>JAPXFY010000014.1:47332167-47357167 GCA_030674185.1 Monoplex corrugatus | reverse complement strand
ATGCCCAACTGTCTATAGTTTAACATAGGCCGAAAGACCTCTGAAACTATGTGTAATTTGCGGTTACATACATAATTATGCTGCAGAAAATGTCCAACTGTCTATAACATCCTGAAAAAAACATACAGTTAGCACACATGCAACGTGTTGTTTGAAATAGATTGTCAACAAAGCCGTGCGTGACGTGTTCAGAGACACCAGGGTCAGAGCAATTATCGTTTACATCATAGAGAATTGAGTGGTTTTGTCCTCTGACCAGCAGCCCGACCAGCTGGCTCATTAGGCCATATAACAAAAAGAAAAAAAAAGATCACTGGATTTAAAGTGACAGGCCGTCCAAGAAAAACTAGATTGACTGTGTATATTTCTCCTCTTCAGGTCTGCCAGGCCCCTGCTGACTGTCACCTTTCTCCCCACGACAACCATGATTGTACAAGTGGACAGATGTAATAAGACTTCAGACTGCAGACTTCAGAACAATTTATTTCTCAACGATAGTAGAATTATGTCTTATTGGACATGTCTTGCAGCTAGTCCTTGCTACTCTACACACATATGAAATATAGAGCGAAGAAAGAGAGAGGTTTAGACACAAAATTCACTGAATTACAAATGTGAAAAAAAGTTAATACAAATCATCGAATGACAAGTGTCTTTCACTCATCATGAAGAGAGCTTAATGTTTGCTTGTTTGTCTGATTGTCTGTCTGTTTGCTTGTTTATTTTGTTTTGTTTTGTTTTTGTTTTTTTTTGTTTGTTGCAGACTTTGACACAGAAAAAGAAACTGGCCCACACACATTTTGCAGTCTGTGGTTTACATTGTATTAGATCATCGTCATCTCGGTACATATCTTGATGACGTGATGACACCGTTCGTGACAATTGTGAAAATATGTGCGTTAGTGCACACCAACCCTGACAGTGTATCTGTGAAAGACATCAGCTCTCTTTAAAATTGCCCTCTGTGAGTGATATCACAACCAGACATCTCAGCATGTCCAAAAAGCTGATGTGCTGAAAGTCTTCAGGCGTGGTTATCTAGCTAGTAGTTTACACTTTTCTCTTTCAGCTGCATGTTCATCATTCTGATACAATCTGAAAATACGATCTGAGTTTCTTTGAGATCAGTGAGAAAGTTTTTGTTTTGTTTGTTTTTTGCTTGTTTGTTTCTGTGTTTGCTTGCATTTTTCTACCTCACTTTCTTCCATAAAATACGTAATGATGACAATTTTGGTAAAAGCTTTCTAACTTTTGGAGAAGGGATGTAAACAGATGGAACATTAGGACATTCAGTCCTACAGTTATTCGTCAGTAGTAATTTAGTGGAAAATAGGTCAAAAAGATGACCAGCGTTCACAAGAAAAATCATCATCATCATCATAATCATCATCATCATCATCATCATCATCACCACCAGGGTGATCTAAGGACAACGTTATATCCTTGTGTCCCCCTTTCCCCCCTTCTCTTTTATCCTGACCCTTCTGCCACACCCAGTTCACCCATCTTGGTTTCTCTTCGTCTGATCATACCAGCAGTAGACATTCCCCACTATAATAATGAACTATGACAGCTGTGAAATGTTCGAAATTCTGCTTGTCTCCATAAGACATCTGAGAGAACTCTCAGACATGGTAATGTGATTGATGAGGCCAAGCCCTACTTTGGAAAATATTCAGTTGACTACATAGGTCGACTCGTGGAAGTACGAAATTGCTTACGTTGGACTTGAGGGGAGGAGAAGTAGGCAGTATTATAGTTAATGCTACCGTAGTCCACATTTAAAATAATAAAGAAGTAATAATGATATTTATAAGACACTAAATCTTGTTGTTTAAACCATTCGCGTCGCTCACTCAGACATTCATTTCATATGACAATACAACTTTAATTAAGGGAACAGAGACAGAGCACAGCAAACGAATGTTGGGAAAAGGAGGACAGATGAAGACAGGGGGAGGGATGGAAGGGTTGAGGGGTGGAATCGTTGCAGGGTAAAACGGTCCGCTTCTGTGTTAGAAGTAAGGAAACAAGAGTTTGTATTTGTGTAAGAGACAGGACGAGGACATTTCAGTTGCGTGGACCAGTTTCACAAAATGAATAGTGACCAACTGTGGGACATTTGTTTCTAAGAATTTCAAAACAAGTGAAATTGCCCGCGTTCAAGCAAACAGGAACCAGAAAAAAAAAACACAAACATAAAATCAGACCACGTATTTAATACAACCAGACAAGTGTTTTTTCCCTGCTTTCTAAGAATTTGTAAATGAATTGTATATCTAAAACAAAATGGAGAAGTCAGAGGGAGGGAGTGTTTGCACATTTGGAGGTGGTCGCAAAGATAAGTTGATACAAACCGTTTAATACACTTGTAGCACAGTGCATTGATTTTGCATGACATTATTTACGTAGCAGGCAACCAGACAAGGGACTGAACAAAAGGAATGAGGTGATCATGCTTATTTTTTACAAATGATGAGAAGGTTGCAGAATTGTGGATGCGGTAAAGCCAAGCGACAGAAGCTGCAAGTAAACTAGAGAGCAAAGAGTTACAACAATCAGTCTGACAGTGCCGTAAATAGGTACGATTTAGAACAATTACGGCAAGGGCCATGAGTACTCTAAAGTATAAACGTTTTTCACGTTTTATTTTGTGGTGATGTGTATTATGGAATTACCCATACACTGTAACCCACCTTAAATGAAACTTGATGATGACTTGAAAACCGAATGCAAGAAAGAGTAAATACGACTCACAGAACACTAAACGAAGCATGCTGTGTAAACATGAACATGATAAATAAATAGAAAAATCGATACATGCATGAGCATCCATTTTATATCCAGCCACAATTGATTTGTTAGTCTAATTTTTGTGACACAGTCCCTTCAAAGAAAACTTATCATGCTTACAGCTTGCCTTTCAAGTCAGACACGCGTGCCGCCGCGCGCGCGCGCACACACACACACACACACACACACACACACACACACACACACACACACACACAACACCACACACTCACACATCACACACACACACATACACTCACACATACACACACACACACACATATATATAACGTCGTGGCATGCACTTTTCGTCATCACTAACACAATGTCTTCCTGCTCTCACTTCCCTTTCTGTCCACAAGCATTTATTGTCCTGAATTCACAGATATTGACCAGCTCTTAGTCTCACCTGATCTATCGTCGACTTCCTTTGGGTTTTAAGGGAAGCAATTCACACTTCCACCTCAGCATGCATGCTGACAAAAGACTATTAAACTGTAAGTTTACCACTCCATTTCACAACCATTTTCGTTCCCAAAGCACAGACAAAATTTATAAAAGAAACATGGTATACGCTTTGTATAGTTTTTGTCGATGTTTCTTACTTAATGTCTGAGTTAATTTTTTTCTCAAACTTTTGTATTTATTTTAAAGAAAAGACACAGACACATTTTATTCATTTGTTATTAGCAAAGCATAAATAAATTGCATCACATGACTTCAACTTCAGCATTCATGCAAGACATCAGCAACTCAAGTAAAGGACATATGCATGTACATGTCAACGAAGTGCAAACAATCATTGTGCCAAGAACATAAAGATAAGTGTATCTGGATACATTTTCTTTAAATAAGAGAGAAGAGAGAAGAAGAGAAGAGTAGAGAGAGAGAGAGAGAGAGAGAGAGAGAGAGGAGAGATTTCGGTGTTACAAGTGTGTAAAGGATCACATCACGTCTTAAGTGTGCGAACTTATTGTCAAGTTTTGCTCTAGTAGTCGACCTGGCTATAAGCAGTATATATAATGCCATGTGGTGGACACAAAATGGCGATGATGAGGATGACGGCGATGATGGTGGCGATGATGATGATAGTGATGGAAATGTCGGTGACGGTGATGGCAGCGATGATGGTGAGGATGATGGTGATGATGATTGCTGTCGTTGTTACTATTATTGTTGTTGTTTTTACTGTTGTTGTGGTTGTGGCTGTTGTCGTCGTCATCTTCATCGTTGTCAGTGCTGTATTTGTCGTTGTTGTCAATGTGGTGATGATGAAGGTGATTAACATTATTGTTGTTCTCTTTGCTACAATTATTAGTGTCATGTATAAATGCACATCTATGTTAACACTTAGAATAATAATGTGTACGTTTGTTTACCTCGTAGCTGTTCGAATTTAAAGTAGTGTAGTTGGGTGTGTGTGTGTGTGCGTGTGTGTGTACGTATGTGTGCGTATATCATTTTTGTACGTGCGTGCGTGTGTGCGGATGTGCATATAAATGAGTGTTTGTGTTTGTTTAATGTTGTATATGCGTACGTGCGCGTGCGTGCGGTTATGTTCATATAAGTGGAGCACGTTGAGGTGGAGGGTTGAAGATTTAGTATTCAACGTTAAGAGTAGGGTGGAGGAAGAGGAATGGACAAATATCTCGTGTCGTTGAAAAGAAAAAAGATTGGATTACTCTGTGAACAGTTTTCATTCAAAAATGTTTGATGTGTGTGTTCATTCTTGAATAGACAATCCCCTGAGGAAGGCCACTGGCCGAAGTACTGGGCTCAACAATTCTAGTTTGTTGTCTTGTTTCTTTGGTTTACCTACAATATATGTATATATATATATATATATATATATATATATATATATATATATATATATATGTGTGTGTGTGTGTGTGTGTGTGTGTGTTGTGTATACATACATATATATATTATACATATGTGTATGTATGTGTATAGATGTCTGTGTGTGTGTGTGTGTGTGTGTGTGTGTGTGTGTGTGTGTGTGTGTGTGTGTATGTGTGTGTGTGTGCCTGCTGACAGCAGCCATGACCAAAGAAAGTAAGGACACCAAGGTGCCCGAAAGAAAAGTCCTAAATACATAACTTTCAAATTGGTGGTGATGATGGTCTCATAACTCTAATCCTAAATGTGTAATAGAGTGAAGCTGCAGAACTCACTCACTAATCTTGTGTCAGCTGTTACCTTCCATAGATATGAACCGAGCTATGTACCCATTAACAGCTACATGGATTGAAGGTCACTCATGTAAAGTTTACTGAGCCAGGTTTAAACTAGTGCAGTCAGGCTGGAAGCGGTAGTTTCATCCTACGCCTACTACTCTCTCAAATCATTCAAAATGGTTACACACATTTGATAGCTGCTCTCTCTCTCTGATTATGGGAAGTAACCGTGTAAGTGCATTTGCATGATGATATTAGCAAGAACGTGCAAATGTGCAGTAAGTGAATTAGCATGGAAATGTGAGCTAGACGGGTGCGGGAGGAAGATGGGGGAGCGCAAGGAAAGAAAGGAAGGGACAGATAGCGTGTGTGCCAGGCTTTTCTTCTAATAGCATTATTCTAAGGTTTTAAATGGTCTTCCTCTAAAACCTATTCAGAACAGACATTTTTGTCCCGTTCTGTATACCTCCTTAATGGACACAGAAGCTGGGACAGGTTTTATAATGCTAAGATGATGATGACGATGAGGATGATAAGTATGATACTATGGAGTCACATCTAGGATTGAGTCTGCGTGCCAGAGCTGTACTCTACGCTTACTATATCCTATGCTTAATATATCCTGACGTCAATCAGGCCTGGGAGATACAGACACCTGTTGGTCAGGAGATTTGAGTTCAATCCAGTACGCATCATTGAAGTGGATGAGACTCGACTGTGTGGTCACAGTGAATCCATAGCGCGCTCAACTGTGGGTCGGAGCTGGTTGGGGCCGAAAACTTCCACAATGATTTTGACAGTACTGATGGCGATTCGAACCCAAAACCTTCCAGTCGGTAGTCTGTTGCGCTAACCACTACACTACGTCGAGTAACCGGTTTGACAGAGCGTAATATGGAAGAGCAGCCGATCCTCAAATTGTACCCGTAAGAGAGAGAGAGAGAGAGAAAAAAATAAGGGAAAAGAGAGAAAAAAATCAGAAAAAATAAAGATCATGAATAATCAAAGCCTACTGTTGTCCACAGAAAATCAACTCATTGACTTTCATTTCCTGAACTAGTTTAGCAGCTGGAAAGTAAAATGAGTTCCCCAGACCAGCATAGTCTTTCCACCAGTATGGCCTTGCTTTAATGCAGACTACAAGAGACAACAATTCTCTTAACTCAATTTTGATTTACTTGTAGAATGTAGTGGCTTACACTCCTCCTGAGAGACTGATCGATGTTATCTTTTTACACGACACCCGTGAATAATGATACAGTACGTTTTTAATGGAGACACGTATATGTATGTAGACTTGAAAGCTAGATGTTGTTGAAAGATAGATGTGGTCTCTCTGTAGGAATTTTTCTTCGCAATAAAGAGTGGCGAAGTATGTTTTAATACAGACATACATGTACGTGAACATGACAAATGAATGCTAGTTTTCTTATGATCGCTTTTTGAAGAACAATTATAGGATGTGATTACACAAGCTAGAAGCACTTTATACTGACAGTCCTTATCACAGAAAAGGAAAAGTCATGACAAATTAGAAGGTATGCAGAGGAGAGATTCACATCGATTTCCCATGTTGCCTTGAAGAATGCACACTGACTAGATAAGTTGAAACCAGAACCAGTTAAACATTTTTCAGCCTTTTCAAGAAACTCCTCGTTGAAATGTTCAGCACTAAGTAAAACATTCAAACGCAGTTTCATGCTTTATGAACTGAGATTCAGCGATGTAATGCTCATGTGCTCTTGAAATTATTTTGATGGCTGTTTATTTTCATGCAAGGAAACAGCCTTTAATTTGTTCTGCTCCCAAAAGTCTGGCAGGGTTGTTTTTGCCTGCTCTGGAGGCAGAAACTTTCAGTAAGTAATAATCACTTCTTATTTCCACATAGTTCACTTGGATAGAGCTGTAGAGTCAAGAACATATGTCTCGAGTTCACTTCTATTCCACAACATAAAAGTTGGCTTGTTGGCTACCCGTCGTATAGCTCATATCATTCTGATGGTGCCGGTGTTTTGTGTATGCCATGTTCCTCCACATCCCACCCCCTTCCAAGACCTCGCTAGCACATAGGATTTTGCTCAGTCAAGAAATTTAGCGGATAAGTGCTGGCAGATTTGAGCGTAGACGCATAGGGCATTGTCCGAATGCAGAGTAGGTAAAAGGAACTGATATATAACATATTCTGCTTCCATACAAAAGCATACATATTACTACACAATATTAAGTCCGCTTTCTTACAGAATAAAATGAAAGAGCAAACACGGTACTCTTCTGTGCTGTTTACTTTTGTGCACTCTCTCATTGTATGTTTTATCACTCCTTAACACTGTTAACATTGTCCCTTTTGCTAATATATCCCTACAGCAGATCATTATGAGATCAGTCACAAGATTCTTCTTTCAAGTGGAACTGCTAGAACACTGGGATGCACAACACGTTATGAATTATAAATTCACAACTATCTTCAATATTCACAATATTTTTGGAATGTGGATCATCATCATGTGCCTGCTGCATGGCCCTCCATACGAATCTATCTTTTGTCTCTGCAAGTACATTCCCCCCCCCCCTCTCCGTCTTCAGCCACTCCGCAAGTCCGTCCAATATTCTCTCCCTACGTCTACCTGGTGCTCTTTTTCCCTCCAGCTTTCCCGTTGTGATCAGGTGCTCTAAAATCTCTTGCCTCATAAATGCCCTGGATGCTGCTAATCTTCTTCGTTAATATTCCTTTTGTTTTTCATCTTGCAAAACTGTCTAGTTTGTTCACTTTGCTGTCCATGAATTTCTTAACATTCTTCTTCGAAAACACATTTCAGCTGCCTCAATCTTGTTCTGACTTTGCGTGTTGACTGTCAACGCTTCACATCCGTACAACAGTATTGGTTTTATATACCATTGAACAACTGTCTTCTTGATGTTATTTGGTATACTTTTGTTGGTAAGAACGCTTTTCATTTTCTGCAATGTTGTTTTAGCTTGGCTGATTCTGCTGGCTATTTTTAATATGTATCTGCCGTCTGGTGAGGTGACTGTTCCCAGATATTTAGATTTATCACTTGTCTCAGTGTTGTGTCATTTGCTGTTAATTTGCATGAGGGGATCTTTTTGTACTGATAATCATGACTTCAGTCTATTTATATTTAGCTCATTTCTATATTTCTGCTTTCTATTTCTATTATAGTATTTATACTCACCAGACTTAGTAGGTCTTTTTCGTTTTCTGCGATTAGAATGGTGTCATCTGCGTTACGAAGATTGTTTAACATTTTTTCTCTAACCTTTATCCCAGTCAAGGGCATTCTTCTAGATTTCTCATCATGGTTTCGCTGTAAAGTGAAAACAAATCTGGTGACAGAACACATCCCTGCCTAGTCCCTCTTTTGATATTTTTGACATAGCTTATATCATTTTCTGCTGTCATAGCTGCTGTTTGTTTCCATACATATTCCTAATTATTCTTACATCCTTTCCATCAACATTGAGTCTTTTTAGTTGGTTGATTAATTCTTCGTGTCTTACCCGATCAAAAGCCTTGATATAATCAACGAAACATAAATGCAAATCGTTATTTAACTCCGTTAATCTTTCTATGAGAGTTCTTAAGATACGTATGGCATTGATAGTTCCTGTCCCCTCAACATATCCACACTGTTCTTCTGAGAATGAGGATAGAACACACTATTATCATATTAATAGCGATAGAATCACAAAACCAATTATCTGTGAAGTAACTGCCTCTGGACCCATCAGACCGCTCTTCTTCCTCAAGAGTTTTTCATCCCCAGACTACAGACATCAAGATTGTGTACGTACAGTCTTTGTATTCACATCAAACAGACAGCGTCCTCTGAAAGATTAATGAACTGATTGAATTTCACCAGATGACTGATGAAGTGTGGGCGAGTGTAGGAGGTACAGAAACAGGATGTTAACGAACGGTTAGTGAGTGCAAAGAAATCAGCTGGAGAAGTTACGAGTATGTTCAAAAAGGTTTCTAGCACTTGGATCATTCCATATATGCTCCACCCAAAACTACCAACAAGTATCTGACAAACTCCTTGATCCTGCGCAAAACCCAATGCGCTGAGAAGATCTTGAAGCAAAGCGGAGGATTGGACTTACGAGACACTGGTAACTGATTGGATCATTAAGATGGACAGCAAACAAGCCAGCCTCGATGTCGCAGGTTGAAACTGAAGTCGAGACATGTTATCTAAGTATACCGATGTATCACATGAGCCAGCCATCCCGGTGAAAATGCTGGAGGAGAGAGGTCAGACCAGTAGACATAGAAAATTAGGTGGGAATGTTGATGAATTAGAAACGAACGGATATTCTAACTAATCTTGATATCATTCACCTGCAGAAAAGACCATTGGCATGACTTCGGAGAATATTGTTTTGACTGACATTGATGAACTGATTGAGCGTACTCTTTTTGGAGTAATGATTTTTTTTTCGAAATTATCAGATATTTCAGGCCTGTAAACAGATCGGTTTATTTCATGGTGGGTTTGTTTTCTCACAGTTTCTGTTTGCGCGTGTGCTCTCTCTCTCTCTCTCTCTCTCTCTCTCTCTCTCTCTCTCTCTCTCTCTCTCTCTCTCTCTCTCTCTCTCTCTCTCTTCTCTCTCTCTCTCTCTCTCTCTCTCTCTCTCTCTCTCTCTCTCTCTCTCTCTCTGGGTGTGTGTCTGTGCCTGTCTTTCTGTCTGTTTGTCCGTGTGTCTGTGTGCGTGTTTCTGTGTGTTTGCGCAGTGGTAAAATGGCTAAACGTTTGACTTCCGATTGCCTGGACATCTTCGCCCGTGGATAAAGAGTGGACACTTTTTCGATCTCATGGGTCAACAAGAGTGCAAACCTGCTAGTGCCTAAATCTCTTCGTGTGTATATGCATGCAGATTATCAGTTGTGCTCGCCGTAGATCCTGTATGTCATGTTGGTGGCTGGCTTATGGATCCCGTGAAAACATCCAGTATGCACATCCACCCAAGATGCAGACTGTGCAACAACATTGTAGAAAGTAGTCAGCTTACCTAACAGCTTCAGTTCTTCGAGCTCCACCAAAACGTCTGATTATGTTTAATGGACTTAAAGTCAATGATACGGATATTTCTTTTCTTTTCCCCCTTCTCGTGAGATCGATCACAATCGTGTATGAGCAAAGATCAATTCTCTGTTAACTTAAATCATCCTGAAGAAGTCCCACGTGGAATGTTTCATTCCTCTTTGCACAGTGTGCAATTTTTAGTGTGTTTGGTTTTGTTTTAAAGATTTTTGTTTGTTTTGTTTTGTTTTGTTCGTTTATCTGCTCGCTTGTTTGCTTTTTTAAAAAATTCATTTCTTTGTAACCTAGAGACTTTGCAATCACGTTCATTTTAAACGTGTATGATTCAGCCCAGACACCACTTGTTAGACTGCGATACACATCCACATCAGTTAATCTCTTTCTCTCGCAGATCAGCCTTCTTCTCAATCATCTTCAGCCCTGCAGCCCCATTCTTGTCCCCTTCTTTTTTCTTCTCCTGTTCTATACGGAAAAATGCGTCATATTCATCGGGTAAAGTATAGGTGGTAGGAGGAGTCCTGTGTCGGCCTTCGTGAAGAAAATGTGCATGGCAAACATTTTTCAGCTTGTGTAGATGGAGTATTGCCGGAATCTGGGCTACGAGTCTGGCCATACGAATGGATGCAGTTTCATATATCCAGATCATCACCGATTTCGAAGGAAAGGATGAATCACTGTGAACAAAATAAAATTCTATGAGCAGGTGGAAACTCTGATTATGTGTAATGCGCAGTGAGTCCAATTAAATTTAGCGCTTTATAAGAATGATCTATCAAGATAGATAGATAGACGGAGAGACAGACAGATAGATAGATAGATAGATAAAAAGACAAACAGATGTTATAGATAGATAGATAGAGAGAGAGAGATAGATAGATAGATAGACAGACAGACAGACAGACAGACAGATAGACAGATAGATAGATAGATAGATAGATAGATAGATATATAGATAGATAGATAGATAGACAGACAGACAGATAGATAGATAGATAGATATAGACAAAGTTATGGGCGGAACAACAATTGAGTAATATAGGTGTATAGTAGACAGTATTCTGTTTTTCCCCGTGAATATTTTTTTTCTATCAAATCTACGATCCTAATTTCGGGAACCAATGATAGTTGGGTCTAACCTTTTGAGAAGGTCAGTGATTCTTTATGAATAACAACAACATGAAAACTGGCATGTTTGCTGCCCATCTGAATGTTCCCAGCTGTCTGGTTATGTCAGCTTAGTGTTTCACCGATGTTTCAACCATCCCATTTGAAGATCTTGTCAACTAATAGGGTTTTGTTCTTAACAAGTTTGCCAGATGATTGTTGGGAAATTTGGTTGGAGCGCAGGCGAAATTGTCCGTGTGTGATGGAACCCTCTTTGACGAACTCCGAACGCATTGAAGATTTTTTATTCAAGGTAATCCTAGTTTCCAGAAATAAGTATCAGGTATAGCCTTTAAAGAGGCCAATAGTATTTTGTAAAGAAAGTTATTATGAAAATAAAGAAATTATACAAAAATTTAATATTTGTTTCTAATAAAAAATAATACGGTCCTTTTTCCAGTAATAATGACAGTCGCACCCTTTAGAAAGATAAATGATAGTCGTGAATAACAACAATATTTATAACAATAAACGAATAATATATGAATAATGTTCAGACTGTAGGAAGACGGCAAAAACTAAAGCAGTCTACAAGTTGACGGTCCTGAATTAATTAGCTGGGTGAGTACGCTTTGTTTTGATATAAACGGTTTTAGTCTTCAAATTTTGAGTATTCTCTTTGTATGTTAGATAAACACAATTTGTCCAATTTGCTTCATGAACTAAATATGCGTTTTCATTATTTTGTGTTGTCTGCAACTTCACTTTTGTATAGTCCGTACGTATTAATCTATACATGCTAATCATATTTTTTTGCATAAAATTGATTGGTAGTATTGGAACACATTAGTAATGTGTTCGGAGTCAAATTGATCTGATTCCTTTGCCTTTTTTTTCTAAAGAATCAGTCAAGTTCACGATCCCAGATAAGCGCAACAATAATCAAACGCACCGAACACTCTGCTGGTCTGAAGTATGTCCACATACAGACAACATGAAGTCTCATCAAACTAGACCAGTCAATGAAAACTTTCCATCTGGGAACTGCCCCACGATTCACTCTTTACGAGACGTGGAGTGTTACGAAGGTCGGCCCATGGAGACGAATTGTCAAACAGCACCATGATTCGATTAGATGGCTGTCCGATCTTCCTCACTGTTTATGACAGTGCGCCCCAGAGGGACCGACGTAAGTTTGGGAGAAGAGCCGTTTTAACCGCAGGGAACTCTCTAAGTGCGTCTGCCGTATTACACTGTAACTTGTTATACAGTATGATTGAGGATCTCGATTTTCAGACTGGGTATTCTGTGTGGGGTACATGTCTTGGCAAAGCGTCGCCTTTATGCAGAGGAAAGTTCCGAGTTTGAAACTCAAACAAATTTTTTTCAACTAGTGGAATCAATTTCTTGTTTCGCGTGATGTTATGCTGTAGTTAGTGTTGTATATGTTCATATCTTTCAATAAGCCATATTGTTTTTGTGATTTGTTTGTTTGTTGTTTTTGGTTGTCGATTTTGTATTTGTTTGGTTTCCTAGTTTTTGGCGTTTTGGAGGGTGATGGTAGTCTGCTATGTGTATTTTAATCTGTAAATTGATGGTAAATGGCAATCACTTAACATGGGAAAGAGACATTTATTCTTACCTATGTTTTCATGAGTATATTGTTCATGTTTGTATGTTATGTTAGGTAATAAATATACTTGATGTATTGTTTTCCTTTCGGTCGTTTTTATTTTCTTATGACACAAAGACATTTGAATACTACTCAAAGTCGTAATTTTTCATTCGGAGTCAGAAATTGAGGAATGCAATGTTCGAAAAATGAAACGTTTACCTTAAAATATCTCCTGCAATATGGACATGGGCATTCAACGCTCTCTCTGAAACTGGAAGTCGTTTTATCAAAGTGGAGTTCATTACATATACTTGCAAAGTATATTATAACTAAAGTCAAGGAACTTTCGTCTAGCTGTACGGTGAACAGCAAGCATTGATAATTGAGTAAATCCGATGTCCTGTCTCATCACAACCCTCAACCTGACTTTTGAGTGAATGTCACATTTAAGGCAGCAAATTCTGGTCTAATTGTGGGGTGAACGACAAATACTATAGTCCTTATGCAAACCAAGTGGCCTCTATTGTCAACAATCTAAACCTGAAGTTCCACATCATATCAGACACTCTATCCGTATCTTCTCTCTAGATCATTGGCTTCCTTTCAACATAAGAAAAGTCGGTCATTGCCACTCTTCTCGATTGCTAAGCACACAAAATAAGTAAATACTTGAAGAAAGAGCGATGGATGTGAGGGGCATAGATATTGATCTTTATTCCAACAGTTTCAGTGTCCCCAATCCATCGGAAATACCCAAGGACTTCGTAAAATATAAAAATTATGGGCGATTTAGATATCTCTTTTATTCCCTGGATGCTGAGACTTGTAACTGTGCTGACAGTTTGATCTCCACGCTGGAACATTAAACGGTCTGTATATTTCACACCCAGCTCTTTTGGTCAAGTCTTGAGATACATTCAGAGTTCGAAGAGGCAGGCAAGACATTTAATTGACATATCTCATACATGTTCAGTGAGCTTTAAAAACAAATGATTTCCACTGAGAAACAACAGCTGTAAATGTGTCTACAGACTTTGACACAGAAAAAGAAACTGGCCCACACACATTTTGCAGTCTGTGGTTTACATTGTATTAGATCATCGTCATCTCGGTACATATCTTGATGACGTGATGACACCGTTCGTGACAATTGTGAAAATATGTGCGTTAGTGTACACCAACCCTGACAGTGTATCTGTGAAAGACATCAGCTCTCTTTAAAATTGCCCTCTGTGAGTGATATCACAACCAGACATCTCAGCATGTCCAAAAAGCTGATGTGCTGAAAGTCTTCAGGCGTGGTTATCTAGCTAGTAGTTTACACTTTTCTCTTTCAGCTGCATGTTCATCATTCTGATACAATCTGAAAATACGATCTGAGTTTCTTTGAGATCAGTGAGAAAGTTTACAAAGAAAAAGTAACAAAAATAGCATCCAGATCAAATTCTTAAATAACATCTAGAGCAAAGTCTTACATCCAATTTCATAGTATATTTCTAAACTGTGAATGTACATATTCTTTTCATTCTACATCAGTAGTTAAAATTTGTGTTGTCAACAAGGTAAAGGTCAAAATTATCACATGTTAGATTAAACGAAAATGTTATCATATTAGTTATCACTATGTACAAAAAAGCATATGATCTAATACGATCTAAACCACAGACCACCACCTTCTTCAAGCTGATTCGAGAGCAAAAATATTTCTGCCACCTTTCTCCTGGTTATTTTTGCTCTCGAATCAGCTTGAAGAAGGTGGCGGTTCACTATCCTCCTTCTTGCTGCTTTACCTTCTTAAAACACAGGCATGGGCATGTGTCCATTTACAGTTGGGTAGAGTCCGCACACACAGTGTTTTAAGAAGAGGCTTGAGGCTGTGCAGTTTGAGTAGAAGGAGATAATCTACCTTCATACCAACCAGCAGACAAAGTTTCTGGTAGCAACGTTACCATGCAGGCACATATAAAATCAAGTAAAACAATTCCTACTCTCACGTCCAAAAATTACAGACGGTATGAACGAGATTACAGAAATGAAGCAACGGTTAATCATAATTTACGAAACAATAAACAATGAATGATTGTGCACCAGGTCCTTCAGTTCAGTTAGAGTCTACAATAAACGTGTGAAAAAAAAAACACACACTGAAAACTCTGCATACCTGAATTCAGTGAACTGTAAATGTCATGGTCTCCATCCAGTACATTGTCATGTTCTCGCAACCATTAGAATAGCTATAACCCGGACAACAAACAGTAATGAAAGATGTAAACGTATAACATGTTGGGTTTTTTGTTTTGTTTGTTTGTTTGTTTGTTGTTTGTTTGTTTGTTTGTTTTTAGAAAAAGAGACTTATTATAATCGTTTGGGATTTTTAAGACGATGGTTATTGTAACAAAGCAGTGTTTTTTTCTTTGTATCTTGTTAAGAGAACTGTCCAGGCATCACATCCTTAACAGAGAGATGGAAGAGACAGCCTTTCTTGTGTAGTCATCTTTATTTACTACTTTCTACTTAATCGAATAGTGGGTGCGCGAACGTATTTCTCACATTAAGTCTCTTTTCCGTTGATTACTCCTTATTTAATGGTTGTCTGGTAATTCCTCAGCTTATAGCTTGTGATTTCGACATGTCTCTTACCCTTTTCCCTTGGTAAAAAAAAGGAACAGGGGTAGGGAGTACAGGGAGGGATGAGCGATGGGAAGATGGAAAGAGATGGAGGTAGACATAAATAAATAAGAAAAAGTTAGACATTTGTTTGCAGAATCTGGTCACATGAGTTTACTGTATATGGATGGTTCTTCAGTCAAGTTTGAGATATGATATTTGGTTTAGTATGTACATGATGGACAGCACAATAAAGTTTGTATTCGCAATTGCACGAAAGAATAAATGGCTTCATTGATCCAGCGAAATAAGTAGCACAATCATCATTATCATCATTATCATAATGTACATGTACCTTGCCGCATGGCAATGGCGATCATGGTCTTCCATGCGAATGTATCTTTTGTCGCTACAAGTACATCTCCCACCCTTTCTGTCCTCATCCACTCCGCAAAACCGTCCAAAGTTTTCTTCCCGGGTCTGTCTGGTGCTCTTTTCCCTCCAGATTTCCTGTTGAGACTAGGTGCTCAAATTTATCTTCCCTCATAAAATGTCCTATAAATGTTGCTTTTTTTCCTAATCTTCTTCGTTAATGCTCTTTTTGTGTTTTCCTCGTTACTGCTTTGCTCGTTGACTATCCACGCTTTACATCCGTAGCACAAAGTAATAAATAAATTCACTGATATATAGAAAGGTTAAGACTTTTTACGTAGCCATACGTTTTGAGTTTGGAATTGATTCAAGAGGGATTTCTGGCACTGGTACAATTCCATGTTCGCTCCACCCAGATGTGTTGGGAATTATCAATATCCGTACCCATAAGACAAGACCACACTCTCTGTCATGCCTCCACGTGTTACAAAATTGTTTGACGGCTGCAACCACCACTGAAAAGAAAACGTTCAAAAGTAAAAAACGAGTTATTGACTTCCAAAACAAAACAAAACAAAACAAACAAAACAAAACAAAACAAAACAAACAAAACAAAATAAAATAAAATAAGCAAAAACAAGAAAATCTGTGGTCTGCTTTTTTAGGATTACCCTACTGAAAATCTAAATCAAAGTCACTGCCGTGTTCAAGCAAAAAGGAAACATGTACATAAACGCCATCTGCCATTTTTCCCACTCAACAAAACGCTGGGAGGTCTACTTTTTTCCATTAAGTTTTCTGCTTAAATTTTCATTCATTCATTCATTTTCATTCATTCATTCATTCATTCATTCATTCATTCATTCTTATTCATTTATTTATTTACTAGTTTATTTATTTATTTTTGTCTTTTGTATACATTTGACAAAGGCCAGCTGGCCGAAAATTTGCACCTGCCTTGTTTTGTCATATCAAATAGACATTCTCATTGGGTTTTGTTTTGTTTTGTTTTTTGTTTTGTTTTGTTTTGTTTTTCTGGTTCATGTTGGCTTATCTGATTTACTCTTGGAAGCTCCTTGAGAAGCAGATGGCTGAAACAACATTCCTCAAGCCGACTCGGTTCCGAGCTGTTCTCTTCAGTTGGACCAGTGTCCATCCGTCTGCCTTCATCTCGTTTTCCATGCACCTTATCCGCGTCTGCTTTGGTTTGCCTGCCTACTTTTATTTTCCTTTGCGGGTTCTACCCAGTACCTGTTTTGTGATGTTGTTGGAACTTTTTCAGAGTGTATTCAATCTAGCCACACTTTCGATCTATAAAAAAAATCTTGCGGATGGGAATTTGGTTTCCTCTTTGGACTTCGTGGCACATGTCCAATGCAGACACACATGTGTGCAGGAACAAAAAATGCACTCTCACGAAAGATGTCATTCAGGGAAAAGTCTAGGGCAAAAGAGGAAGGGGAAGACCACGAACAAATTACCTGGGAAACATCAAGGAATGGACAGGTCGAAACAGCCCAGAGATGTTCAACCTGGTTGAGGAAAGACAGCTGTGGAGGACAGGGATCCACAAAGCCAACATTCCAAAGAGTAGTGTTCTCGACTGGTTGTGGCCTTTTTTTTATATCAATTATTAAATGATAAATCTAGAAAGCAGACAAACTGATATTTGTCATTTCAAATCAACTTTGATTCATTCATTAGAAGAAGTGGTATATCAACATGATGAGGTCGAGAGTACCATATCAGATAGAGGCACGACAAAACTGTTATCAATACACCAGACAGTTATAAACATGGGTATTTTATAGAACAAAATCAAGCCATCGAATCATCACACGCGTATGTGTGTGAGCGCACACACACAGATACGCACACACACACACACACACACACACACACACACACACACACACACACACCACACACACACACACACACTCACACACTCACACGCAGACGCACGCACGTAGACGCACGCATGCACACACACACACATTCACTCACTCATACACACACACACTCACTCGCTCACTCACTCTCTCTCTCTCTCTCACACACACACACACACACACACACACACACACACACACACACGCACGCACGCACGCACACACGCACGCAGGTACCACCCTTGACGAATGCGCACACGCATACACACACACACGCGCGCACGCCCAACACAACACAGCACAACACAACACAACACAACACACACACACTCCACCACAACACAACACAACACAACGCAACGCAACACAACACACACACACAACAACACAACACAACACAACACAACACAACACAACACAACACAACACAACACCGCGCGCACACACAGTCATAATTTCTTCATTCAGAAATTTTTTTCCCACTCTCTAAGCGATTTGACACATTCCTTGGAGATATGTGGAAACAACAGCTCTTTTAATGTTTTCTGCGATTGAAACAGAATGAAATTAAATTGCTAACGAGCCTGTTTGTGCTCATGTCATTTTGCTATTAAGCCTCTAAGCCTATATTGGGAAATGCGGTTATGAAATCTCTCTCTCTCTCTCTCTCTCTCTCTCTCTCTCTCTCTCTCTCTCTCTCTCTTCTCTCTCTCTCTGTGTCCTCTGTCTGTGTCTCTGTGTCTCTCTTTGACTCTGTCGCTCTCTGTCTCTATCTCTGTCTCTCTCTGTCTCTATCTCTGTCTCTCTCTGTCTCTGTCTGTCTGTCTGTCTCTGTCTGTCTCTCTCCGTCTGTCTGTCTGTCTCTCTCTCTGTATGTCTGTCTGTCTCTCTATCTGTCTCTCTCTCTCTGTATGTTTATCTGTCTGTCTGTCTTCTCTCTCTCTCTCTCTCTCCTCTCCCTCTCTCTCTCTCTCTCTCTCTCTCTGTGTCTCTGTCGTGTCTGTGTGTCTGTGTGTCTCTCTTTGACCCTGTCGCTCTCTGTCTCTTTCTCTGTCTCTCTCTGTCTCTGTCTCTCTTTCTCTGTCTCTGTGTCTGTCTCTGTCTGTCTCTGTCTCTGTCTGTCGTCTGTCTGTCTGTCTGTCTGTCTGTCTCCTCTCTCTCTCTTCACTGCTTTTATGCCTCTGTCGCTTTCTCTGTCTCTGGCTGTCTGTCTGTCTCTCTCTCACTGTATGTCTATCTGTCTGTCTGTCTGTCTGTCTTCTCTCTCTCTCTCTCTCTCTCACTCTCTCTCACTCCCCTTAATATTTTTCTGTGTTGATCATGTTATCAAAGTTTTAGAATAGTATACAATGTCTTTTTTAATCTGAATGTGGTCGAATTTTGAACGACGTGATTTTGCAATGGCGTTTTTAGGTGAAAAGATGCGATGTGTGCCTGCCTTCCTATGCGCCTGTCTGTATTGTGCAAGAGGATATACATCTGGAAAAGCTATGACATTAATAGCACGGAAGCGGGATCCACCGTATGAAAAGGATGACTGGGAATGCATAGAAGATATTCCAGAATAAAAAAAAAACACCCAGAAATCATCAGCAAAAGTGGCATGAGACTGGATCATCAAAACAAACGATTCTGTTCAGACTCACTCTGCCATATGAGAAATCTAGACTGAAAAGTATACCAGTCTAGCCTGCGGACTGAGGGGATCAGGCTTCCAAGCCAAAGTCATCTCCATAGAGGCTGGATGTAGGGGAGTAGTAGACACATCTGCCTATGACCTGAAACAGCTCTCGATTTCTGGAAACAGAGAACCAGATCCCTGTAGGCAGTGGCACAAGCACCTGAAAAGAGCTCCAGCTGGATCTGGTCGAGGAGGAATAACAGTAAACGTTATAATGCTTCAAATATGCTTATGTAAGACAGATGTCTAATAGCTTAGTGGTTAAGACATCTGGTTAAGATATCTAATTGTGAGGTGTCTGACACCTTGGAGATACGAGATCGAACTCAGGTGGAGGAAAACATGGCGACACAGAAGGGCATCTAGGAGTTATGACCTAGATACCAGCCATTAGAGAGCAAAGAATGTATGGTCGAAACACTTGCTCGAGAGGGCTTATCATCTGAGGACATTCTGCCTTCCTGCTCTCTCACCAGGCTTTCTTGCTACCTCGCCAGAGCAAAGACAAAATTGCTGTGGATTGTAGATTGATTCTATCCCATTACTGTAAGGCATGAAGGTAATAATCATTTGTCCTATGAACACTTTTGAACAGTTCACATACATATTCTTCCCCCCTGAGCCAGCTGACTTGATATAGAAATCCCAAACACCGATCTGTTCCTTTAGGGAGAAGGGGTAGGGTGCAGGAGATTGGGTCGTAGAGGGTCCATAATCAGTGGCCATGTGGTCTCTAAATCATATCTATCCATCTGACGGCATGCAGTGGGTCAACTCTATCCAATCTTCTGGTGCACGCAATGTTATGTCGATACAAGTTTGTCACGATACTAACATACGCACCATGCAGCATACAACACACTCCGGCTGTATGACATTTAGACTTCACATACACCATAATTTGCAAGCTTGGTTTATCTGGAAAGGTGATCGATAAACCACACTATCCAAACACTTCTGTTCCATCAGAATGATTCCCTTAAAGCATTAGAACTTGGTGTTTAGAGTTCATTCGAGAGGGAGTCATCGCTCTTAGACTATAATACGTGCTTAACCAAATCTGTCATCTGGCAGGTTCTTTAACCTGCACAAAGCCTTATGGACTGGAACTCTTGAAAAGATGGAAAGGGATACAATATCTTCAAAACGCTATGCTGACCACCAGAATAATTGGAGCATTGGAGAGTTTGGACTTTGTTTGGTGTGTGTTCAAAAGAGTTTATCGTATTCGGATAATTCCATATGCTGTCCACCCAAATCTTCCAGTAATTATCTGTCAGACTCTCTGAGCCTGCACGGAGCATTAGGATGAGTAGCGAAGAGGCCACTTTTAAGTTTTAGACTGGGATTTAACTCATGCATTGTTGTAATATGATTCTGACACAAACATTGTTGGCGGTTTTCCTTTTGACAAGTAAATAAAGAATTAAAAAAAAAATTTGCTCTTCAGAAGTAATGGTGTCTACATCCAGCTAGCAGCGATTATCAACACTGTTGGAGTCATTTTTCGAAATGGATCGAAAGTATGGTTTTCAGTAAACTCGGTTATCCTGAGAATGATCATGGCACATCCATTCGCAGTGTATGTTAGCTTGAGGATGGGACTGAACCGATCTTTAGGTAAAGTAGATTCCCTGGTCTGCGGAAGATATGATTCTGAAGATATTGGAAAGTCTTTCGACAACTTTCAGAGAAAAGCAGACATCATGATTTTGCAGTAAGCATGACACTAGACATTAAATACAGCCCAAACGTGGGACTTCAACAGACACTAACGACCCTATAGGATTTACTGCCAGTACCCCTGAACTGTCCATGGAACCTCTTGATTGATAAGGAGATCAATACGATGCTGATCCTGGATGTGTCAGTTTTCAATCTCTCTTTAAGAAAAAAAAAAGATATCTTTTCACATAGACTGTCTGCCTGCCAATTTGTCAATCTGCCTGTCTGTCTGTCTGTTTTCTCTCTCTCTCTCTCTCTCTCTCTTCTCTCTCTCTCTCTCTCTCTCTCTCTCCTTCTCTCATGTTTCCTCTCTACCTCCCTCCTGCCCCTATCTCTTAAAAAATTGTTAGCAGATTTGCTCAGTTGTATCTGTAAGAATCTGTACCAACACTGGGTCAGAGGTGTATAGTGTTGAATACTTGCGAGTGTGTCCGTTTAGAAGAGAGCGAATCAAGATCCACAGTCCAGTCTCAGGACGGCGTCTGACAATATATGAATTATGTTCTGACTTTTGGGAAACCTACCATTGTCCTTGATGCAAGTCAAGTTTTAGTGTACATGTAACTGAAGCTTCTTCAAGATCACAAAATCTGTTGTTTTTGTTGTTGTTGATATTTTATCATTTTTGTCTGAAAACAGAGATAGATAGTTAAAATGGCTTCAACGTCTTTTTCCATTTTTCCTTTCTCCCTTTCCATTTGATCCGATCAGGCGATCATTATTGGGAAGTTTATACCCATGATGATGACATTTACAGTGCTTCTCTTAGATTATACTTTGCAGATTCCTGTATGTGTGTGTGTAGGTGAGACAGAGGGAGGATGAAAATAGGATAAGAGACCTCTAGCTCAGCATCTTGTGTGTGTGCGTGTGTGTGTGCGTGTGTGTGCGGACGTGCATGCATGTTTGTGTACGCGCGTGCGTGCATGCGCGCTCGCGTGCGTACGTGTGTGTGAGTGTGTGTGTATGTGTGTGTGTGTGTGTGTGTGTGTGGTGTGTGTGTGTGTTAGAGAGAGAGCGAGAGGATGACAGCTTGGGTCATAAGTCACACACTCAACAGGCTGACAATACTCTACTCAGCATCCTGTATATGTGTTGTGTGTGTGTGTGTGTGTGTGTGTGTGTGTGTGTGTGTGTGTGTGTGTGTGTGCGTGTGTGTGATGTGTGGTGTGTGTGCACTGTGTGTGTGTGTTGTGTTGTGTGTGTGTGTGTGTGTGTGTGTGTGTGTGTGTGTGTGTGTGTGTGTGGGTGTGTGTGTGTGTGTGTGTGTTAGAAAAAGGACAGTTTGGGTCAAGGTCAATACGCGTGAAAGCATCCTGTGTGTGTATGTGTGTGTGTGTGTGTGTGTGTGTGTGTGTGTGTGTGTGTGTGTGTGTGTGTGTGTGTGTGTGTGTGTGTAGTGTGTGTGTGTGTGTAAGTATGTGCGCATGTGTGTGCATATACACATGCGCATCGTTTGCTTGTGAATGTTTGTATTCATTAATATCATTTGGCTCCTTTTACATTTATTTGTATTTCACACTTTGTCGGTGTCTGGTTTTATTTGATTAAAAGCTTGGTAATGTTCTTCACTGAAACCGTATTCGGGACTCCGAAAAGTAGTCACTGTTATTGGCTTTATTCTCTTCTTTCTCTCTCTCTCTCTCTCTCTCTCTCTCTCTCTCTCTCTCTCTCTCTCTCTCTCTCTCTCTCTCTCTCTCTCTCTCTCTCTCTCTGTCTTTCTCTCTTCCCTCCTTCCCTCTGTCTGTCTGTCTCTCTCTCTCATTTAATTTTGCTTCATGTTTCAAACATCTCATTTTTCAGACATTATCTTCACTATTAACTCGATATTGCAAAAATCTTCTTGATCCAAACGCGTGGAAAATGTGTAGCTCCAAACGTTGCCAAAAGCCACATACACACCCTGGCGTGAGATACAAAATGGTACTACTTACACCGATCTGATAGTCAGTTGGAGAAATAAAAATAAAAAGCTGCTCCGGACAACAGAATTAATGAAATATGTCGGTTCGATAAAGGGATCGCCTGATTTCAGACAAAGGTGGCAATTCGCAAAACGGTAAAATGTTGCATACTGATGAACAGCAAAATCAGAAATAGAATGATTAAAGACAAAGAAAGTGAGATCGAAGGGAAGTGTTGTAACATTGAATTAGGGTTGAAGTCAGGGGAACAGTACACAGGTCTACCAAACACCGGAGAGTCTCACATCACAGCAACCCCAAAGACCATGGTATTCGAGGACTGTTTTGGAAATCTCTTCACAGTGATCACATCTGTATTGAACTGACAGACTGAGTACTATAAGGATACGTGCTTCTACAAGATCCGAGCGGAACGCAGCATTTTCATTCTCAAGAAAGTCCAGACAAGTACTAGAGAAGCTGAAGAAATGCAGATATTTCAAAACAACGTCAAAGGAGCAGTACAACCTATGCAAGGTAAAGAAATCACTGGTGTTGACGCTCCTTCCCATGCTAAAACTTGGTGGGGAGGAAACAACAGAGGTCCTCATATTATTAGACCCTATGTCAGAAAATATTGGAGTCTGAGAAATAGCCCAGAGATTGGAATCAGTCAGAATCATACCACTAAAAAAGAAATATCCAGACAGTGTCAAAATTATGGAACCATCAGCCTGATTAACCACGCCAGCAAAGTCATGTTTAGAGCACTTTTCAACCCACGTAAGACCATTGTTGAGAATTTGTTAGAAGTGGGCCGATTTAAGACCTGGCAAAGGCGCAGTTGATCAGATCTTTAACTCTCGTATCATGATAAAAAAAGCAACATCAAAGAGATCTCTTCACAACTTCAACGACGTCCAAAATGATTCAGCGAAGTACGGTGAGATTCCTCTGCCAAGTCATGAGAACCGTCAATAGTTGTTAAATTTATTAAATCTTAAAGGGCTGTATAAAAACTGCAGCAGCTCTGTGCTTATGAACAATAACATAAGAGAGTTCTTTCAAATAACAGTTGGCGTATATCAAGGATGTCTGATATCACCAATGTTGTTCAACATCTTAGAAACAATCATCCAGAAAAACTTCATCGATTGCTGCACCCTATTTTCCACTAGTACCAGGTGCATCTGCAATGTACGATTTGTTAATAACACATTATTATGGCAGGTACTAACACATAAATGCCATATCAATGCCACTTCTATGCTGATGACACCCAACTTCAAGACAGTGACTCACCTGACAATATACAGCGCCTCCTGACTCGCAACCACTGAGTGTTACTCGGACATTAAAAATTGGATGACATACAACAAACTTCAGCTAAATGATGACAAGACAGAAGCTATCCTCATTGGCACCCGTCAGAAACTTTCTCAGCTGCCTCCTCTTTCTCTCCCATTATGTAACACATCAGTCCCAATTTCTGATTCAGCTAAAAACCTTGGTGTCTGCATTGACTCCACCCTCTCCATGAACAACTTTGTTTCTCAAACTCCAGATCTTGCTACTATCACCTCCATCGTATAAGCCTGATCAGGAAGTATCTCTCTGTGGAAACAACTGCAAAACTCGTTCTCTCCTTCATAATGTCTCGCATTGACTATTGCAATTCACTCCTGTCCGGTCTTCCTGCCTCCACCACTCATATCCTACAGCGCATTCAAAACAATGCTTGTACTCAAAAAGAAAAAAGCTGACCACATATCTCCTCTCCTGGCACAACTTCACTGGCTCCCTGTATCAAAGCGCATACAGTACAAACTAGACACCATGTGCTACAAAAGCCTCAATAACGCAGCCCCCGATTACCTGTCAAGCCTACTTGAGATCTATTTCCCTCACGTACCCTCCGCTCTGCCTCCGATCCTCTGACTTTTCGCTTTCCAGCACTAAGCTCAATACCTATGGTCCACGAGCCTTCTCTGTTTCTGGTCCGCTCTCCTGGAACAAACTTCCTCTCTCAGTCCGTCAGCAACATACTTTTATCTCCTTCAAGTC
>JAPXFY010000014.1:47314667-47327167 GCA_030674185.1 Monoplex corrugatus | reverse complement strand
CATGACATTTTGGTTAAGACATGATGGTAGTCTCCATTTCCTTCCATCGGCGTTGTACAGGCTCTCTGCTAGCCTTTGTTGTTCATACTAACGAGGCCTGTAGGTAGGTTTTATTGCGCCACCCTTTGCCGAGACAATCCATTCTTTGACTATATGAGGCATTTAATAATACAACTGTGCCACCAGATGTGCTACTCGCTCTCCACGATCGCCATGTTTTGGTTCGCGATTGCTAAGCAGCAAACCGCAGTACCTGGGGATCCTTCCCCTATCTATCACTGGAGAAGGGCTCGGTAGTATGGGGTACCCCACACTATGTAAAGTGCAATTACTTTAAGACTCTTCATCATTTCTTATTCATTTTATATGCACGTTCATGGATTCGGAGATTTGAATGAACAAAAGCTGTAGATATTTTTCAGGGCTTGTTTTGTTTATTTTGGTCAGGATTGTTTTTCAGCTTGCACTGTAACCAAAAGCATGAGCACCTAAGAAGTTAATGGAAACCCCGAAGGCGCCAAATCACAAACAGTTTGCTCCGGACGGTGTCAAGAAAGATAACCCCACAAACGTATTGTCAGTAAGCAAACAGACGGCAGGTAAATCCGCTGTGGGGCAAGTGATGAATGTGAGTGTCACCGTCTACCACAGATTTCACACATTTTCTTGAAAAAAACATGAACTCGGATAAACAGGATGCAGCGAGTGCGTGCCTCACAAACATGGGCAGCAAGTACTGTCGTTTGCGATCTATGTTCTCATGCTTCACACCGCAGCAGAGATACTCTTTTTATACGTGCCTGTCCTTTGATGTAGAGCGTTGTGAATCTTTAAGAGCACGAACAGATATCTGCAGTACAATGCAATATAATACGTCTATATTAATCAGGTTTGGGCATTACAAGTTTAATGCATCCGCTTTGTCACACACAACACACACACAACACACACACACACACGCACGCACGCACACACACACACACACACACACACACACCACACACGCACCACACGCACACATTGTAACAGCAAAAAAACACAAGGATAAATTAATCAGAATTTAGAGATCGAACTCATAATATGTTATAGCACAGCTAAAAAAAAGTCATCCGTTATTAGTGAAATGTATCCTAAGTTAAAAAAAAAAATTTACAAACCCTGCGCAAACACACAAACAATTGTTTAAAAGATGGAAAGGGTTTTGTTTTGAGATGTCGTGTTATCTCGTGGCAATAATATAATGAGTGAGTATCAGCCATCATCTTTCTTCTCGCTCATTATCAAGCAGAAACATGTTCTGTGGCAGTTATGATAATGCGTATACATCAGTTTTGCTTATCCATCGTCTAACGTACAAAATCATGATTGAGTTAGATGTGTAAACTTTCATCTGGACATAACTTTGAGTAATGCGCGTGAAGTAAATAACATATGGAACTAAAACAAATGATTTAATCAGCCGTTTGACTTAAACGTTCAGATGATGGATGGATGGATGGATGTACGTATGTGTGTTTGTACGCATATATGCATGTATGTATGTTCATTTAAACGCATGCATGTATGTATGTATGTATGTTTGTATATATTATGTATGTGTGTATGTATGTATGTATGTATGTATGTATGTATGTATGTACATGTATGTATGTATGTATGTATGTATGTATGTATGTATGTATGTGTGTGTGTGTACGTACGTACCTACGTATTCATGTATGTATGTATATATCTATGTATGTGTGTGTGTGTATCTACACATGTGTGTATATAGATATATGTAGTTTAATATGTCATTTCAACGTATTGGATATAAACAAAACGATAAAAATAAAACGGTCAGATAAGTCATTATTTGATATTCAGACTTTCATAAATGGATTGATCCTTTCACGTAGACTGTGCAGTCTCATCACAGAAAGGAAAATACAGTGTTACAGTAATCAGGTTACCCTGGTATCATTCTGAGGAAAGACTAGTTTATGAAAGGCCATGTGAGGTTCATGTTATTAATAAAGTCTCTTCAGCGGTGTACTCTAATTACATTATTGATTTTGTCTCGCTATCACTTTCCTGTATGGGTTTGTTAGGCGAGAGAAAGAGCGTGTGTGTAAGTATATGTACTTGTGTGTGTTTGTATGTCTCTGTATGTCTGTTTGTGTGTGTGCCTGTGTGTCCGTGTGTATGTCTGTGTGTATTTGTATTTGTATTGCTGTACTAAGTGTTGGTTGAAGTTTCAGAATACAGTTGTTGTTATACTGTTTTAATCGTTTAGCATTTTCTGAATCGATCTTTGAATTTTAACAAATCTATCTTTTAACATATCTCTCTTGTTTATTAATCTGCAAATGGAGTTATATACATTTCTATTACATCAGTCAGTACAACTTTTACATTAACATAACAATAAATAATGATAATGGTGCCTATGCCTGTCTGTCTGTCTGCCTGTCCGCCTGTCTGTCTGTATGTATGTCTGTCTGTCTGTCTGTCTGTCTGTCTCTCTCTCTCTCTCTCTCTCTCTCTCTCTGTCTGTCTTCTTAATTCAGTGGTTGGAGTGTCTATTATCAGTCCATGGAATTATTTGTTAGTATTCTGTTTTAAACAGTTCGTTTTCAAACATAAATCTACGTTCATCCCCACTATAACATACTAGTTCCAGATCTGAACCCTGACAAAGCCTTTGCAGCACAAAATTACCACCTGTACAATTCGTCGTTTGAGAAAGACTGTCAACAAGACCAGTCGTGACATGATCAGAGACACCAACATCAGAGAAATGGTGGCAGTGACACCAGTCCGCCATCATGTTCATCAGCAGACAAGCAGTCTGGTCATCTGGCCAGAATGCAACCCTACCTATTGGTTCAACAGGTCTTTAACAAAACGACATTTGGATTTAAAGCAAGTTAGTTAGACCAAGAAAGACCTGGTTCGTCGTTGTAAAGCAGACCTTGACATTACACGGACTTTTTTCTGTTTCAGGGCTTCCAGCTCAAATGCTGAACGTTAGCTTTTTCTCTCCATAATATTTATGTTGGCGCAAGCAAACAAATGAAAAAAGAAAAGAAAAAAGAAAAAAAACAAAAGAAAAGAAAAGACAGGAAAAGAAAAAGAAAAGAAAAATAAAAGAAACCGTTGAGCACTTGGGGCAACACCCACTTCGTTTTTGCTCAAATATATCAGAGATTTTTTTCACCTTGCCTCCATTATTATCAGTCTGTGGTAAGTAGTGGTATATGAATGGATGCATCCTGTCGACTAGGTTCAAGGGGTGTCTCTGCAGAGAAAGGAAATATTGTGTTAGGAAAATCAGGTTACTCTGATATTATTTGGGGACTAGGCGAACATTGTGAAAGTGTGTTATTTGCGGAGTCTCCCCCAGCTGAGTGCTTTAATTGTGTTATTTATCTTGTCTGATTACAACCTTATCTCTGTGGAACTGCTGATGTGTGTGCATGAGTATGTGTGTTGTGTATGCGTGTGTTTGTATGTATATGTGTATATGTGTATGTATGTGTGTGTGTTTGTATGTGTGTTTGTGTGTGTGTGTGTGTGTGCATGTGTGTGTGTGTGTGCACGTTTGTGTATGTGTCTGTGTTTCTCTGTGTGTCTGTTTTTCTGTGTGTCTGTGTCTCTTTGTGTCTGTGTGCGTCTCTGTGGTTGTGTGGCCATGGCTGTATGCCTGTGTATCTTTCCATCTGTCTGTAGATATTTTTTTTGCATTAAATCAAATCGCCGTCGCGACACCACGATGGATAATGTGTTTGTCGAATATGTAAACATTATGGACAGGATGTTAGAGTAGAGTTAGATGAAGAAGGAGGAGGTGGTAAGTGAGTTCGGATGCAGAGGATAGATTAGATTTAAAAAGACACGTTACTGATCACCCAGATGACTGCGAAGTCAGTGTACGTTTTACACCAAGTATTTAAGAATGAAAAAGAAAAAGTACTTAGATTTTTGGCCCAAATTGGCTCGTACCAAGAGCTAAGTTATCAGTGTTATCAAAAACACCCTAGGATGTTGGAAGATACCGGTACCCAGAGCAACACTAAGGGTGGGGGGGGGGGGTTCTGTCCATGCGCTGCATGACCCTTTCGGACTTAGTCCTCAGTTACTTTGTTCATAAAGCGAATGGCAGTGTGGGGCGATGACAAATCTCAGGACATAGCCGCACAACGCACACCAGCTAGGTCCACCCTGATAACTGCACCAAGAGAGAATGAAAAAGCCCTCCTTTGCCTCTCACCCCGTTCTTTCATCTCTCTACCGGGTAGTCCCCCAAGCCGCCAGCTGGCCAGCTGCCAGTTCTACTCCCCTTACTATGGTCTCGACACTTAGCAATCAGAAGCTCCAAACGCTGCTTTAACGAAAGATAAAGGAGTGTTGGTTCAATCTCAAAAGCGGCCAGACATGATGCTTTAGACACAACCTACTTTTCTTTTCACTTAGGTCTACTATGCCTCCAGAGGATGCTATGAGCTCACTGGGAAAGACTGCAACCACAACGTTGAGTCTCATCTATTTTAGGATGCATCATTGAAAGTGTTGTTCATATTTGCTTACCAGTCAATGCGAGTATCTTATGCCTGGCTGACATCAGGATATATTAAAACAGAAAGCGTCGAGAACAGAAGTATCACACAGAGAAAACAATATATTGAACTCCATGGCAGCTAGCATAGTCATCATCATCTTTCTCATGAAATTATCGATCATCATAATGTCGTGAAAAATATCTAAGATTTTATGGCCTTTCATGATCTGATCTTTTGGTGACATGGATGCCTTAAAGAACCTCTTCAGAAATGTTCCTCCGGACGCATTTTTCAAGTTTTTGCAAGAGATCAGTCGATTTCATTTGATACGATTCTACGTATGGGAAACTTTTTGTTAAATTCATTTAAGACTTTCAAGGATAATAGTGAGCTTGGTTTTATATGTTGTCTTTTTACTTAAATCGGGTGTTATTTTTAACGTGGTGTTAACCCTGATTTGGCTGTATGCAGTATGAACTGAACCTGAACCTCAGATTGTGTCCTCAGCCATTTCCAGGCCTGAGGTAAAGTCAGGTTGGTGTCTTGGATGTCCGTAAATCATGAGAGCTGTCGTTGGGCGGGCCATGGTGGCGGTCTTCGTACCGCCGGGGTCTCTCGCTTAGTCTGGTTCCGTCACTGGGTGATTACTGTCGTTAGTATAAGGCTTAGTAGGCTGTGTCTTTGGTGAGTTAGATCAGAACAGGCACTGTTGAACTCCGCCAAAGTAACACAGCAACGGTGCGGGATCTTCTCTGGTGGGTGGGCTCATAGCAGCTCGATATTTGCGGCCTCCATGGCCTTTTTGCGCGGGGACTTCGACCGAATGAAATTGGACTTGGTGGTATGCCTTTTTTACACCGGAACTTCGATCGAATGAAATGGGACTTGGTGGTATGCTGAGGAGCCGGAATAAGCGACGTGAGACGAGCGCCACTGAGGCAGCGCAGACACAAGAAAAAGGAAAAGTATTTTTAAGAAATAAGAGACAAAGCGCAATTCTCGCGCACAATTCGGATCATGTGTGTTTAAAACAAATGGAGAATGCGATCAAAAAAATGGTGAGACAAAGGGACAACAAGAAGAGAAAGCCAAACAAACGAATCACAACTGCACAGTTAAAACAAACAGGCAACAAGAACAATAAATAACGTAGACAAATCAACACAGCCTGCTTGGAATTAAGATTTGAAATCTAGTGTGATGCATTCATTATGTAATATAAATAATCTGGGCTTTGCTTGTTATTTTTTAAATTCATGTATGGTTGTGTGTTGTTGTTGTCGTTGTTCATTTGTTTTGCAATACTCATCAAAAAAAATGTACAACACATTAGATATAAACACACACACACACACACACACACACACACACACACACACACACACACACACACACACACACACAACACACACACACACACACACACACACACACACACACATGAATGATGAAGCCACCTTCCCTGCACACGCACATACACAGTGTGACCTTAATTGGAAAAAGAATTGCATTCATCTCTGCGATTTTGTAGATTTTTCCAAAAACTGTACTGGGATGTTTTTACATGAGCAAGCTCCCCTCCCCTCCTTTTCTTTAAGGACCCAACTGGGAGGGAGCGCCATGTTATTGGGCAAAAACAGAGAGAAGAATTTTTTTCCACAAGCGCCCATGTTGTTGGGCCAAAAATAGGAAAAGGTATCTCTCTGCATGCCTGTTAACATATTATATGTTGGCATGGTGTAGAGATTTAGACATTGAAAGCAAAGTATGGCAAACGTGTACTCAGATCATGCTTTGATTGGAAACTAATGTAGTTTTCACAAGAGTGCTTTCGTACATCACTGTTTGCTGTCAAGCAAGACAAATGTAGGTCCAAGGTTATGGGTTTGCAGAACTTTAGATAGCTTGTCATCAGAAGGCCCGGCTTACAGAAAGAGTTTCAGCAATTTACACTCGATGGAATGACAGACACTCACAGCTTGTCTGTGGCATCAGCAGAAAGGAAATGGGTTGATCTTATTTATTCTGCGTGGCTGGAGATAAATGACTTTGAAAAACAGTTGACATAAGTTTCCATGGACAGGGATTTATCAAGGAACACACAAAGATCCCTTGCTGATTTGCCGAGAACTATACAGTCTGAAGCAACCATGATCCTTGAGTTTACTTTTTTAGGGTTGATTTTGTATCTGTGTACATAGTTCTCTTTTTTCTGTGTTTATTTTCAGTCTATTTACTTTCACTCAGGTAGCTGTGTTCTCAGTATAGTTTGTAATGCTTGTAGTGCTTGAGATACTCTCGTGAAAGAAAAGCGGTGCAGTTCTGACTCATCACCACAAAATGGTAAATTGCTCCTAAATCTTAAGTAACAGAATAAGGCGGGTTGAAAAAGTACACAGTGAAGGGAATATGTTCCAAAACCGAACCCGTGGGACGTCGTATTTCAGCGAAGATGGAGCTCACATAATGTCATTCATGACAAGGGACTGAGTGCGACAAAAGGTATTACTCAACCACTTACGGACAATTTCATTGTAGCCAAATGGGGAAGACATTTTTCAGACCATGATGTGATGGTCGATAACGTCAAAAACTCCTGAAAGACCTAGTAGTGATCAGATAGACACTTTTCCATTATCGCAAGTCTGCAAAAGATCACTTAAAACTTTTTACAGAGCAGTTTCTGTACTATGGCTTTTACGATAGGATGAGTGAAACGCAGCTGCGAGAAGACGATATGCTTAAAGGACGTTTGACAGAAATGGAATAATGGAAATAGACCATTAGGGCTTTTGTTTGTTTGTTTGTTTGTTAGATTATCAGGGTCTAGATCGGACGTTTTGAGCAGGGGGTGACAGAATATGTTTGAAGATCGTGAATGATACCAATATTCAAAGAGATATTCATACTTGCAAATTGGAGACATTTCATCAATACTGTGAAAAAGAAAAACACATTTCGTCTGACTTTAATCAAATACTCATTATTTCGTCAGCTCAGTCTCAATCTGTTATTCCTTGAGTCTATTATCACTTCAGTCCCAATAGTTTGAAATGATTATACCCGGATATAATTATCTCATGGTGAAATTACTCATTTTGACACGAAGTTATCGGTGATGTACTCGTGCTTCTGAACAACACAATCGTGTGTATCCCTGAAATTTCACAATTTTTCCTACTTCAAAAATCACCATCCCTTTGTGAAGTAAATAGTCCACCATGGACCCACGTGTCATTGGACGCACAGGATGAGCGGTACGATCGTAGAGGCTACTAAACAGCACAGTTGAATATATGAAAACAAATAAAGTAAAGATTGCCGCATAAGCCTAAGGTTCTAGAGAAATGAACTAACAGTTTTTGTTGTTGTTGTGCTGTTGTTGTTTTGTTGTTTGTTTGGGTTTTTTGTTTGTTTTGTTTTTTGTTTGTTTGTTGTTGTTTTGTTGTTGTTGTTTTTTGATTGATTTGGTTCAACTTTTACGTTGGCACCCACCTCTGGTGATATGTCCCGCCGGTGCTGCCCTCATCTTCTGTCCCGCTGGTGCTGCCTTTGTCTTCTGTCCCACTGGTGCCGCCTTCGTCTTCTGTCCTGCGGATGCCTCCTTCGTCTTCTGTCCCGTCGTTGCTGCCTTCATCTTCTGCCCCACTGGTGTCGCCTTCGTCTTCTGTCCCGTCGGTGCTGCCTTCGTCTCCACCTCGGCCGCCGCATTGTGATAAACTAAAACTATGCCTTTTTAACGCTCAGTCAACATGCACTGATGGCAAAGCCGATGTCATTGCTGACTTTATCGCAGATGAGCATGTTGACATTGCTTTTATCACCGAAACATGGCTTAACCCCCTTGGTCATGAACCTATACATGCGAGTCTCACTCCGAGTGGTTACAGGCTTGCTTTTTTCCATCGCTCATCTCGAGGTGGCGGTATCGCCATCCTCTACAACGACTCACTCCATTCCCGCCTATCTTTCTCGCAGTCTCTGCCTTTCTCCCATCCTTCTTTCGAGCACGTTGAAGTATCCTTCCAATCCACCCCTCACCCCATCACCTTCTCCTGTGTCTATCGACCTCCACCTAGCTCTGCCAACAATCTCACCACATCCACGTTTCTCTCTGACTTTGACCTACTGCTTGACCACTACTGCCTCTTACCTGGAAATCTCATCATTCTAGGTGACATCAATGTCCACTATGACAACACTCACCGTTATGACACAAGACATATCATCAACTCTCTGTCCAATCACAATATGACTCAACACATTTCTGAACCAACCCATCAAAAAGGTCACATTCTTGACTGGATCATTTCTCGTGATCACCACAATTCAGCTACTAACAACTGCTTAGTTCTTTCTACCCGTCTAACTTCAGCCCTTCCATCTGACCACTCTGCAATTCTCTGTTCTCTTAACATTTCTCCTCCTTCCCGTACCACGCGCACAGTGACTCGACGCAATCTCAAATCTATCGACCTCTCCACATTTTCATCTGATGCCTCCCGTCTCCTTTCTGAAAAGTCACATAACCTTGCCGATGAATTCTATACTACTCTCCACCATCTTCTGGACACTCATGCTCCAGCCACAACCCGTCTTTTACCTGACCGCCCCCCTACCCCCTGGCTCACTCATGAGATAGCCTGTGCAAAACGTGCCCGCCGCAGAGCAGAGCGCCGCTGGCGCAAATCCAAACTCACTGTACACAGGCAACTTTTCCAAGCCTCTAAAACAAAAGTATCCACCCTCATTGCATCTGCAAAAACAAGCTATTTCCAAACCAAAATCCTGAATGCCTCTTCTTCAAAAGAACTCTTTACAACCATGAATCATCTCCTTGGCACACGAAAAGACTTACCTCTCCCAACAAAACATACAAATGAAGAACTCCCATCTGTATTCTCCAAGTATTTCACCACCAAAATACAAACTCTTCGTGACAGGCTTGACAGGACACCCTGTCAACCATGCCCACCTGACCCTTCCTTCTCTGGCACACATCTCACTACTTTTACCCCAGTCTCACAAGAAGAAATTTTCAACACAATCAGATCCATGTCGTTCAAAACCTGCGAACTGGATCCTCTTCCAGGTTCTCTCTACTCTGACTGTCTCCGTACTCTCCTCCCATTCATCACTGACATCATCAACACTTCTTTTCAAACTGGAACTGTCCCAGATTCTTTCAAGTCTGCTATTGTTCACCCTCTCCTCAAGAAACACAATTTAGACCCAAATGAACTGAAAAATTACAGGCCTATCTCTAATCTCTCCTTCTTGTCAAAACTCCTTGAAAAGGTCGTCCTCAACCAGCTGAACTCTCACCTGTCTGCCAACAATCTCCTCAATCCTTTCCAGTCAGCCTACCGCCAGTGCCATAGCACTGAAACTGCCCTACTACACATTCTCAACAATCTCCTCCTTGCAACTGATACTGGCAAAGTCTCTCTCCTCACACTCCTTGACCTGTCTGCAGCCTTCGATACCATTGACCATGGTATTCTCCTTTCTAGACTTCATCATACTTTTGGCATCTCTGACATTGCTCTCTCCTTTTTCACTTCGTATTTATCAAACAGAAAACAAACTGTTCTCATCAATGGCACTTACTCTCAACCTGCATACCTGACCTGTGGTGTTCCACAAGGATCTGTCCTTGGCCCTGTTCTTTTCACTCTTTATACCTCCCCCCTGTCCACCATCATCAACTCCCACTCTATAAAACTCCACTTCTATGCTGATGACACCCAACTTCAAGATAGTGACTCACCTGATAATATACAGCGCCTGTTGACTCGCACCACTGAGTGTTACTCGGACATTAAGAACTGGATGACACACAATAGACTTCAGCTTAATGACGACAAGACAGAAGCTATCCTCATTGGCACCCGTCAGAAACTTTCCCAGCTGCCTCCTCTTTCTCTCCCATTATGTAACACATCAGTCCCAATTTCTGATTCAGCTAAAAACCTTGGTGTCTGCATTGACTCTACCCTGTCCATGAACAACTTTGTTTCTCAAACTGCCAGATCTTGCTACTATCATCTCCATCGTATAAGCCTGATCAGGAAGTATCTCTCTGTCGAAACAACTGCAAAACTCGTTCTCTCCTTCATAATGTCTCGCATTGACTATTGCAATTCACTCCTGTCTGGTCTTCCTGCCTCCACCATTCACATCCTACAGCGCATTCAAAACAATGCTGTACGCCTTGTACTCAAAAAGAAAAAAGCTGAGCACATATCTCCTCTCCTGGCACAACTTCACTGGCTCCCTGTATCAAAGCGCATACAGTACAAACTAGACACCATGTGCTACAAAAGCCTCAATATTGCAGCCCCCGATTACCTGTCAAGCCTACTTGAGATCTATGTTCCCTCACGTACCCTCCGCTCTGCCTCCGATCCTCTGACTTTTCGCTTTCCACGCACTAAGCTCAATACCTATGGTCCACGAGCCTTCTCTGTTTCTGGTCCACTCTCCTGGAACAAACTTCCTCTCTCAGTCCGTCAGCAACCTACTTTTGCCTCCTTCAAGTCCGCTCTCAAAACTCACCTTTTCTCCTCTGCATAAAATCCTAACCTCACTCAACCCCCCTCTGCAGCCTGTCTCCGCTCGGAGGGGAATCACTTTGTTTTAATATATAATTGTATATGATGTGCTCTCTGTGGTTTTCCATTGGTTTTATTCTTGCTTTTATTGCTTTTATTCTTTTCTCCCCATTTGTGGCCATGCATGTGTGTGTGTGTGTGTGTGTGTGTGTGTGTGTGTGTGTGTGTGTGTGTGTGTGTGTGTGTGTGTGTGTGTGTGTGTGTGTGTGCGTGTGTGTGCGTGCGTGCGTGTGTGCGTGTGTGTCTTTTCGGCGCTTGGATTTGATTTTGTCGAGATTTGCGCTGTATAAATGTTGTAATTATTATGTATGCATGTGCGTACGTATGTATGTATGTATGTATACGCTTAGATTTATGTATGTATGTATGTATGCATGTATACGCTGAGCTTAGATTTATGTATGTAAGTATGTAAGCATGTATATATGCATGTATACGCTCATATGTATGTAGGTATGTATGCATGTATACGCTCAGCGCTTAGATTTGATTTTGTCAAGATTTTGCGCTATATAAATAAAATATATTATTATTATTATTATTATATGACCAACGGGGATAGCCATCCCAGGGAAGTGGAGGAAGGGGGACTTATCTAATCCTTTACTAACACCACCAGAACAACAATGATGTTAAGATGGGACAGTGAGAAGACCAGTTTTAGTGTAGCGCACCCCGGGATTTTAACCCACAACCATTAGCATGTGAATCCGACGCTCAACCAACTGAGCTACTGAGGCCCGCGCTAAGTGACGGAGACCTCAAGGCCAGCATTATAAGGGCGGCGCGCGTCTCCTCTCCCATGCTGCTATACATTGGCCATTTCTGAACATGAACTGAGTCAGATACTTACTGAAAACTGGTTGGACTTTAGATCGTACTGACATGTTGTGCTATTGCTTGAGTCAGACTGGAACTCGGGCAGTTTAACTTAAAAACGAGAACTCTGCACTAAGCAATACATACATGTGTGTACATACATACATACATATATATATATATTCAGGGACTTGTACATGCACATATATAAACAAACAAAAGTAACAACATCCAAGACAAAAACTAAAACAGCATCTCCCTGCCAATTCTCTACCAACCACTACCACTAACAACCAAAGAGAAGGAAAAACTGAAAGAAGAGGGCAGTATGGAAGCAAAAAATGAAGAGAGACAGATAGGAAAAAGAATAAACAAAAAGAAAGAACAAAAGGATAAACAAAAACGACTGATTGATTTGTCAGTATTTTCCAAATGTTAAGATAATGACAACATTTACAACAGTGTTTGGTCATTTTTCCTTGTATGCCGTTAGAAAACAAAACAAAACAAAAAAGAGTAAAACGCA
>JAPXFY010000014.1:47287167-47309667 GCA_030674185.1 Monoplex corrugatus | reverse complement strand
CTTGGTTGGCTACCATGAATTTGACTGAATCTGCCACTTTTCCTTTTCGCAGTGAGAGACTTCGGGATTTCTTAGGTTTGAACCTCATTCTTGAAGAGGCCACCAGCTCATCCAGCTGCTTTAAGATTTGGTGTGTCTCTTCCTCACCCGTGGACAAGACTGTTGTGTCATCCATGAAAGCTTTCAGAGGAGGCATCTGGTATCCATCTCCCAGATTCACTGGACCTGAACTCTTACATTTCAGATATTTGGTTTGGGGTAAGTGAAGGGGGTAAGGAAGGGAAAGGGGGGGAGAGAAGACGGATGTGGTTTTCGGTTACTTTTCTGAGCTATCATTGAATATGTTTTGACCAGATTAAGATCGATCATGTTCGCTTTAAAAGAAATTGGTGTGTGTTGATCTGTCTGGGCTGCAGGCCCGTTTGCCATCATTTTATTACCTCTTCCCCCCCCCCCCCCCCCCCCCCCCCCCCCCCCCCCTCCCCCCCCCCCCCCCCCCCCCCCCCCCCCCCCCCCCCCCCCCCCCCCCCCCCCGCCCCCCCCCCCCCCCCCCCCCCCCCCCCCCCCCCCCCCCCCCCCTGTCGGTATGTCTTCTGTCTGTCTATCTGTTATCTCTCCTCTCTCTCTCTCTCTCTCTTCTCTCCTCCTCCTACTCTCTCTTCTCTCTCTCTCCATCTCTGGCTCCTCTGTATTGTGGTGTGGGGTGTGTGTCTGTCTGTCTTCTGTCTTCTCTCTCTCTTTCTCTGTTGTCACTCTCTGTCTCGTGTTTCTGTCACTCTCTTCTCTGTCTCTGTCGCTGTCGTCCCTTCTGCTCTGTCTGTCTATCTCTCGCTCTCTCTCTCTCTCTCTGTCAAATTCTACGGTCGTCGCATTGATCGCTATATATATATCGTATGAAACCAGGTTAACATGTTAAAATCATAGCTTCATCTTTTCTGCAGCTCGGCTGGTGGCCGACAAGCCCACTCCTATGTGTGTGTTTGTGTTGTTGTGTGTGTGTGTGTGTGTGTGTGTGTGTGTGTGTGTGTGTGTGTGGTGTGTGTGTGGTGTGTGTTTGTGTGTTGTGTGTGTGTGTGTGTGTTGTGTGTGTGTGTGTGTTGTGTGGTGTGTGTGTGTGTGGTGTGTGTGTGTGTGTGTGTGTGTGTGTGTGTTTTCAAATCTGAACAGAAATTTCTGAAGGAAGAATTTTGAATCTCATAAATGAGTAAGTCTGTTTGTGATAGAAAATTGTCCTATAAAACGATATCGTGTAACTTAGCATAAGCATAAGACTGAGCTACGCTACCAAAGACGGCAATGCCTGCACATTTGGATCGTTATGTTTGGGATAATCAAGAAGTTCTTGGGATTTCTGGATTTTTTAATAACTTTTAAAAACAAATTATTATTGATTGTTGACGGCACGTGCCAGGACTATATATGCATTCTAGTGACAGATTTGCACAGTTCATGTTGTGTAGTCGAACCATTACACTGATATTAAAATGAACAGTTAAATAAAAAGCGCTTTAATGAAATTTATATTATGGGTCCCCAGATTCTGCTTGTCGACGGTTTTTTTTCTTCATATAAGACGAAAAAAAATTGTTTTATGTCTCATTGTGTAATATCATGTAGAGAAGACAATTTGCCTTTTCCTTACTTTGTTGTCCTGGTAAAGGTAGAAAGAAACTCTAGGGAGAGCTAGACAACAGAAGGTCTTCAGAGAAGTAACCCCCTTTAGACAAGTGTTTCGGCCCTGAATTCCTTACACTCTCGGGGGGCCGGGCCACATCCAGGTCATGACTCCTGGATGCCCTTCTGCTGTTGTCTATTTTTTTTTTTTTTTTTTCCCACGCCGGGGATCGAACCTGGGCGATCTGCGCTTCAGAACTGCGGTACGCGGTTTTACCAATGTGCCAACGGGGCACACATCATCTGTAGGGAATTTAATCCTTATGAAGTTCACTTTTTTCGTTCCTCCTTGCCCAGATCCAGCTTGAGCTCCTTTCTGCTGCCTCTGCCATCGCTTTAAGGGCTCTAGTCCTCTTCTTCCCAGAAATGGCGAGTTGTTTCATGAGATCATAAGCGGAGGTGCCCACAAACCCTCTTGCCCCGACCTCTATGGCGAAGATTTTGACCCGCAGACCTGCTTTCTTCAGGGTGCTGGCAAGACCGGCGTATTTTTCGGTCTTGTAGATATGTGCTTCTTCCATTCTGCTTTCGTATGGCACAGTGAGTTCTATCAGAATCACTTGTTTCGAGGAGTCAGAGTGGAGAGCGATGTCTGGTCTCATGCCTGTCTTGCTGATGACATCTGGGTAATTTCTCCACTCTGGAGTTCTGCTGTACACTCCCAGTCGACTGCTCCATCCAGAAGACCCTTTGGCAATGTGCTGGTTGTCATAGCACTTTCGGGCCAGACCTGTTTCCCTCCTGCTTTGTAGAACGTTGACATAGCAATTGGTGCGTTTGGGGTCATGGTTTTTTCGCTAACCACATCTGTGATCACTTTCAGAACTTGGTTGTGCCTCCATGTATACCTTCCTTGGGCTAGCGCTACTTTGCAAGAGCTTAGGACATGTTCCACTGTTTGTTTCTTCTGACAGAGCGGACATGCTGGGTCGTCTGCTTTCCCCCATTTCACTAAGTTTGCATCGAGGGAGCAGGTCATATACAGATCTGAGGAGGAAGCTTATCCTTAGAGGAGCCATGTGCCACATATCGTTCCAGCTGACGACTTCTTTGGAGTGCACTGTCCCATGTTGTCCATTGCCCCTGTTGACCTTGCTGGACTGCCTTCTGCACTCTTTTGACATCTTCTTCTTCCTTCAACTCCTGTATGATCATGTCTCTTTTTTCCTTCCCTTTGGCTTTGGACCACCACTGCATTTTTGTTGCTCCCAGTCCCTGTCTGTTGGTTTGCGTGTGTCCAATTATTTCTTTGATGCTGAGGTTTCTCTTGGCATTGTTTACAGCCTCTTGGACTTTCCACTTTCTGCCAGTTCTCAGCTTTGGATGAACTGATCTCACGATATTGTCTTCCGATTCCTCCAGCATGCTCAACATCTTGCTTTTCCAACTTTGTATTCCTCCACTATGGATTTGAGAGGTAGCTTTAGCATTGCTTGACGACAGTAGAATGCAACATCAGTGAGACCAGGTGGGACACCGAGCCATTTTCTTGTGTATTTGTTGATTTTGGCTTCCATTGCTTCGACTGTGCTGGTGCAAATGTCATAGATTAGCAGTGGCCACAGCAGCTTTGGTATCAGCATGAACTGTAGACACCAGACTTTGTATTTGCCTGGCAGTCCGCAGTTATCTATTTTCTTCAGGCCTTCTTCTGCTGTTTGCTTGGTTTCACATCCCCTTTGTGTGTCTTTCAGGGAGTCATCATACCATCTTCCGAGACTTTTTACTGGCTCTTCTGTGACAGTGGGGATGGCTTGGTTGGCTACCATGAATTTGACTGAATCTGCCACTTTTCCTTTTCGCAGTGAGAGACTTCGGGATTTCTTAGGTTTGAACCTCATTCTTGAAGAGGCCACCAGCTCATCCAGCTGCTTTAAGATTTGGTGTGTCTCTTCCTCACCCGTGGACAAGACTGTTGTGTCATCCATGAAAGCTTTCAGAGGAGGCATCTGGTATCCATCTCCCAGATTCACTGGACCTGAACTCTTCATTGCAGCTTTCAAGATGACTTCCATTGCCAACACGAACAGTATGGGAGAGATTGCACAGCCCATTGCAATGCCCACCTCTAGGTCTATCCAGTCCGTGGTGTATTCTTTGGTAGAGAACCGCATTGAGAACCCTTGGAAATACTTCCTCAGCATTGTTCGGATGTTTTCTGGGATGTGATACATTTCAAGAGCCAGCTGGATCATATCGTGTGGAACTGATCCATATGCATTCGCCAGATCAAGCCAAACTACGTCAATGTCTCTCTTCTCTGTTCTTGCTTTTTGGATGGCATCCCAAATCAACGTGGCATGTTCCAAGCATCCAGGCATTCCTGGTATGCCTCCCTTTTGGACTGACATATCCAGATACTTGTTTTCAGTCAGGTATTTTGTCAATCTTGCTGCCATAACAGAGAAGAAGATTTTCCCCTCGACGTTCAGAAGTGATATTGGCCTGAACTGATTGATGCTGCTGGAGTTCTGCTCCTTCGGAATGTACACTCCTTCAGCTCTCATCCATTGGTCGCTGATCTTCTGGTTCCTCCATGCTGATCGAATCATCTTGTGGAGCCACTCGAGCACTTTTGGGCATTTCTTGTATTCCGTTTGGTCCAGGTGCTGACTTGGCTCTGGCTTTCTTTACTACGTTCTTCACTTCATCCAGTGTTGGTGGTTTGTTATTGAATTTTCCTTCTGGCGCTGCAGGCCAAACCAGATTCTGGATTTCAAGTGGTGCCTCGCGCTGAGAATCGGAATATGTTTCCCTGAGATGCTGCTCTAGGGTTTCCTTGCCCACTGTGAGAGTCCCTGATTTGGGTTGTTCAAACAGCTTTCTTGAAAAGTCAAAGGGATCTTTGAAGAAACGATCTTGAGTCTTCTTCTTTTTGCTCTTTCTTCGCCTTGCTGATTCCACTTTGCTGAGAGCATTGTGTTTGGCCTTCAGATCTTTCCAGAGTTCCAGGAGCCCTTGCTTCTCGAATTCTGAGGCAGTTTTCATTCGCTTTTTAAGCTTCCTTTTCTCCCTCCGGATGCTCTCCATCTGTTGCTGTCTTCTGGATTTCTGGGGAGGCGTTTTTGTCTTTGGCTGCTTCACTCCATAAGTGTCCCTGCAGATAGAGTATATGATGTCTCCGTATGTGTCAAGTTTGTGTTCCAGCGTACTGTTCCCTATTAGCGCATTCAGCTTAAGGACAAGTTCCTCATCTAATTTCTCCCATTGTTCTTTTGCACCGGCAGGCGGCAAATTGAGTTTTCCACGTTTGGCGTTAAGAGCTTGTGCAAAATCCGCATCAGAACCGTCAGCGTGGATGTCCTTGGCACTATGGTTTAATTCCTGGCCTTGGTCATCCAACGTCTCACCTGCTATCGCAGTGCGCTGCTGCTGGTTCGTATGTGTCTTCAAACAGCCCATTTTTGTCCTGTGGATCTTCATGCCGCGTTTGGTGGTGAATCTCCTTCCACACGCACACGGAAATTCCAACTGGTCATTAATCATGGTCCGTTGTGCGTTTCCAGTCGTGATGGAGTCAGTGCCGATGGATTCATCATTCTCTCCCCCTTTCGGTGAATCCTGGGAGCATCTTTCATTTGAAAAACTCGTGGCATGTTATCAAAGGCAAGGTGGGAAGCCAACCCACAAAGCCCGCAGATCTAGTCTTTCCCAGTGTCCTTCGGTCTTTCCCGAATGTCCTCCGAACTATTCCCGGAAGTCAATGGACTGTGTTACAGAACCTTAGGATAATATTGTTGCCCTTTGACTACGTCAATATTTTGCAAAGGGTTTCCTGCTAACTAACATGTATGTGCATATAAAATGTAATATCTTTTGGGGGGTTGTTTTTGTTTTTGTTGTCGTTTTTTTTTTCGTTTGTTTGTTTGTTTGTTTGTTTGTTTTCAAAATGTTACTCCATTCACTGAGGGGCCTAGGCTTATTTTGATCAAACAATTTCATATTTGTAGTTATTAAGGAGTGATTCACTCAGTGTCATTTCCCCTCACCACACTTTTTCGTGCAACTTAAGATTGCAGATGCGCACACCCATTAAAGCAGAGAAACAAATTTCTCCACCTCAACGTCACGTCAGGGAATTCTTTACTTTTTTTTCTTCTGCTACGTTCTGTGCATCTATACTTTGTTGTCTATTTTACACGCTTGTCAAAGGCCAGTCGATAGAAAATTTGTGCTTGTCTTGTTTTCTTAGATTAAATACACATCTGGTTCTTTTTTGTTGTTGTTGTTTGTTTCCTATTTTTAAACAGAGCGCAGCAAAGAACAGTTTGGGACAGAATTTCATGAATCAGAAAAAGATGCATCACGTTCAGATTAAGTCATATGATAAGCTTACACTGTACCCATACTGTTAGGGATAATATCATCATCATAATCATCATCATCATCATCATCATCATCATCATCATCATGTACCGTACCGTGCTACAAGGCGTTGGCGATCGGCCCTCCATACGAGTCGTATCTCTCCCACTGTTTCCAACCCCATCCACTCTGCAAAACTAATATTTTCTCCGTGGATCTGCCTGCTGCTCTTTTCCCTCTAGCTTTCCTGTTGTGACTAGGTGCTCAAATTTCTCTTGTCTCATAAAATGCCCTATAAATCTTGCTTGTCATTTCCTTAACTTCTTCATTAATGTTCTTTCTATGTTTGCTTCTTTCAAAACTGTGTGGTTCATTTTCTTTGCTGTCCATGGGACTGTTAACATTCTTCTTAGAAACAACATTTCAGCTGCCTCAATCTTGTTCTGATTTTGCTTGTTAGTTGTCCAGTCATTATATAGATACTGCAATATAATTGGAAAGGAAGGCTATGCATGGGTGAAGTTTGAATTTCGAAAGATGAAGCGGTCTTCACTTTCTCTATTGGACCTCTGTACTTTCCGTTCAGCGAGCAGAATAATAGTTGTGTCTGTTAGCGCCCATATCTGCTTTGAAATAACATTTACTTTTCAGCAACTGTGGTTTAACCCTTTGACTCCTTCCACAACTGAGAAACCTTAACCCTTGATTCCGTCACCCTGTTCACCAGTGAGGGAGTGAAAGGGTTAAGATTTTGCAATGCTAAAAGGGTTGACAGTGAAAGATGCTGGTAGACAGACTGCAGGAGTCAAAGTGTTAATACTTTGACAACATAGATGACAATGAAAGATGCTAGTAGACAAGCTGCAGGAGTCAAAGAGTTAACTTAGCCTCAGCGAGAAGTAGGTGTCAGTACCAGATAATTGGTCCATTTATCTCGCAGTAGCCATGCATAGAGGACAGATGCATTGTCTCCCCTGCTTGTTAAGCTGACAACCTGTAAGTAGGTCAGAGTTTAGGTAACTATTCTTCAGGCCTGTATTTTGAAAATCTGAATGAAAGTGACTACCAGCTGTTAAGCAAATGAAAATCAGACACACATGAAATAGAGTAAGAACGCATGTTTAAATAACGTGACCAGTCACGCCAGACACACTCATGTGTTCGGCAAATTGACCTTTGTCAAACATACACGAAAGACAAACAGTGAAACATATGCAGTAGATTTAGAACAAAAATAAAATCCAGTAACTTCCCTGATGCTTTGCTAAATGGAGAATATAACTCTGATAGAAACATCAGGGAGACTATCTGTTCTGTGAAGTGCACAGAGCTACAATATTAGTCTGTTAGAGAAGTACGCTATACAAATGCATAACTGCTTCGTTGTTGTTACTACTGCAACTATCATCATCATCAGAAGAAGAGGAAGAAGAAGAAAAATCATCATCATCGTCACCATCGTTCATCATCATCATCATCATCATCATCATCATCATCATCATCATCATCATCATCACCACCACCATCTCTTCAAAGGTAAGGGGACTGTATGCTTTTATCAGGGGCCAGCATTCACGTGTATAAACATTGTGCATTATCTCGGAAGGCGTTCTACTTCTACGCAGACGAGTTGACAGTGTTGACAGAGGTTGAGCACTCGGGGTCTCAATTCTCGAGTTCCGTCGCATCCTCGCTCGTTGCTTCCCATCTTAATACTCCAATCATTCTGGTGCTATCAGTATTTCATAGATCGGATTCCTTTACCCCCATTTCAAAACTTTGCCATCGTAAAGTGTTCCTGCTCAGGTTCACGGAGTCCATCTGATAATTACTGGTAGATTTGGTGGAGCGGGGATGAATTTTCTGAGTTCGATGAGTCCCTCTTGAACAAACCCTGAACTGTGAACTGCTCTGTGCCTGTCAGGGCTAAAAACGAGCAGACAGACGCACTAACTTTCAGAATCATCTGTGAAAATAAAACAACTTTAACGGCACCCCCTCCACGAAGCATGATAGAGGGAACCATATGGAGGTGCGCTGTCTAACATTTTCTCTGCGGAAATTGAGGAAGGAAACATCACTCGACAAAATTTTTACATCCTTCCAGTCTGCGGCCATTTTGATGCATCCATTTTTTGGGTTTCAATTTCCCTTGTTATATAACACGACGCCATGAAAAGAAATAGCTTCAAGGTGGTCAGGCCATACTGAAAAACACTTTTTTTCTGTAGACACTGCTCACGCCGGAAGATTAGAATAGCTACAAAATATATAGCTTAATCTTTTGCCTCATTATGATTTACAAAATGAGCCCTGCATAAGAAGTGTAGGCCCAATGGCCAAGGTGCCCACCTCAGGTGCAAGCAGTCCCTAGTTTGCTTTACAGATGGGTTGTGATTTTGCACCCCCACCTCCATTAGACCCAGGGTGATAGTCTGAATGTTAGTATTTCGTATGAGAAGACAGATATAGGTCCCATATACAGCAGTGCATTTAAAAGACACCACAACGACAAACGAGTTCTCCCTGAGAAAACTGAAAAAAATCCGCTTTCATAGATAAACCAATACACATGCAAATTGAACACAAATTGGATAGCGCAGCACTATGGCTACGTACTATCGACAGAGAGAACAGCCCGAACTTTATAATGTAAAACAACTGTAACACAAAATGGTTAGATTCGAAATTTCAGTTGTCATTCTTCCAATAATATACCGAATACAGATTTGGCAGAAATTTAATCGTTTATCAAATACTGTCAGAAACAGGCCACAAGAAATAAAAAAAAAAAAAAACACAAAACAAAAAACAATAAAAAACAAAAACACCTTCACTCCAAAGGCTATGCTTTAGTGGAACAATTGTTTTAGGCATACTAGTCAATGGAGCTGATTAACTAGTATGCAGGAAATTGCAATTACCATGACAGCGTAGCTGTATATCCCAAAGATAAAAATCATTGGGTAAAACATATATTTAAACTTTGTCATTGCTACTTTGCAACCTTCTGTTTCAGCAAGAGGCATATGCCTTGGAAAAACTGAAGTCCCTGGTGTCCTAACCCTTTGATTTCAACACCCTATCCACTAACTGCAAAAACTTAACCCTTTGACTCCCTCACCCTATCCACCAGCTTTGATTGCATGGTTGACAATGGAGGATGCTGGTGAACAGGGCGCGGGAGTCAAACGCTCAAAATTCAAACCTCTCAAACAGTGACCGTTTTCTATTCATTATTTTGTTGAAAGGTGCATAGCGAGAGAAAGCAGCAGCCGTAAATCTACCTAAAAGCGCGGAACATGTGCCATCTTCAAACAAACTGTTTTTGGAACTGTCACAAAATCTGTACTGTGCAAACTCTTAAAACATGCAACAGATAATCGAATTTGCTATTGCCGCAGCGGACTACAGACTGGTAAAAAAAAAAGTGGAAGTTTTCGGCACCAAGGGGCTTCTACGCTGAGTTGAGCATATCATAAGATCATTGGGAAAACTGGGACCGCACAATTGAATCTCATCCACTTTACGGATGCGTTATTGGGGGTTTTGCTCAAATTTCCTCACCGACACTGCGCAGGTGCCAATATGCAACGGGTTCAGTCAGTGCCAAGAGATGATTGTGAAACAAAGCGTAGAGTACACAGCCCTGTCAAACAGTCTCAATCCAGAATGGAATTTCATAGCGTCAGCGTAGTCATCCCCACGTCTCACTACTATAGCAATGTGAAAAACTGTCAATGAGTGTGTGGCCATTCACGTCCTGCTCCCACTGTGACATCAATTTCGGTGGCTTTTGAGGTGTGGACGAACTTATGTGAGCACCGTTAAACATGGGACAGAAAAAAGAGTGTTTGAGTGAAAGGTTTATGCAGATGGTCAACCACATTGTCTACCACAAGTAACAGTAATAAAAGTATTGTTGTTATTATTAATTATCATCATCATTATTGTTATTGTTGTCATTATCATTTTTTGTTATTAATATTATCAGTAGTAGTAGTAGTAGTATTGTTGTTGTTGTTATGATTATCATTGTTATTATCATTACTATTTCATCACCATATTCATCATCATTATTTCAGTATAAACCTAAATTCGGCAAAACTGAGGAAGGTGGTGGTGGTCTTTGATTTAATGTCTATTCACTAAAGTGATTTTAGACAAAAAAACAAAAAACAAAAAAAAAACAAAAAAAAAGGGGGGGGGGGGGGAGTGATAGAGGAGGAGTGAAGAAGATATTTGAAAATTGTCAATTTTGAACTTGAGAAAAGATGATCCAGAAAACAACTGTTTTGAAGAGGGGAAGGTAAAACTAACAAATAATGTTACCATAATTATCGATTTAAACAAACAAACTGACAAACAAAATTAGTAAATATCCGGAAGAAATGAATAAAAAGTAAAACTAATAATTGACTAACCACAACAATGAACAAGTCAAATAACATTTTAAAGGTAATTCGCTATAGGACTTTTTGACAGGCTAACAAAAAATTCATACAGTAATGATGATGAGGCAAATATGTCAGAAACTGTACTCACAGATAGTGTTGGAATATGTCGTTTTACCCTAACGCAAGAAAGAATATGACTATGTGTTATCTTCTTTCCACACAGACACACTATGTTATTGGTATATTTTGTTTTGAATGCATCAAGTTTCCATCTGTACATAAGGGACTGTATAGTTCTGCTGGCATGAAGCTGCTTAAGTATTTTGCTAACTTCAAAGTTCATGTGACATTTATCATACTTTTTCTGTTTTAATTGGAACTGCTTCCAGACGTAGTTGTCCACTAAAGTGTAATTCTCGTGCAACGAGAGAGAAAGCTGGATATTGTTTGAATCTGGTGAGTTATTAGCTCCCCGTTTGGCAGCCCTGTCAACTTTATTATTATAACTAAAGAAACTATGAGAAGGTATCCAGCAAAAAGTAATATCAGTGCCTCTTAAAGATAAATTATGAATCAAGTGACTTATTTCCAGAATCATTTCTGATCTTGTTTGTAATTTTGATAATTCAAGAGCCTGAAGTACTGATTTTGAATCAACGCAAAGAAGTATCTGAAAAATTGTCCTAGGAAGACTTATCAGAAAGTTTAAAGCCATTAATATTGCAAAGAGTTCAGCTGTAAAGATAGATTTATCAAGTCCTATGTAGAAAGATTTTTCAATTTTGAGAGCAGGTATTAAAAACGCTGAGCCTGCTTTTCTTTCAATTACTGACCCATCAGTGTAAATTTTCAAATGATCAGAATATACGTCGTTTATATGACATTTAACCTGACTAGCCAGTAAGTTTATATTGTCTCCTTTTTTTAAATTAGTGTGGTGTACGTCAAATCGTGCTCTTTGGAGTTCCCAACTGGGTACTGGCGAAAAGGAAGGTTGTATAGATACAGGATCTACGTCTAGATCAATTCCTGAGCCTTTCATGACGTCAGATGTGTATGTTGCAAGTGTGACCTGTGAAGATATTGATTTAGCTCGTTTTGGAAAGTCGGTATCTGATCTCAGTTTAATTTCTGTTTCTGAGATGTTTTCTACGGTAGTGTTTCTTAACAAAAATTTAGTAGAAGCGACTTTCCTTTGCTCATCAAGTGGCAACAGTTTGATTTCATTATATGTCCGAAGACAGGAAGCATGCATTGGAAGACCCAGTGCAAGTTTGAAACCTTTACAATCTATGCTCTGCAGTTTTTTTAGTAAGTGTTTCGGTGCACTGAAGAAGATTTCTTGAGCATAGGTTAATTTAGATCTAACAAGCGATTTACAAAGATGAACAAGTGTTGATGAATCTTGACCCCATGTCTGTTTGCGAACTATTTTTATGAAATTTAAACTTTTTTGAGCTTTGGTTAATAAGTATTCAATATGCTGATTCCAAGATAATTTTGCTGTAAGGAAAACTCCTAAGAATTTAATCGACTCGTTAAACTGAAGAAAAGTATCTCCCAGTTTGAAAGTGGGAATATTTACTGGGTTAGCTCCATTATTAAATAAAACTATTTTTGTTTTTTCCAGGGATAGATGTAACCCATTTTCTACCATGTATCGCGCTATTTTATCAAATTCTAATTGGTAGCATTTGCGTGTATAATTGATACAGCGCAAAGGAGTTTTCTTTTTCATATTTACCTGCATCCACATGCATAAATCGTCAGCATATTGAGCTAAAACTACATGCTTAGATACTTTACTGGGTAAGTCATGCATTAATATCATGAAAAGAAGGGGAGCTATAACGGATCCCTGAGGGATACCCATTTGAAGAATTCGTTTCGTGGAATATACATTTTCAATCCTCGTTTGAAATACTCTGTTTTCTAAGAAACACTTAACATAGCCAAAAATGTGACCTGTCAGCCCAATACTTTTAAATTTGAAAAACAATCGGGAGTGCCACACTTGATCGTATGCTTTCGTTATATCAAAAAATGTAGCTAAAACACATTGACGTCTTGCAAATTGTTGTTTTATATTAGTAGTTAGCTTTGTTAGGATCTCTACTGGTGACCTGCCTTTTCGAAATCCTGCCTGATTTACTGGTATTATTTTATTCTTTTCACAATAGTGCATCAGTCTCTTTAAGATTATTTTCTCCATTAGTTTACATACATGTGATGTTAATGCAATTGGCCTGTAGTTTTTCAAATCGGTATTACATTTACCTGGTTTTAATACAGGAACCACTATTGTTTCTTTCCAGTTGTTAGGCATTATCCCACTATTCCAGCATTTTTGAAATATGTCATGTAGCAAGATTATAAAATTTTCTGGTAAATTTTTCAGCATCTCATTGGAAATTGCATCTAGTCCAACTGACGTTTTTTTACTTGGAAGGGACTGAATGGCATCTTTTAATTCTTGAAGTGTGAGTGATGCATTTATGTAGTGAGTATTGTCAGAAGCAGGGTCCTTATATACATCTTTCTTTTCATCTCGTTCCCTATAATTTCTATCAGAGACAGGGAGTCCTTCTACACGACAGGCCTCAGCAAGCACGTCTGCAAAAGCTTCTGCTTTTTCCAATGAGCTAGGAATAGGGTTATTTTCTAGCTTTACTGGAATTGATGGCAACTTAATCCCGTTTTTCATTAATTTTAGTTTTTCCCAAATCTTTATCGTGTCTTTGTGGTTATTTACTTCACATTTACAAAAAGATGTCCAGTGTTGTTCTTTGGCTTGCTCTATGATTCTGTTACACTTAATGTTGGCACTTTTCATCGCTGTATGATTTTCAGGTGACCTGTTTGCTAAATAAATTTTGTATTTTTCTTTCTTTTCGTTCACTGCCTTTTGACAGTCCTCATTCCACCAGACATTTCCATGATGTTTTCCTATTTTTGACACTGTAAGTTTTGGAATTGAAATGTTAGCAGCCCTTAAGAGTGAGTTACAGAAAACTTCGTACGTTTCGTTTATGTTCATTGCTTCAGATAGATCTGTTCTTGTCTTTTCAAGGATTGCCTTAAAACTGATCCAGTCAGCGTTTTTATAATTAAACTTGGGTAAACTATCTTGTGGTATGGCGTCTATTTCTGTAGTATGGTTTAGGGTAAGACGTATGGGGATGTGATCTGATCCCAACAAGTCATCCTCTGTTTGCCATGTGGCGTTTGGGGCTAGGGATGGTGAGATTAAAGTAAGGTCGATAGCTGTGGGTCTGTGGGTTGGTATATCGGGGATCCGGGTAACGTGTCCGTTGTTAAGTAAATATAAATTGGAATCTACAATATTTTCAATCAACCTGTTGCTTGTTATGTTTGTACAATACTTTTCCCAAAATGGGGCATGTGCATTAAAATCACCTCCAATTATCCACTTGTCGTCCTGATCTTGAAAGTGTTTTAACCATTCAGTGTTCACAGAGTCTGGGCCTCTTGGTAAGTATACAGAGGCCATATTCACAACTAACGATGAGGAAAATTTTATAATAATTGCACATGATGAAATAAATGCGGTAGATTTAGGTACTGGCGATGATCGTTCACAATAGTTCAGTCCTTCACGAATGTATATAGCTGTTTGTATACGGCCACCGTCATTTACAGAGTCACATATTGGTGGATAATAAAAACCGGATATTTTAGGTAATTTGGTTTTGATGGTATTCAGCGATTGTAGGAGCATGACATGGACGTTTTTAGAAGAGAGATAGTTACTCAAATATGAGATGTTTTTAACAATGGAACGTGCGTTCCACTGAAAAATGTTGATATCACTTACTACACACGTCTTCATGAGGAACGGTTGAATAACTTTAGAACAATATGGTAAGTTTATATAGATTTCATTTAACTTTGAATTAAAAGGTACAAATAGGATAAAAATAAAGTATGTGAACAAGAAAATAATTAAGTAAAACAATATAGCTGAGAACTGAACGAAGAGAAACTGAATCTGGGCTGAATCTAAAATGACCAAGGAGAGAAGAAAAACGGAGATTGAAAGCCGGGTCTTTGTTGATGTCGTTGTCGGTTTGATCTCCTCCTCGGTTTTTCCCAGAAAAGCTGATGGATTTGCCTCCCTAAGTTTCTGGCCAGAACGCTCGCCCCTCTGATGGTTGGATGGACGTCGTCCTGGCTGACTTGAGTGTGACTGATAGTTTGAAGATTGTCATTGTTGACGTATTCGACACTCGCTGCTTTAAGAAGTCGCACTTTTGTTAGGGCATTTAGGAGCTCTCTTTTAGCGTTTAGGTGTTTGTCCCTCACAGGAGCTACCTGACTTAAAACTACCCTGGCTTTTGGAAATTGGGTGTTGATAGTTTTCACACAGGTGTCAAGAGTTGTGCTACATTCAGTGGGCTCCTTTGTTTTTAAATCTGTGATCCCCACATGTAAAACTACAGGTTCAGGTGTCAGCTCTTCTTTTGATTTTTCAATTGCAATCTTACAGTCCTCGATGGTATGGATCTTTCTCGTGGCCACCTGAAAACCGTATGAAGAGCCCAGTCTTTTTCCATCCACCTTATTGAGGACTGAGTCGTGAACGATAAGGACACGGGGAAGAACATTTGATTGTGGTCTGGAACGTGTTGACGATAGCGCAGTTTTGACGTCACGGTTAGGTTTTGTGGAGACATCTGGTCTATGTTTGACGACATTTCTCCTGCCATTTTGTGTCCTCGCCCGATCTTCCAGTTTGGGGGGTTGAGCTGCGCATTCCGCGTAGGTGGAGAATTTGTCCATCGGTGACATGGTGGTGAAGTCACCGTGGACTGCGGAATCCGTCTGGCACGCAACGGTGGTCGTAAGTTTGGTGCACTTATTGACGTCGCGCAGCTCTTTTAACGTTGTATTGTTTTCCAATAAAAGTTTTCTGTCTGAATGTAGCATGGTTGTGAGAGTGTGGATTTGTTTAGACATTTCTTGAATGGTGTTGTTTAAAATGTCTATCTCCCTTACCGCCTCTTGACAGCGGCAGCCACATGATGATCTTGATTGTAGCTGTGCGATGTGTGGCTGACTCCTGGATGGTGAAAGGGTGCGACCGGAGGTCTGTTCTTTTTGATGTTCTTCGAGTTCTGGGGTCTCTGAAGGTGGTGATGTCTCTGCCCTGGTGTTGTCTGTCCCACGGGTGGTTTTCTTTACTTTTTCTTTTATGACACAACGTTTGGACCGTGTCATTTTCAGCCTAGACGATTCCTCTCTGAAAACGTTCTGTTAGAAGGCCGCCATCTTGGCGTAGGAAGGTGTTTGTGCAACAGTGTGTTGTTTACCGAGTGCGGGCATTGCGTATTTTGCTTTTTGTTCTACTGATTATTTTTATCACAAAATGTACAAGTTTTATATTAAAACGTTCATTCTTCGCAAGTCTCGGTGACCTAAGATTTTCATGTGTCAAGCAGAAACTTCACATGGATCTCTATTATTCATTTGTAGGAAATTGTATTCCTGGCAAAGGCGTATGAATGTGATTAAAAGTAAAATTAGGGAAATGGCAAATTCATCCGACCATGCACCCCGATCTGTGGTCTGGCAGTAAACGAAAGATGAAGATTCTAAAATGGTCAACAGTATGATCAGTCTATCAATACTTCCATTGGAGTAAAAGAAAACAAAGTAGTATCGCACAACTCTTTGCCAGCATTTGTCCCACTGAAAACCTTTGCGGAAGAAGAATTATTACAGGACTTTTCTTTCAATGAAAAGTGATTTCCCGTGTGTCTGTTCTTCTGAGTATTTGATTTCTGTTTATTTGTTTATCTGTCTATCTATCTATCTATCTATCTGTCTATCTATCTATCTATCTATCTATCTATCTATCTATCTATATATCTATCTATACATTTATCTGTCTATCTATCTATCTATCTACATTTATCTATCTATCTATCTATATTTATTTATTTTCTTGTTTAATCTCTTCTTTCTTTCTCTCTTTCTTTCTTTCTTTCCTTCTTTCTTTCTTTCTTTGCCTATTTATTTATTCATTTGTTTATTTATTTATCTTAATGTATTTATTTATTTATGTTAGGAGAAATTCAATTTGTGTTGTCAAACTTTGCAAAATCAGCGCCACATATTACAGGTTCTCCGTCGAAGGAACCAAAAGTTCATCCACGTTTATTTAGTGTGTTTGTTTTCTGTGTTTCTTTGTTTGTTTGCATAATTGTTTATTTATCCCTTTCAAACTTGTGTTGCTCATGTTACAGTGTCATGTGAATGATACAACCAATGTGAACATACACCAACATATGTACATATACACACATAAGTATAAGTAGGCCTCTACGTACATATGTACATAACTACATGTACATACCCATTGCAAATATAAACAAAAACATGCACACAAATTGTTTTATCTAAAGAGTAATTGATGCGAACATATGCTGTATTAAAATGTTTTAGATAGGATACATCAGGGCGACCGAAATAGCAATGGTTATGACAGTGGACCGAAAAGTGCAAGCACACCCACTTACAGATCTTATCACGCAACCACTTCAAATACAAACATATTTAATTTACATGCAGCAACCTCAAATGCCGACATAGTTACATGCAACCACTTCAAATGCAAACGTATCTATCTATCTCTATCTTCTATCTATCTAGTCTATCTATCTATCTATCTATCTATCTATCTATCTATCTATCTATCTATCTATCTATCTATCTATCTTATCTATCTACCATCCATCTATCTTATCTATCTATCCATCCATCCATCTATCTACCCATCTATCTATTTATGTATCTATCAATCTATCTATCTATCTATCTATGGATCCATCTATCTATCTGTCTATCTACACACACTCACACACACACACACGCAGCATGCACGCGCGCGCGCAGCTCACACACACACACACACACACACACACACACACACACACACACACACCACAACACACACGTACATTCATTTATTCATATTTTGCACTTGGGGTGCTGTCTATGATCTTACCATAACTATTTTCTTGACAGACTTCAAAGCATATAAAAAATCTGATCCTATGTAGACGACCTAACAACACGACCTTACATCGTCTCTCCTTCATGCATTTCACTGGTTTTCCATTAAGCAATGAATAAAGACCAAAATGACATCTACGGTCTGTAAATCCTTCGAAAGGATCACATCTCATGACATATCTGAATTCCCATAAGTCTGTCACCCTTCACGTACATTTTTTCGATCTCACTCTCTGGGTGCAGCACTCTCCATCAGTTCATTATTTCGCACCGAGACTTTGGAGTCTCAGACTTTCATAACCTTCAGCTTACAATTCCCCTTTGGCGGTTATCTGACATAGACCGTCCCTGAAAACTCTCAAGTCCGTTTTCTTGCAGACAGGTCTAGTAAATTGGGCTGATTATATCTTTACTGAACTGTAAGTGCGCAAAAGTAGTGGGAGTAATGTGGTGGTGGTGATTATGTTGGTGGTGGTAGGATGTGGGTGGGTTGGTGGTGGGTGGGGGGTGGTTGGGTGAGTATTTTTGTGTGCATCTGTGTGTCTGTGCGTGCGTGCATGCGTGCGTGTGTGTGTGTGTTTATGTTGTGTGTGTGTGTGTGTGTGTGTGTGTGTGGTGTGTGTGTGTGTGTGTGTGTGTGTGTGTACGCACGTGCATGCATGCGTGAAAGTTTTGGCGAAGTTACGCTCCGGCAAATCTGTAGGTCATGTTTGGCCTGAATTATGACAATGTGATGATAGACATGTAACCATCTTTATCATGTATCCTAAAACATAGTGAATTCGATTTTACTTTTCAGAGACCTTCAGTGGAAAGTCACTTAGACAAATACTTCTCCGGACTTGGGTTAAGGTTTGGGTTAGTCAGAGTGAATCCAAACTTTTTTTCTTTAGAATGCACTTTTGGTCTCTTGTAGAGTCACATCACACTTAAAAGAATAAAGACCACATATCTGCGTCCATTTGTATTATTTCCCAGCAAGAAAAGCAAAATCCAAAAATGTCGAAAACAATTGGTAAAATTAAGACAACCACGAACCTCTACGTGCAACCTGTTCCTAGTTCTGACATGTTGCCCCTTTGACTCCCGCATCCCGTCTACCGGCATTCTGCATTGTTAATCATGTTAACAAAGCAAAAAATAACCCTGTGACTCCTCAACCTATCTACAACTTCTTGCTGGAAGCTGGTGGACATGGTGAGGGAATCAAAGGGTAATTTTTGTGCATTTGGTAGATAGTATGTGGGAGTTAAAGGGAAAGGGTTAAGATAAGACCCGGGGACCTGGCCGCACGTAGGGCCTATGTGCAGGCGTACGGATTATTATACTGTGATCATTCTGGATCGTCACCATCACACAGAATCAGTACCGTCAGTGCATACGGAATTTATTCTGAGCGTATATATGCATCTTAACAAACTCAAACTTAAATGTGATATGTCCTAAGAGGACGAGAAAGTGAAGCCTTGAACAATCTGTGAATTTCAAAATTTGACGAATGTTCCAAGGTATCACTTGCATTTTTAAAATATTCTATAATTAGTTTGTTTTCTTTTCTTTTTTTTTTAAGTCCAAGGCCACGCGCTATGTCTGTGTGCCCCCACTTATCATTTATCATTTTTGGACCGGAGATGAGGGAAGAGCGCTTGTATCTGGTCATTGTTGAATGGAGTTGATCTCCGAAAAAAAGACGCGTGACCTGTTTAAAAATAAAACAGAAGATAATCTTTTCTTTCAGGCAGTCAAAAAATAATCAAAACAGGCCCAGTTCTAGTCGTTATGTTAAACAACACAAACATGTTCATCATCATAAACTATTCACTGTCAGGTTGAGACAAAAGTTATACTGAGAAAATCAGATCCATAATGTACACCCAACCACGCACACACACACACATGCACGCAAGCACGCGCGCGCACACACACACATAAAACACACACACACACACATACACACAAAACACACACACACACAACACAACAGACCACACACACACACACACACAACACACACACACACACACACACACACACACACACACACACACACACACACACACACACACACACACACACACACACACACACACACACACACACACACACACACACACACACACACACACACACACACAACACACACACACACAACACACCATTTATTGAAATTACAACAGATGAATGGGGATGGAGATTTAACAATTCTTTACCGTAACCCAAGTTGTTTCAAGGTGGAAGACTCTCCTCTGTGTATCAACTTATTCCGTTCTTTATATCATTTATCACATTTCATTTAGAGAAATACTATCCTGTGACGACACTCATGTTGAAATACGTCAATAACATGTGAAAATTCGGATCTTACGCTGATGAAGTAACATTAATCCATGGATCTTGGTTGTATCAGTCCATAGGTAGTGATAATTCTGATTATGTTAATTTTAAGTGATTCGTTCATTTTGACACGAGTGAGTCAAACTGACCTGTTTCTATTTGCGCCAGGAAAAATATCTCACTTCCTCCTTAATGTTCCTTGTAAATAAAACCTCCTCCTCGTGTTCTTCCTCCTCTCCATCCCCGTTGTTTTCTTTTTTCTTTTTTCTTTTTAATCCTTCTTTTCATCTGCTTCTAATGTTATGCCCACTCTGTTTTTTTTTCCAGTCCTCCTCTTCCTCTTCTTCTCTCTCCTCCTTCTCTTCCTCTTCTTCTTTCTCCTTCTTCTTCTGATTGCTCTTCATCTCCTGTTTTTTCTTCTTTTTCCCTTCTTCTTCTAATTATCCTCCTCCTTCTTCGTCTGTTCATCCTCTTCTTCTTATTCTCAATCTTCCTTCTTCTTCCTACATGCTCTTCCTCCTCAGCGCCTATTCTGCCTCATCCTCTCTTCCTACCTCTCTTCTTTTCTTTCTCTTCCCCTTCTCCTCTTCCTCTTCTCTTCCTTCTGCCCACCATCTGTCTTCCTATCTAGCCACTTCCTGTTCACCGTCTCTCTTCCTCCCCTCCTCTTCATCCTCCGTACGATCTCTCTTCCTCCCTCTCTCCTCTTCTCCCTGCCATCTCTCTTCCTCCTCCTTCCCTATTCTTGCTCCCTACCATCTCTCATTCCCTCTCCCCTCTTCTTCCTCCCCCACCATTTCTCTTCCCCTCCCTCCTCCCTACTATGTGTTTTCCTCTTCCTTTCTCTTCCATCCGCCAACCATCTCTCTTCTCACGTCTCCCTGCTCCTTCCTCCTCTTCTCCTTTATTTTGTTTTTGTTGTTGTTTTCTTCTTGTCTCTTTCTCCTCCACCTTTATTCTATCATCTTTTTCTTCAGTGACCGTCTAAAACATGCTTTGGGTCTGTCGACCCGAAGGTCCATCCAATACAAAGTGCAATCGCAAACAAAGGGTCGTCTGTGTGTCCTGGGGAATTCATAGTACTGTCCACAACTTCCGGCCAGACTTGCATGTCCTTCGGCCACGAATGTAAGTTAACTTTTAAACTTTTCACTCCCTGAACCTCCTGCCTGCAGGAAACTAGGAGATAATCATGACCCGGTCTTACATAAGGATTAATCAGTAAGATGAAACTATCACTTGTACCTTACATGTACACTGTCAATATAAAACTTTTAGATGTTTTTAGTATCTGAAGCTGTTTTGGTATTCGTATTTAGTAAGCCGATATCATAAAAAAAAGCCATCTGAATAGTTAAAGAAAGTTGGCTTTTTATGTATCAGAGTGTAAATTTCTTGTTAAAGACTAATGATTTTTATTGTTTTCATCAACAAAACGTCAGCGATCAAGTATACTGTTCTGTCTGAATGACAGAAGAGATATTAACAAGCATGACTGTCAAATTTCAACTCTTAGTTACATGTAAGATAGATTCTGAAGCCCGCTACCGAGGCTGTTCATTAATTTCTGATCTTCCAACCTTACTAACCATTTTCTCACTATAGTCTCCCCAACAGCTCCTAAATTAACCCTTTGATTCCTGCACCCTATCCACCAGCTGCAAAAACTTAATCCTTAGACGCCCTTACCGTATCCAACAGCTACATGCAGGAAGCTGGTGGATAGGATGAGGGAGCGAAAGGGTTACGTTTTCGCATTGCCAACATGGTTTACAATGCAGGATGCTGGAGGACAGGGTGCAGGAGTCAAAGGGTTGAAGAAGCTGTAAATAATGTTTCAAAAAGGCTAAAGCTATAAATTCAGCTTATGTACTTATCAAGTCAGTCAGTCAGTCAGTCAGTCGGTCATATAGTTAGTTATCTAATAATAATAATTACAATATTTATATAGCGCAAAATCTTGATAAAATCAAATCTAAGCACTGAAACACACACACACGCACGCACGCACACACACGCACGCACGCACGCACACACACGCACCCACGCACACACACACACACACAACACACACACACACACACACACACACACACACACACACACACACACACACACGGCTATAAATAGGGAGAAAGAATAAAAACAATGGAAAATTATAGAGAGCAATATTTAGTTAGTTAGTTATTAATTAGTTGGTTAGTTAGGTAGTTAGTTATTAATTAGTTAGTTGGTTGGTTGGTTGGTCAGTTAGATAGTCAGTTTTGTGTAATTTTTTTCTTTTAGCATCAACATTCCGATTTTTCCTGGATGCAGATACGCGCGTTGTATTCTCTTTGTCAGATAACATCCAATTGTTCTGGCCATAAAAATCTGGAGTTGGTCAAGCATAAGGTCCTTGAAGAAATGTCCACCTTTTTATAACAGTAAAGAAAACTGATCATTATGTTTTGTTACTAACTGGACATCTAACTATAGTTGCGCGAAGTCACTTTAACTTTCCGAATGCATAACTCTTTTTTTTTTTAATCAGATACATCAATTCAATGAATATTGATAAAACATTAATGGACAGCCAATGTCCATTACCAGCATCTTGATTAATTTCATATGAAAACTACTTGCTTTGGGCAGCGAACGCTTGACTGCTGTCCATATGATTAACATAATGTGATAGTAGCTTCTAAGAGCAACTCGCTCTGGCCAGTGATGGCTTGACCTCTCCATCCACCTGTCAGGTGACACTGCCTGGTAC
>JAPXFY010000014.1:47199667-47282167 GCA_030674185.1 Monoplex corrugatus | reverse complement strand
GTAATTCGGAACATTGGAAAATCAAAACTGTTCTGCTTGCCTTGCAAGTTCACTTTAAAATTTTGTATTTTTTGTAGCCAAGATAGATCTAGTGACAGCGATGATGATATGATGACTATGCTATTGACAGTGGTGTTTTTGGAGTTGAGAAGAAGATGGAGAATCACATTGCAGGGACAGCATCAATAACGACAACGTTAATAAAAAAGAGGAGGAGAAGGCTTTAGCATAAATGTAATGTTTCTTCGCCAAACAGGACACTGCCTCTACTCAGTTTGATTCGATTTTAAGCTGTCGTAGAATATTTAATTCGAGTAAACACGAAAGGTCTTAGGAATGTTGTCTCCAGTACATGCTGGCAGTGTCAGAGGATGAGCATGGCAGCCAATGATTATGTTCAGATGCCGGACTGACAAACAGTCTGTTGAAAAGCCAAGTGCAGAAAGCTTCCGTCTGACAGTTCCCAGGCCCCAGAAAGCAGGAAAGTGTACTGGTATGCGTTCGCCATTCGCCTCGAGAGGAGAGATGAAGTGAATAAGAAAAAGAAGAAGAAAGGAGAAGAAGAAGAGGAAAAAGAAAAAAAAGAAGGGAAAAAGAGAGAGGGAGGGAGGGAGAGAAACAGAGAGAGAGAAAGGGGAGAAAGATAGAGAGAGAGACAGAAAGAGAAAGAGAGAGAAAAAAAAAGAGACAGAAAGTGAGGAGAGAGAGAGAGAGAGAGAGAGAGAGAGAGAGAGAGAGAGAGAGAGAGAGAGAGAGAGAGATGTTGTAATATGTAGGAACTATCATCACAACCATTCCTATTTTTTGTTGTTGTTGTTAATGCAAAAGTTAATACACGAGGCTACTGGCACGAAAGGTTATAATCTCTTAACAAGAGACAATTATACTATAAAACACTGGTCATTTAACAGTAATGCAGATTTAGACAGTAAACCTCTGCACAGACACTCACAAAAACTGCGCATTATGATAAATGGAGTGTATTATGTTCTAGTGCATTTCAAAAATGCAAGACTGTATCACTCTTGAAGATTGCTATGTTTTGAAGAGATCTTAGATTACATGGAATATGCTACCAGAGCACGAAAGACTTGATTTAAACATGTCAGCCCAAGATACTGGAACTTGGTGTTTAGTGAAAAGTCAAAGATTTGTATGGAATTTTGATCTGAGCATTTATGGGATGGATCTCAATACAACTTTTAGCCTAAATGTTCCTTTGTTTTCAGCAAACATCTCATTCAAGGGGAGCACATCTAGTATTACAAAATCTGTTAGATGCAGGAGAAATGGTTTCGGCAGAACACCTTTCACTGCGCGTTTATAATTATTTACTATTGGTTTCACGGTGTTGGAACTTACAGAGTCAAAGAATGAAGAGCTATCATCAATGGAAGATAGTGTGAAAATAATTTTCTAGCAAAGTCATATAGAAGTGTTTGGTTTTTAATAGCTTGCATATTTTCATAAGTCCAATTTTGCATATTTTGTTTACGTAAGCTGGCAAACATTTGTCTTGAATTTCGATGCCTAGCATTCATTGTCTATCTACATCTTCTGTTATTTGATAAGTTGTTGAGCTTGGTGGAATTTTTTTTATAAGAGTTTGTCTTTTCTTTCCTGATGTTATGAGACTCTGTCTTTTCTGTCTTGATTATTAAGCGAAAGTTTAGTTCTCTTTGTAACATGCAATATAGTTTGCACCATTCTTTTAACTGTCATTACGGATTTAAACTGATTTAGGTATTTCATTTAAATCATGTTCTCCAAATGAATTGTTCTGCCATTACAGAACACTTCCCATAATTCTAATATATGAAGAGAAGGATCTTTCGCTTATATGAAGAATATAAAGACTTCCAGTACTGATCCTAGGTAATGCAGTATTAAACAGCCAATGAATCTGAAATGGAAGTACCTTATCAAACAGTTCACTGCCTGTTCTTAAGAAGCGATGAGGTTCAGACTATTGTCCGATATGTTATACAGAACTGTGGATTTTTTGTTTGTTTGTTTGCTTGCTTCTTTGTTTGTTTGTTCGTTCGTTTGTTTGCTTGGTTGTTTTGTTTGTTTGTTTGTTTTTGTTTTTGTTTGTTGTTGTTTGTTTTGTTTGTTTTTGTTTTTGTTTACATTAAAAACGATGAACTGAAGTTCAGACTTCTGTTCGATATGCCAGAAAGAAGTCTGGTTTTGTAATGTGTTTGATTGTTTGTTTGCTTTTTGTGTAACAGTGTATGGCCGATAACTTCAAAGGCTTTATCAAAGTCATCAAAGAGAGTTATACACAATGTATTTTCACTAATATTCTTCAACCATTCATCGATTAAGTTAGTGTGAGCTGTGTGACATGAGAAGAATTTGTGGGTTTGGGTTATTTTTCTTTCATTCCTTTTCTTTTTCGGGGGTGGGAGCGGGGCTATCTCTAGCCAGATATTTTTTGTTCAGGTTACAAGTTTCAATATGTTGATAAGCATATCTTTTAAGATGCTTTTCTACTGGTTTGGATGGAATGAATACAAAACTAAATTTAGTTTGCAATTTGAAGACTGTCTGCAGTTTCCAGGTTAAAACTGTTATAACTTTCGCCTCTTTGAACTGGGCTGGAAAGTGATATTTACCAAAATACAAACTTTTTATATTCAGGCAAGCGTTTCACCTATGACTGGAGCTGATAATTTAAGACTTTTTCCATCAGTTCCGTCAAGGCTTTCAGTTCCCGTTTGCTTTAAGGAGAACAGTGATTACCATGCTTCATTTACACTTATCAACAACATTTGTAGGCTAGAATTTATTTTCGTGAACGGCACAATTCTTGATTTTTATCAACTTCTTTAATTTTGTGGGGTTTAGGAGACAGACAGAGAGACAGACCGAGAGACAAACATACAGACAGAGACGGACAGACAAATAAAAATCGAGTAAATGAAAGAACTAAAATTTCACACTTTTATGACAGGGGGAGGAGGGAGGGAGGGAGAGAGAGAGAGAGAGAGAGAGAGAGAGAGAGAGAGACAGACAGACAGACAGACAGACAGACAGATAGAGAGGAAGGGAGGAGAAGGTGGCGGTAGCCATGACAACATGCTCGCCATTGACAAATCATTTTCGATGGGGGAAGAGTAGGTGTCTGACACAGCAGCAGATGTAGCCTATATGTCGATACGTGGGCGTTACAACATTTCTGCATTTCCAGCTCAGGATGCATCTTGAAAACAGGGAGAAGCAAATTGGCAAAGAGGATGCAGGAGTGAGCGGTAGTGAGCGACAGACAGAAAATGAAAAAAAGGGAGAAAGAAGGACACAAACATAAAGAGAAAAGGGACAGAAAAACAGACAGGGGTTGCGGGGAAAGTAGTCGAGAAATACAGACACATACATTCAGATAGATTGACACCACAAAGAAAATGATAGAAAGATTTGCAAACAAATGAATTTTATACAGACTGATACTATATAGGAAATATTACAGACTTGCAAACAGACTAACTTCAACTGTAGAAAGCATTAACAGACTTGCAAACGGATGGGTTTCATACATACTAACACTATAAAGAAAAAATATTAACAGACATGTAGACAAATGGATAAAGACTAGTTCTAGTTGTTAAACAGATTGGATGTGGAAAACAAGAGAAAGACGGAACGATAAGAAAGAGACACGCGCAGAAAAAGAGTCCAGAGTGAGATAGAAACATGCACAAACACAGCTGTAGATGGACAGACAGACAGACAGACAGACAGGCCGTCGGGCAGACTGACGGTTCCAGTTTTCTCAGGACAGCAATGTCACTTTCCATATGCACTAACTCTGCACTCATCATCTTCATCATATGCCCTACCGCATGGCGTTGGCGATCATGGCCCTCCATACAAATCCATCTCTTGTCGCTGCAAGTACATCTCCCACCCTCTCCGTCCTCAGCCTCCCTGCAAGTCCGTCCAATATTTTCTCCTTGGGTCTACCTGGTGTTCTCTTTCCCTCCAGCTTTCCTGTTGTGACCAGGTGCTCTAATTTCTCTTGCCTCATAAAAAGTCCTATAAATGTTGCTTGTCTTTTTCTAATCTTCTTTATTAATGGTCTTCTCGTGTCTGCCTCTTTCAAGACTTTCTCGTTTGTTTTCTTGCTGTCCATGGAACTCTCAACATTTTTCTTAGAAACCACATGTGAGTTGCGTCATTTTGGATCTGACTTTGCGTGTTGACTGTTCACTCTGCAATGTCATGTAATAAAAGATGATTCGAAACGATTACGGCGTGACGGGTGCAGAAGCCAAGTGGATAAAAGTCGGTCTTCCAATTGGAAGGTCCTGGGTTTCATCTGCTCAGATATCTCCGCCTGATGGGTGAACCTCCCAGGCCAATATATATATATGTGCAGATCTGCCTGTGTTTACACCATCTTCGTGTACATATACATGCATAATATTAACTATGCCTACAACAGACCCTGTGAATCAAGCCAGAACCTGGCTTATGGAATCATGAAAACACACAACATGTACGTTCACCAAAGATGCAGGCTGTACAACAACATATTTGAATGTAGTCAGCCCGCTTTACAACTTGAATTCTCCATGTTCCCCTAAAGATAAGTCTGACTGTGTGATTTCAAGTGAGTCCAAATGAATTTAGACTATAGCGCTGTGCAAGAACGATTTACAATGTGCCACATGCCTGTGTATAAACCTGTTTGTTGGCAAGCAAGATCTTGAGGGTCCACTAGGGATGTTCAGTGAATAGCGAAAATGTCCTGATAACTTTAAAAATAATTTTGCAGCGCTTTGAGACTTTACACACTCTGGGGCCCAATTATTCTGTGATCTGATTACGAAATTACATGCGACTATTTTGACGTCCCGTGTTATAACATCTCCGTTGGGTACAGTAAATGCAAGCGTCACGGCCATGTGTGGCGTTGAACAATTGCGAGGTTACATTATAACTGAATTTCATAGCGGAAGTTCTGGCGTAGATATATCAAAAATATTACTCAAGTGCATGTGGGACACAAGCCCTTTCGCAGGCCGCAGTTTATAGCTACGGGTGCACATTCTTTAAAAATGAACATAGTCTGGGGAGAATAGTTAAAACTACAGACGAGAAAATTTTTCAAAAACATTGGAGACATTTTCAGTGAAGACAGGCGATTAACGTGCATATCGCATAATGTTTCTAGTAAAGATACTAATAAAATACAGCAATCTGAAGGAAAGTTAAACAGTGATAAATGATTCACCGCTGGTATTAGGCTACATGACAACATCTTGCCATAAAGCAGAAGGTAACGTCATCTATGACGTCATACCAAAGAGACACTCTGCCATATGCTGCCTGTTCTCCAGATCATAGTCCCCAAAGCTTTGATCTATGCCACAAATTGAAAGAATCCTTCCATGGTGAACGTTTCTACGAGTCAGATGACTTCGACGTAGAGATAGCCAAACAGGTACAACATAACAACTTTGGTTGCCCAGCAACAGAGTTTTCGGACCTTTCCAACCGTTGGGATTTGTTCATTCAGAAGAAGGAATGTTAATTCGAAGGAATATAGAGTTGTTCTAATCATTATCTTGTTATTCTTTTCATTTTTATGGGCATATTCTATTTATTGGATGACCCTCGTGCCTAACTAATGACTTCCATGCCCATTGTTGTCTTAGTTTGTCATTGAAACAAGCTTAACATACATTGCAGAGAACTGTGTCTCTCCATTTGTAATGTCTGAGGTCCAGTCGCCACAATTTCTACTGAGCATTATCTTCTGCCTCCTCCACGCTTTGTCAAGTTTCTGAACAAACAACCTGACCCAAAATGAGCTCCGGACTATTCCTTGGAAATCACCAGGAACGCAATTATTCCATCACACAGCCTCCCACATCTCACATTCAGTTCACCAAATTGCGCTGCTGCTGCTGCTGCTGCCGATGATGATGATGATGATGATGATGATGATGATGATGACGACGACGATGACGACGACGATGATGATGATGATGACGATGATGATGACGACGACGTAGACGAGATGATGATCTCCCGTCGATCCAATGGATGAGTTGGCATACTTCTCCCTATCGCTTGATGTCAGTCTTAATGTGGGGGATACAAGAATTCCTTCCATGTTTGTTCACAGGCACTGCATGGAAAGGAGTCTTAGAGCTTTGGGTTTGCTTCTGCCAGTCCTTCTTCTGTTAACAGTAGCTCTGCTCTGCTGTTGAAATTTCATATTGCCCTGTGTGCACTGCTGATGCAAGTTTACTATGTTGTGGGCAGTGTATTCTCGGTTAGTGTTATCAATGTCACAGCTGATGCCCACATCCCACCAAGGCTGAAAATCATCTCCCAGTCTATTCCCTCCATTTCTTTCAAAATGACAGTAATCATCATGTATTTAGCACAAGTAGTCCATGTCAAAAGTATGCATATTGCATTCCATCATTATCATCAAGTGCCCTGCCGCATGGCGTTGGCGATCATGGCCTTCCATATGCATCTATCCCTTATGGCCGCAAGCACATTTTCCACCCTCTCTGTCCTCAGCCACTCTGCAAGTCCGTCCAATCTTTTCTCCCTGTTGTGACCAGGTGCTCTAATTTCCCTTTCCTCATAACATGGACTATAAATGTTGTCTTCTTTTCCTAATCTTCCTTATGAATGATCTCCTTGTGTCTGCCTCCATCAAGACTGTCTCGTTTATTTTCTTTGCTGTCCATGGAACTCTCAACATTCTTCTTAGAAACCACATCTCGACTGCCTCAATCTTGTTCTGGCTTTGTTTGTTCACTGTCCACGCCTCACAACCGTGTAACATTATTGGTACTACATAACATTGAAGAACTCCCTTCCTGATGTTAATTGATAGGCATTTGTTGGTAAGAATGCATTTCATCTTCTTGAATGCTGTTCTGGCTTGGCCGATTCTGCTGGCTATTTCTGATGTGCATCTGCCGTCTGAGATGATCGTTTTACAGGGAAAATTGTATACTGCAACGGCATCAAATGAACCGCGATATGAAAGATCGACCCAACGTCAGTGAGAGTCTGTGTAATTCGGGAACGGACTGATGTGTAAAAAATGAGGGAGAGGGGAGCGATACAGATCTCTGATTTGCGATGATCCTTCGCGGGTCATTCGAAGAACCACTCGAAACAGACATAAAAGCAATGCAAGGGAAATAACCATTGTTAATCTCAGTGAACGCTCTGTTGGATAATGTCCCGTGATGGATGATTAATGCCACACACATTACGACTGCATGCTTGCGGTTTTGCTCCAGTCTCTGTTTGTGTGTATGTTTTTTGAAGGCGTTTATGTATGTGTGTTTTACTGTTAGTCTACTCACACACATAATGAGCGTATGTGCGAGCTTAAGCATGTGCGTAACTGCATGGATATCTTGGTGTGTGGTGTGTGTGTGCGTGCGTGCGGTGTGTGTGTGTGTGTGTGTGTGTGTGTGTGTGTGTGCGCGTGTGTTTGTGTGTGTGTCTGTGCGTGTGTGTGTGTGGTTGTGTGTGTGTGTGTTTGTTTGTACTCGAGCGAGTGCTTATGCACATTAGCACACAAAGTTTGCATATAATGTGTGTGTGTGTGGGGGGGGGGGGCGGGGATATATACTGCATGGACGTGTATACGTGTGCGTGAGTGGTGTGTGTGTGTGAGAGAGAGAAAGAGAGAGAGAGAGAGTGTGTGTGTATGTATGTGTGTGTGTGTGTGTGTGTGTGTGTGTGTGTGTGTGTGTGTGTGTGTGTGTGTGTGTGTGTGTGTGTGTGTGTGTGGTTGTGTCCCGAACATGTGTTTGTATGATCACGCACGTATTTGTCTGTGAGTGTTGGGGGAGGGGATGTATACACTGATGTGTGTATGGTTGGGTATATGCCAGGAATATACTTGTCCGTGCGTTATCGTTATCAGTATCAAATATATCTTCATCAAATTTGATATCATACGATCCAAACATTTTCACTATGATATGGATCTTCATCAAATTTTTTCTATGTATTGTCCATGCATTTTCTTGACTTCAGATACAGCTCAAGTTTAGAACATGCATAACGTTCTTATTTCAACCGAAGACCAGAAATAAGAATTTTTCAGATCATATTTGTGTGCTACTTATTGTTATATTCTTCTAACTTACCGGTAACCATATTTGAACCAATCCTTTCCTTGTAAGTAAGGAACTGCGTCCATGCACATTGTTTCGAACGAGACTGGTTGATTTTCCAGGTCACAGTTTGCAAACTATTCTAAAGTGCGATGAATGGGCTTAATAATCTGCTTGACAGTCTTATCAAAATGCTGCACAAGAACCCTTTCTGTGCTAGGGACTGCAATAGAGTAAGTGCAGTTATTTATGCTGAACCCTAAGAAAGAGAATAAGGTTATTTTCCACGCACTGGTAAGCAAAGGAAAAAAAAACCCTGCTTTTTCTCTCTTGGGTCCGAGAAATATACTTTGCATATACTGCAAAAGAGACAACGTTCCTTTTTCTCTCTTAAGCCAGAGGATGCATACCTCCAATGACTTTCCTCTTACCATTGCAAGGGACACAACCCTACTTTCTCTCAGGGAGACAACCCTACGTTCCATCTCTTGGAGCACAGGACACGTATCAGCATTTAGTACAAGGGAGACAACCGTACTTGTCCTCTGTTGGAACAGAAAACACGTACCTGTATTTACTATAAAGTTGAAAGCCCTACTTTTCCCTCTTTGGGCGGAGAACACGTAGCTGTACTTAGTACAAGGGAGACAACGCTGCTTTTCTTCTCTTGTGGCACAGATAATGTGTTTGTATTAACTGCAAGGGAGACAACGATACTTTTCTTGTCTTGGATCGGGGGGCACGTTCCTGCTTTTACTACAACGGAGACAGCTCTACTTTTCCTCTCTTGGGACAAGTTCCTCCGTTTACTTTTGTCTTACCATTGCAAGGATGACAACTCTACTTTCTCCTAAGAGACAGTCCTGCTTTTTCCTATCTTGGGGCTGAGGACACATATCTGCATTGTATTGTCTTTCATAATGTGGAGCCTGGGCAGTTTTGTTTTTCAATGTACTATAGCATTTCTATTGACCTATTGTGTACAGCATTTGTCCACAAACCATCATGAACACATTTTCATTCCAATCAAGCTTCTCGAAAACAAACTGACAGAAGCACAGAGACATGTGTATATCATGATCCATTTGGATCTGTGAAGTGCAATATCAAAAATGTCAAAAAATAAGATCAACTATTGTGATTTGGTGTCTTATACCTCTGATGATGATGGCTTCATCTATCTGAGTAGACAATGGATGTACCTGGTTAAGGACTCCTGGATGTGGAATAGCGACGTTGGCTGTGATTTAACAAGCCAGTTCTTGAGTGACAGTCCATGGCACAGCAGCCGCACGTAAAGGCTGATGGCCGTGGCTAGGCGGACGCTGAAGCAGCTTTTCTCTCTCTTCTGTCCAACCATAGTCAAGTTCGTTTCTCCTCAGCAGTGGTGAGGCCTGCACACACAGCTGGTCACCAGCACAGCGATTTGCAGCTGACTCTTCCAAGATGTCCACATGATATCAACAGACTTCAGTTGACGATTACAAGCGTCCTTATATCACAGCAGTGGGAGCACTGTGTGCCGAGATCCTGCAGCAAACTCCATGTATCATCATCATCAAGTGCCCTGACGCATGACGTCATCGATCATGGTCCTCCATATGTATTTATCCCTTGTTGCCGCAAGCACATCTTCCACCCTCTCTATCCTCAACCACCCTGCAAGTCCGTCCAATATTTTCTCCCTGGGTCTACCTAACACTCTCTTCCCCTTCACCTTTACTGTTGTGACCAAGTGCTCTAATTCCCCCTTCCTCATAAAATGGCTTATAAATGTTGCCTGTCTTTTCATAATCTTCCTTATCAATGATCTTGTGTCTGCCTCCATCAGGACTGTCTTGTTGTTTTCTTTGCTGACCATGGAACTCTCAACATTCTTCTTAGAAACCACATCTCGGCTGCCTCAATCTTGTTCTGGCTTTGCTTGTCGAGTGTCCACACCTCACACCTGTATAACATTATCGGTTCTATATAACATTCAAGAACTCTCTTCCTGATGTTAACTGAAAAGCATTTGTTGGTAAGAAGGCATTTCATCTTCTTGAATGCTGTTTTGGCTTGGCTGATTCTCCTGGCTGTTTCTGATGTGCATCCGCCGTCTGGTGAGATGATTGTTCCCGGATATTTAAACTTTCAACCTGTCTCAAGGCTGTGCCGTTTGCTGTTATTTTGCATGAGGGGTTTCCATGGGTTTTTTTTTTTACTGATTACCATGACATCAGTCTTCTTGCTATTTAGCTCCAACCCTATATTTTTGCTTTCTATTTCTATTATATTCACAAGGTTTTGTATGTCCCTTTCATTTTCTGCAATTAGCATGGTGTCATCTGCGTATCGAATGTTGTTTATCATTTTTCCTCCAACCTTTAATCCAAGGTCTTCCTCTAGGTTTCTCATGATGTTTTCCCTGTAAAGAGAAAACGGATCTGGTGACAGAACACAACCTTGCCTAACTCCATTTTTGATATTTTGGAAAGAGCTTATGTCGTTTCCTATTCTCATTGCAGCTGTTTGTTCCCAATACATATTTCTGATTATTCGTAGATCTTTTCCATCGAGTCTTTACAGTTGATTGATCAATTCTTCATATCTTACCCGATCGAAAGCCTTGGTATAATCAACAATGCATAAATATAAATCCTTATTCAACTCGATTGACTTCTCTATGATAGTTCTCAGGATGCATTAGGCGTTAATAGTTTATTTTCCCTTCCACAAATCCACACTGTTCATCTGCTATTTCTCTTTTGATTCTATTCCTTGTCCTTATCATGATTATTCTTAATAGGATTTTTTTACATGACTCGTCAAGCTGGCTGTGCGATGGAGTTCGCATTCCATAGCTCCTGTTTTCTTTGGAACAGCAACGAAAATTGATTTTGACATATCTTTGGGGATTTTTCCAGTGTTTTAATTTCATTTTCATAGTTGTGTGTAGGGTAGTTGCAGAGTATAAAGGTAGGCTTGTGCGCTCCTTTTTTGAGGAGTGTTCTGAGCTTACTGTTTTTGTACTTTGTATCTGCTTCTATGCTAGCTGAATGGGTAGCGCAAACTGTGTTAGATTTGAGAAGTTCTATACAACGTGGGAGATAATTCTCAAGAGTTATGTCCTTTGATTATATTATAAAAATTCTCCCTGCTTCCCTCTTATTTCTTTGGTATTACCTACATGCCTTGGAAGCAACCCTGTATATGTTCTGTCTTGTCTATGTGTGTGTGTGTTTGGTCAGTTCAAGAATAAAAGACTATGTCAATGTTGAACATAAGACCAATATATTGTATGTATTTCTCTCCTCTCTCATAGTTGTGTGTAGGGTAGCAAAGAGTATATAGTACCTACGGAAAGAGTAGCCACTTCGGCCCGAAAAGTGGCTCCGCGCGCCCGCCACCTCCTCCCACCCACCAGACGTAAAGCCAGCTGCCAGCTTCTCTGGCATGTGAGAAAATGGCCGAAGCAAAAGGTGGCAGTGCTTGTGTGCTGCAAATAACTGCTCTAATTCACGGAAGAAAGGATGGAGAATATTTCTATTTCCCAAAGATATTGAGAGGTAAGTTGAAGACACAGTCGGTATTATAATTAAAAGAAGTAACACGCATACACATGTGTACAAACACATCATGTTGCATTTCACGCTGAGGTCCGATACGTGTTGAGAGTCTGAAATGCCTGGGTAGACAATTGTTTCATTGCCCGAGCGTGTTTGTGTGTGCGTGCGAATGTGTGTGTGTGTGTGTGTGTGTGTGTGTGTGTGTGTGTGTGTGTGTGTGTGTGTGTGAGAGAGAGAGAGAGAGAGAGAGAGTGTGTGTGTGTGTGTGTGTGTGTGTGTGTGTGTGTGTGTGTGTGTGTGTGGTGTGTGTGTGTGTGTGTCCGGTAATAATGATAATATATGAGTGTGTGCTAATGTGTGTGCGCAAGAATGATAATGGGAAAGAACCCTACCCCACCTTGATATTTACTGATTGTTCTTCATTCCAACAGATGCAAGAAGTGGAAGATAAATACCAACAAGAAGATCTGCTGAGAAGAACAACAGACTATATCAGTAGGAACTGCTTCTTGTGTTTAGATCACTTTGAGGATAACCAGTTCATGAAATCTGCCAAACAGAAGTTGATTTGGTCTGCTGTCCCAACGCTGTTTCGTGCTCCTAATCCACCTCCGCAAATGACCACCAAAAGGCTTTCGCCACAGAAATGGGCTGGACAACGAGATAAGAAGAAATGAAAAAGAAAAAAAACAACAACACAAAACAAAACAAAACAAAGTACATGGGATGAGAGACAAGTAAATTATGTAAAACTGTTTTGGAATCTCAGACTCAATTTTGCATTGCGCGACACTAATAGACAAAACGAACAACATCCAAACGGCAAAACAGAAAAGTATTGAAGTCTGCTCAGTTATGATCTGTGGCACTCAGTACAGACAAACAGTTTTCTTCGCAGACAATCGTTTTCCAGAAACCCACAGAGTGGGGTGAGGGAAACAAGAGAGTGATGGAGGAGACGGACACGCGCGCGCGCGCACACACAACACACACACACACACACACACACACACACACACACACACACACACACACACACACACTTATAATTCGTTACATAGTTCACAGTTACAGTTTGCTAGTTCATTGCTTCAAAAGTTGTTTTGTTGTTGTTGTTGTAGTAACCTTCTTCATTTGTTATCTTTTCTTTCAATGTTTATAATTCTTTACACTCTCTGTTCATTAGTTTATTGTTTACATAGTTGTTGTAGCACGCTGCTTCATATGTTATCTTTTCGCTCCCCTCTTCCCCTGCCCCTCCTGCATCTACATTCCCTTTCCCGCATCGTTTTCTTTTCTTTTTTGTATACTATTTTAATACTTTTTTTGGGTCTAAAAACACTAAGTGAATAGACATTAAACCAATGAACACACACACACACACACACACACACACACACACACACACACACACACACACACGCGCGCGCCGCGCGCGCCGCGCGCACACACAAACTCACTCACACATACACACAACTTAAGATATGAGAGAGGGAGGGAGGGGGAGAGGGGGAGGGAGAGAGAGAGGGAGAGACAGACAGACAGACAGACAGACAGACAGACAAAGCATTCGTAAGTCTTCTTGTTTGAGACATTCGCGAAGTTCTTTGTTGTTTGTGAAATCGATCAGTTAATAATTAACAAAAAATTCTAGTGCAAAAACTATAAGAGATACAACAAAGAAACATAAGTGCTTTTTGAAGGAAAACGAACGAGGATTCTGAATCTGGGCTTATTTTTTCTCTTAGCTTGATTGCAAAGACCTGTCCAGGCATTCCAAAGTGGAAATATTTTTTTTGTGTTGTCTAAAAAGTAAGTTTTCCATCTCTACAGATTGATACCCAACACACTCACAAACAAAAAACCAGCTGAAAATGACTTGTTTGTTGTCAGTTTATATACATAAATGAAAAACAAAACACATGACATCATAAAATGTTCATGAAATGATACTAAACTCATGCAGACAAATAAGTAAGTAACCATCCCAACAATGATAGACCTGGTTTCAGTAAACATAAAAGTGATTGTACTAGACACTGAACAGTCAAACTACATGACAGTCAGTGTACTCAGACACTGAACAGTCAAACCACATGACACTCATGAATTGGTTCTCTCTGTTCTTCAGGTTCTGCAATCAAAACAAGAGAAAATAAGCCCAGAATCAGAATCCTTATTCAAATAAGTCAATCAGCTCATGCTCATCAGTGAGAAACAGCTTGAAAAAGCATAGCACATGAGCCCCAGTTCCCACTTTCAATCCTGGATTTCATAAAAATTGAGGAATGTCTGACTGTTGTCCATTTGGAGGCCAACAGATTTTCAATGAGCGAAACACTTCGCTGATCGCCACGCCCCTGCCATGCTGTCTAACTGGGGCACAGCTCCTCTGCACCTCTCCTGTCCCTCTCCCCCTTCTCATCTTCCCCCCTTCCCACACCACGAACACGTGCATGACCCATCTCACCATGTACCATCACGTTCACTGCTGTTGGGTCCAAAGTCTGAAGTGTCACGGCCTGCGCGCTCGCCACTCGCACTGACCACGGCAGTCGCGGTCTGACTCGTACTTGTTATCGTCTGCTTGCATCGATTCAGCCAGCACGTGTTGAATGTCGGCGTGGTCATTGTTACTTTCTCCACCCTCATGTCGAAGCGAATCATCAGATAACAAATTCTCTCAATCGTCAACATGCTGTAAAATCATTTGAACGGCCTCTAGAGTCGTGAAAGTCCGCTGACGTGAGCCACCGTTCGGCTTGTCGAAGGGTGCGTCGCCATTGTGCTCCACTTCACGTGGTCCAGTTACCAAATCATTAGCAACGATAAAGGTGTCTTCCCTATGACGTATCCTAATTTACATCCTATTCTTATATTGTAGACACATATAGATCAGTGTGCAGCATTCTCCTGTGTGCTTACTGGCTCACACAGTTGTGAACGAAAAATCGGAAAACTCCTGCGACGTCAGCGGATGGCTTATAGGCAATATAGCAACACCTTTTGTGCGACGTCAGCTGACGGCTTATAGGCACTGAACTGGTTCTTTGTGTGTGTGTTTTTCTCTCTCTCTCTCTCTCTGTCTCTCTGTCTGTCTGTCTCCTATCTCTCTCTCTCTTTTCTCTTCTCTCTCTCTCTCTCTCTGTGAATGTATGTGCTCTGTGTGTGTTTGTGAAAGAAATTGAGAGAGAGAGAGAGAGAAAATGAGAATGAGAGAGAGTGAGAGAGAGATAGAGCGCGCTTGGATCAGTGTCACAGGAGTTTGCCTAAGATCAGTCCTTAATTAAATACACTTATGAACTCTCAAACAATTACAAGTTCATGTGAATCCGTCTATCTCGGTCAATATGCGATTTTGCCACGGAATAAATAGACTACAAACTTGAAATGTTTGTATTCCTCTGGAAAGGAAATTTACTTGTATAAATGGTTTCGACCGCGCGCGCGCGCGCACGTGCTGCGTGTGTGTGTGTGTGTGTGTGTGTGTGTGTGGTGTGTGTGTGTGTGTGTGTGTGTGTGTGTGTGTGTACGATGAAAACTCGCTGACCTCTAAAATATACATCTCTATAGCATCCGTCTTCCGCCCACCGTGCTTTACACACAGGCAACACACCGGTGTTTACGTCTGGAAAAGGGTGCGGCGGCCGCCTCGGCGAGGGCCACTTTGCTTGGTGGGCGCTAAGAAACAGTGACTGCTCTTTCCGTAGGTACTATACTCGTTGAGGGTAGTTGCAGAGTATAAAGGTAGGCTTGGGCGCTCATTTTTTGAGGAGAGTTCTGAGCTAACTGTTTTTGTACTTTGCATCTGCTTCTATGCTAGTATCTGCTTCTATGCTAGCTGAATGGGTAGCGCAAACTGTGTTAGATTTGAGAAGTTTATACAACATGGGTGATAATTCTCAAGAGTTATGTCCTTTGATTATATTATAAAAATTCTCCCTGCTTCCCTCTTATTTCTTTGGTATTACCTACATGCCTTGGAAGCAACCCTGTACATGTTCTGTCTTGTCTATGTGTGTGTTTGGTCAGTTCAAGAATAAAAGACTATGTCAATGTTGAACATAAGACCAATATATTGTATGTATTTCTCTCCTCTCTCATAGTTGAGTGTAGGGTTGTTGCAGAGTATAAAGGTAGGCTTGGGCGCTCCTTTTTTGAGGAGTGTTCTAGCTTACTGTTTTTGTACTTTGTATCTGCTTCTATGCTAGCTGAATGGGTAGCGCAAATTGTATTAGATTTGAGAAGTTCTGTACAACATGGGAGATAATTCTCAAGAGTTATGTCCTTTGATTACATCTATGGGGATTTTTCATTTAGGAGGACTGTTATTTTTTCAACACCAAATTCCTCCAGGGCTTCAATCATCTCTGTAGTAATATTGTCTGGTCCTGGGGCTTTACCTGGTTTCATCTTTTTCAATGCTGCTTTAACTTCATCTTTGATTGTAGGTGGCCCTTCAACGTTCTGTCTTATAATGTGTTCTTCGTTTCTGTCATCTTCAAAAAGGTCTTTAGTGTCCTCTATCTAATGTTTTATCTTTTTCCATGATAAGCGTACCATCTTTCGATTTTAAGCAACCAGTTGATGTGCATGTCTTTTTCCTGTGGTCAATTTCTTCAATTCTTTTGTAGCCTACATACCTTGAGGATCTGTTTTGTGTGGTCTTCTATTTCTTTGCACTTTGTTTTCAGTGGAGCTTCCTTACCTTCATTGCACCTATTCCTGATTTCTTAGTTTGTCTTCCTGTATCTTTCCTCCTTTCCCTTCCTCCGTTCTTCCATCAAGCCTAGAATTTCTTTTGTCATCCAGTTCTTTTTTGCTTTTCTATCTCATCATAATCATCAGGTGCACTGCCGCATGGCGTTGGCGACCATGGACTTCCAACCATCTCTATCTCTCGTTGCCCCCAGCATCTCCCCCACCCTCCTCATCCCCAGCCACTCTGCAAGTCCTCCAGCATTCTCTCCCTGGGTCTACCTGGTGCTCTCTTTCCCTCCAGCTTTCCCATTGTGACCAGGTGCTCCAAATCCCCCTTCCTCATAAAATGGCCTATAAATGTTGCTTGTCTTTTCCTAATCTTCCTTATGAGTGATCTACTTGTGTCTGCTCTATCAAGACTGTCTCGTTTATTTTCTTTGCTGTCCATGGAACTCTCAACATTCTTCTGAGAAACCACATCTCGGCTGCCTCAATCCTGCTCTGGCTTTGCTTGCTGACTGTCCACGCCTCGCATCCGTACAACAGTATTGGTTCTATATAACATTCAAGGACTCTCTTTCTGATGTTAATTGATAGGCATTTGTTGGTAAGAATGCTTGTCATCTTCTTGAAAGCTATTTTGGCTTGGCCGATTCTGCCAGCTATTTCCGATGTGCATCTGCCGTCTGATGAAATGACCGTTCCCATGTATTTGAACTTATTAACCTGTGTCAAGGTTGTGCTATTTGCTGTTATTTTGCATGAGGGGATTTCATGTTTTTTACTGATCACCATGACTTCAGTCTTCCTGCTGTTTAGTTCCAACCCCTTACCTTTGCTTTCTGTTTCTAGTATATTCACAAGGTTTTGTAGGTCCCTTTCATTTTCTGCAATTAGCACGGTGTCATCTGCGTACCGAATGTTGTTTATCATTTTCCCTCCAACCTTTAATCCAGGGTCTTCTACTCTAGGGATTTCTTCACAAGCTTCATTTATCGAATTTTTCAACTTTGTCCATTGTTCCTCACTGTCACCAACGTCTTCCAGAGCACTGAATTTGTTTTCAACATGTGCCTTAAATTTTTACATATAGCTTCATCTGTCTTTAGGAGTCCAAGATTTAGTTTGATGTTGCTTTCGGTCTGTTTCCTTTTTCTTAATTTCAGCCTAAATCTTCCCATTACAGGATTGTGGTCACTGTTGCAGTCTGCACCTGGTAGTGTTTTTGCTGTCAGCAAAGAATTCTAAATCTCCATGTATGTACTATCTTTTAGGATGCAGTCAACAGTCATGCTGCATGTAGCGGACGTGGCCAAACCAGCGCGGTCGTCGTGTTGAACCTGTGTGTGAGTTGTAAGACATGGCAACTCCTTTGTCAGTTGACAAATCCTCCCCACAATTCGTAAATGGTGCTGGATGGCTCTTGTTTACAATGCCGTTGTTGACAGTATAATTGTCGGGAGCACACCCGCGTATTTGTATGTGATTTTTTTTGTTTGTTTTATTTTATTTTGTTTCCTTTCTCGTTTTCTTTTCTTTTAAACTTAGGTTCTTTGCTTAATTGTGTACTGTTAACCGTTTCTAAGGTGTTCTTTTCTTCTGATTCTTCGTGCACCCCCCCCCCCCCCCCCCCCACCGTCTCTTTTGCCCTAAAGCTGATAATCTTGCATTGTGCATGTCATAAAACACATTTTCATTTTTCTTCCACACACATTTACCGTAATGTGCCAATGTAGAAAAGCAGACATTATAGAGTGCATTTCCATACGAGAATTGTTTATTGTTTTCAAAAATTGTTTGTGTTTATTGTTCATATGAATTCACTTATGTTTGTTGTTCTTAAAATATTATTTACACTTACATATAAGCAGCGGAACCGACACACACGTACATACATACACATGACGTAATAATACACACACATGCACGCGCGCGTGTGTGCGCAAACGCACATTTTATGTAAAGGAGAACACAAAGAAAAACACACACAACTTGAAAAACAACCTCATAACCACGTATGTCTAAATGATTTTGTATTTCTTTCAGTGTCTGCAAAATCCAAAATCTAAAAAACAGCAGTAACCAAAATTATCTCAATCTCTCTTTCTGCCATTCCATATGTACAATAACGACATTTAATTGCTCATCAAAATTTCAAATTCTCATTATCATTATAATACTCAAGTTTGAATGCTCATATAATTTTCAAGTTCTCATAGCTGTAATATCTTCACGAGATTCCTTTTCCAATATATAATACAAATAAAAAACAAAGAAGTTAAGAAAAATGCCCTCAACAACAACAAAACAACAATAACACTAAACGTTATTCACCGTGTCGTACATCAGATTGGGGATTTATATTTACACTGTATTTTCGGTTTGGCTGCCACTCTGGAAAAAATCTCTCATGGTGCGTCCATGTACTCTCTGCAGTTGTGGTGTGTGCGTGCGTGCGTGGCGCGCGGAGCGTGTGTGTGTTGTGTTGTGTGTGTGTGTGTGTGTGAGGGAGAGAGGGGAGGGAGGAAGAGAGAGGAGAGAGAGAGGAGGGAGAGAGAGAGAGAGAGAGCCATGTCTGCATCTGTGTCCCGAGTGAGCGAAATTCATGTATGTGCCTGCATATGTCTTGGCGTGTATAAATAAACGTTGTTATATTCCTACCCGAATAAGATACAATACTTTTTTTTTTTAAATGTCAAAACATAATCCATCCCACACACTTCTTTTGCCTTATTATCTATCTGTTTGCCTATTTATTTATTAATTTCTTTGTTTTGTTTTGTTTGTTGTTGTTTGCCTATTTATTCATTAATTTCTTTGTTGTTTTGTTTGTTGTTGTTTGCCTATTTATTCATTAATTTCTTTGTTTGTTTGTTGTTGTTGTTTTTCATCCAAAAGCACTTCGGTGAATACACGATAAAAGAAGTAAATAACGATTAATAAATGTCATGTTCTTGCTTTTTCTTGACCGACCATTTAGTCCCATTCTGAAGGCTGGGGCTGGTTGCTGGTTGTTTTTCTTGTTACTTTGTAAAGACTCTCTGGTATAAGCATATGGTTTTAGACTCTAGTATCAATTCTAAGTCCAGAATATTCGAAAAATAGCAAAGATTCTCTGGAGTAAGTACGTCCAGTCTATTCGATCTATCACATAGGCAATGCAATGTAATAAAAAGGCCGTGGTCACCTTTTCAACACAAATGCCGGATTTCCAACCCATCGCATGAGTGCCCGTTAGTCGACGAAAACATCAAGCAGAAGGCTGACAGCATCACGTAAGACATAAAATCACCACAAACAAAATCGCGCTACAGAGGCTAACTTCTAGAACATAGGTCCTTGCATGCAGAGGCGAGGTCCGGAAAAGAAAACTTGTAACCCAAATCCAGCGTTCTCTTCGGAAATACTTTCTGACTTCGAGCGAGAGCTTTCCTATTTCAAGATTGTACATGCGATACACGATAAACTCTGGTACAGGTATTAAAGCCGGCCTACGCATGGCGGAAGCGAAAACTTTGGTGAACTCCGCGTTAGTGGCTGGAGGTGCCACGCCATTTAACACTCCTGTTGCGCTCTCACTGATGATGGCGTGAAAAAATATATCGACTATGTCTTTGATGTGGATCCAGGGAAACCACTGCTGGCCGGAACCTAGGGGCCTCCCAGACCAAAGAGAAATGGGTAATAGATCTGCTGAATCATGCCCCCGTCACGACCAAGCACCACACCTAATACACACACACACAAATAATGGGACAACTAATTATAAACAATAACAAAATAATAATTATAACAATAAAACGGCAATGGGACAAACTTAAATGTCACGTCGCAGCCACGACACACATATATCAAACACGTGGTAGGTTTCACCCTTTAACTCCCGCACCCTGTCCACCAGCATCCTGCATTGTCAACCATGCTAGCAAAACAGAAGCTTAACCCTTTGACTCCCTCACAGGATAAAACCACAACGAAATACAAAACAGGGTAATACCACAATGGAATACAAAACAAAAGTCAAAGGGTTAAGTTTTTGCAGTTGGCGGCTAGGGTGCGGGAGTCAAAGGGTTAGAAAAGGTTTCCCATAATCCTGAGGTGACAGCAGAAAAAGGTTATAACAGCTTCAATGTTCATTGGGCCAACCCTGAACAAGGTCAAGTATTCATTCACAACAGGGTGGACTGGAAGCTGCAAACACAATAGTTTCTTGAACCAAATTCAAATCCATGTAGTTACGAAGGTGGGAGCTTTCCTGTACATCAGAATGGCACCAAAAGAGGGTAAACCCACATAAAGCATCACACAGGTTAATACCACAGTGAACTAAAAAACAAACAAACAAACAACAAAAAAGGGAGGGGGGGGGGGGGTAAAACCACGAAATAAATGCATGGTAAAACCCACACTAAAAAAATGACATGGTAAAAACACAATAAAAAATCATGGATGGCAAAACCACAAATACAAGGAAAAAAAACACAATAAAACACAAAACAGGGTAAACTCACAACGACATAGAAAAAAAAGAAGATAAAACCACAATAAAAGGTAAAACAGGGTAAAAACACAATAAAGTACAAAACAGTATAAAACCACACTAAAATACAAAACAGGGTAAAACCACAATAAGAGACAAAACAGGGTAAAACCAAACTAAAATACAAAACAGTTTAAAGCCATAATGAAATACCAAACAGTGTAAAACGACACTAAAAGACAAAACAGTGTAAAACCACAATAAAATACAAAACAGTGTAAAACCACAATAAAATACGAAACAGTGTAAAACCACAATAAAATACAAAACAGTGTAAAACCACAATAAAATACAAACAGTGTAACACCACAATAAAATACGAAAACAGTGTAAAACCACAATAAAATACAAAACAGTGTAAAACCACAATAAAATACAAAACAGTGTAACAAACCCCAATAAAATACAAAACAGTGTAACACCACAATAAAATACAAAACAGTGTACAACCACAATAAAATACAAAACAGTGTAAAACCACAATAAAATACAAAACAGTGTAACACCACAATAAAATACGAAACAGTGTAAAACCACAATAAAATACAAAACAGTGTAAAACCACAATAAAATACAAAACAGTGTAAAACCACAATAAAATACAAAACAGTGTAACACCACAATAAAATACAAAACAGTGTAAAACCACAATAAAATACAAAACAGTGTACAATCACAATAAAATACAAAACAGTGTAACACCACAATAAAATACAAAACAGTGTAACACCACAATAAAATACAAAACTGTGTAAAACCACAATAAAATACAAAACAGTGTAACACCACAATAAAATACAAAACAGTGTAACACCACAATAAAATACAAAACAGTGTACAACCACAATAAAATACAAAACAGTGTAACACCACAATAAAATACAAAACAGTGTAACACCACAATAAAATACAAAACAGTGTAACACCACAATAAAATACAAAACAGTGTAACACCCCAATAAATACAAAACAGTGTACAACCACAATAAAATACAAAACAGTGTAACACCACAATAAAATACAAAACAGTGTAACACCACAATAAAATACAAAACAGTATACAACCACAATAAAATACAAACGGTGTAACACCACAATAAAATACAAAACAATGTAACACCACAATAAATACAAAACAGTGTAAAACCACAATAAAATACAAAACAGTGTAACACCACAATAAAATACGAAACAGTGTAACACCACAATAAAATACGAAACAGTGTAAAACCACAATTGAAATACAAAACAGTGTAACACCACAATAAAATACAAAACAGTGTAACACCACAATTGAAATACAAAACAGTGTAACACACAATAAATACAAACAGTGTAACACCACAATAAAATACAAAACAGGGTAAGATCACAATGAAAAAGTAAGGTAATACCACAATAAAATATAAAACAGGTTAAAACTAGAATGAAACATAAAACAGGGTAAAACTGTAATGATGTGCAAAACATTGTAACACGACGAGCGAGATGTTTCAAAACAGCGTAAAACCACAATAAAATACAAAACAGTCATCATCATCATGTACCCTGCCCCACGACATTGGCGATCACGGCCTCCACACAAATCTATCACAAAATAGTGTAAAACAATAAAATACAAACAGGGTAAAACAACAATGAAACATAAAACAGGGTAAAATTACAACGAAACACATAACAGGGTAAAACTACATTGAAGTATAAAACAAAAATGTTTCAAAACAGGGTAAAACACAATGAAGTGAAATAGAAAACAGGGTAAAACCGAAATAAAGTACAACACATGGTAAAAGTACAAAAGATACAAAACAGGGTAAAATCACAATAAAACAGAAACCAGTATGACTCATTCTTATTGTTTAAAGCCCATACGACTGCGTGGAGCCATATTAGTGTTATAACCATTTCAAAACGTGCACAACACACTGTTAGGGAAAAAAATAAGCTAGAAAAGAAAACTTAGTACACATATCAAAGTATTCGTGCAAAATTTCCAAGGGCATGCCCCTGGCGTTGAACATTCCGTCCAATTTATCACAAAGGGGGTTAAAAAACCAGACCTGAATACAAATGTAAATATAAGTAAGGATACTAAAACATACAGAAAAAGTAGCCTAAGTTACCTAAAATTACTGCTGCACATCACATTTCTTTAGAGCCCAAAAAGCAGTTAATATGTGTGAACAATTGTCAATCCTCAGAAAAAAAACTATACAAAGCCGTGTGGAAAACATACATGTGAACAGGCCAGCAAGGCAGAAAATGATAGGAACAGACAACAAAAAGCAAAGGAGCAAAGGATAAGCAAAGAGAATGACAGAAAAGAGAAAATTTCTAGCACCGAATTTACAGAAGATGGGGGATACTGTTTACACTGAAAGAGCCCCCGGCATTCCCACGAGGGAAAAGTCATGGTTAAACCATAATCTAAAAATGTTGGCATGTAACGTCATTACTATACAAAACAGAGTGAAACCACAACACAATAGAAATTATGACAAAATCACAAAGAATAAAATCCTAATCAGATTAAAACCATAAATGAAATTGAAAACGGGATAAAACCACACAATAAATGCAACACATGATGAAGCCAAATTGGACTTACCCCTACTCTCTCTCTGTCTTCTGTCTTTTCTGTCTGTCTGTCTGTCTGTCTGTCTGTCTGTCTGTCTGTCTCTCTCTCTCTCTCTCTCTCTCTCTCTCTCTTCTGTCCTAATATTCTACATCATATCAATAACCACAGAATCTGGGACAATTTTTCACAATGCTATGATGACAATGACGATGGGGATGATAATCATGATATTATCGAGTTCTATTCTGGACTGAAACTGCATGATAAAGCTATGCTCTAAACCTTCATATCATCACGTACACTGCATCAACCAGGCCCGAGAGACACAGTGGCTTATCTGGCAGGAGCAGAGGCCAGTTTCACTGCAGCCTCCCAGGCTATATCCAGCCAACAACCACACACCCATACAAAGACCATATATCCACATAACTGACCATTGTGGTTATCATATATCATTAAATATTGGTGTCACCTAGTTGATACATGGCTGAGCTTTTGGGACATTGACTAGGAGGAAGGGTATGTCATGTGAGACGTGTTTATACAGAATAGCTAGTTGTGTTGTGATTCAGACCTTTAATGATTATTTATTGTCTTCATATATATGTTCATTTTTTGAAGGTAAGATACTCACACACATGTCATTTACATGTAACCAAGATTGTTCCAGTGGTAGGCTAATAAAATACCAGTATAAAATATCCATCATCATCATCAGGTGCCTTGCCGCTTGGCGTTGGCGATCATGGACTTCCATCTGTCTCTATCTTCTGTTGCCTCAAGCATCTCTTCCACCCTCCTTGTCTTCGGCCACTCTGCAAGTCCGTCTAGTATCTTCTCCTTGTGTCTACCTGTGCTCTCTAGTCTATAAAATATAGACTAGGTAAAACATGATCTAGGTACGGCCTCAAGATCTGGCCAGCTCATGGGGTTTATGTGCAGGCTTAAGGCATGTGCCACGGTCACCATACACGTGGCGCCTGTGACGTTAGTGCATATGGAATTCGTTCCGAGCGCGTAAACGTCGTCTTGAGAAACTGAAAATGACGTTATAGGGATGTCTGGCGACAGCTTCCCGTCACACAAACACAGACTACGTATCATCCACCTGTAACGCCTCCGTCTGTCTGATCAGACAATGGATGTGCTGAGGACTCAGTATGCGCAGTGGCTGAACAGGCCGATTCTTGAATAGCAGTTCCTGAAACAGTTGACGCACATGAAGATTGCTGGCTGTGGCTGGGTGGTTACTGAAGCCGTTTTCCTTTTCTTTTTCTGCCCAGCCACAGTCGAGTTTTCTTTTCCTTTGCAGTGGCGATGCTTGCACTCAACAGTCATCACAGGCATGGGAACTTGTAGCTGTCTCTTTCTAGATGTATACATTCATATCGACAGATTTTAGGACATGTTTGCAAACATCGCTTGAACGTAGCAGTGGGTGGCCACCCCCTGGGCTGGGATCTCACCGCATGCTCTCCATACTGGATTGTAATGTGACCATATTGCATACAGCAAAAACGGTCAAACCAGCACAGTTGTCACTGAGTGAAGAGGGCATACACACATGGCATGCTGGCCTAGTCCATGAAGACCTTGTTTTACACACGGTCCTTCTAGGAAATGCCCAAAATCCCGCACAAGCACTGCAGGTGAAAAGTATTGAGGTGTTGCTGCTGGCGCACGAGAATAATTGTCCAGATTTCGCAGCTATGGAGAAGAATATTTATCTATCTAGCATGTAACTAATTGTCCTGACCACTGTGGATAGTGGTTTGTCTGACAATGACCATGTAGACCAAATTGGAGGCAGTCTCCCTGGTCACACACAACACACACACACACACACACACACACACACACACACACACACACACACACACACACACACACACACACATACACACACACACACAAACAGACACACATACACACGGACACAGACAACACAATACACACAACACACAACACACAACACACACACAACACACAACACACACACACACACACACACACACACACACACACACACACACACACACACACACACACACACACACAACACCTCATGAAACTAAGTTTTGAACAGAGTGTACGATTCCACCGACATCGGACCTTCGTCTAAAAGCACATATGTGAATAGACGTTAAAAGAAATAACGAACAAACGAACACACAAACTCTCTCTCTCTCTCTCTCTCTCTCTCTCTCTCTCTCTCACACACACACACACACACACACACACACACACACACACACACACACACACACACACACAACACACACACACATGCACCCACATATACACATACACATATACACATACATCTACATAATCCACCTAACAGTTAAATTTTACTGACCACAGCGGACAGTAACCTGTCGTACTGGGACAGTGGACGGCAGTTTGGCTGCAGCTTCCCAGGCTGTGCACAGTTCAGACAGGTAATCAAAGTCCCCTCCTGGGCTCTCCTCTGTGTACTCCGTGATGGAGTCTGGCTTGTCATAGCCTGCGCGCGTATGCACACACACACACACACAACACACACACACACCCCAGTGACACCCCACACACACGCACGCGCACACACACACACACACACGCATACACACTAAAACACGCATACGCACACACAGACACACACACGCATACGCACGCACACACACACACACACACGCATACGCACACACATACGCGCCACGCACGCACACACACACACACACACACACACACACGTACACACACACACACACACACCGCGCGCGCGCGCGCGCCAGTAATAAAAGGTTTACCGTGGAGTGAAGTGTTGAAGCGATTAACTTGTTCAATTCAGCCACTTGCTGAGCTGGCTTCGTTTTGACCTCTCCCAGGGTCTTCCTCTGGCCGAGGGGTGGAGTATGTGACTGACCCTGTATCACGGGAAAAAGGACACTCTTTGTAGATGGCAGGAAATTCAAATGTGATGTCTAGTAAAAGTCGACCCTCCAGATTTCCAGTGCCTGAACTGTGATTCTCAGAGATCACACATTTTACGTTTTTCTGTGAAACTTGATGTTCCTCTTCTTTCCAATGTTTTCTGAGTGTTTGGTAGAGGTTGAAAAGTAGCCACCCTACCAACTGATTGGCTCTGGTTGGGATCATTTTATCTTATTTTTATTTCAAACACAGATCAAATGTGATTCAAGGTCCTCAAAACCAAAAAAAAATGAAAAAAGATAAATGAATAAATAAATAAATGAATAAATCAATAAATGAATAAAATAAATAAATAAATAAATAAATAAATAAATAAGCAAATAAATAAATAAATAAACAAACAAACAAATTAATAAATAAATAAATAAAATAGAAAAGGTGATGTGATTTTGAGCATTACCATGAATAACTTACCGACCCCAGACATAGAGACAAAGACCTTTGGAGGTGTGGAGGACTGGCAGATGGCACGAGCCAGGGATTGTGTACAGTCTACTCTACTGGACCACACAGTCTGCTTGAAACTCTCATTCCACCTACAACACGCATAGCATCATTCAACCCTGCTAAACAGATAAGGCATATGAAAAATTTGCCAAGTCCATCAAGGCATCACAGTATATCCTGTAGCCCTTCTTGCTTACTTCCCATAACCAGTATAGTCGTTGAGAGTGACTGGTGGGATGTAGCAGCAGACAAAATCTCCATCTCCATCTCTGGGTGCAGCAACAAGCAGTTCTTGTACACTGAACGTGGTCTTGTCTTTGATAATTACCACTAAGACCTTCCTTGTCGATTTCAGTGAAGGTTGCCTTCCAGGGTAACCCCTGAAGTACCTTTAAATTAATACAGTACCACAAAACTGTTCATCACTGATTTTACTTTCCTAATTCATAGGGATTACAATACCAAGTGAAAAATGTGGGTACGTTGTTACAACCCCAAACAGAGGAAAATTAGGAATGTTTCAGTTTCTCAAGATGACGTCTCCGCACTCGGAATGATTTCCATATGCACAAACGTCACAGGTGCCACATGTATGGTGACCATAGCACATGCCTTAAGCCTGCACATAAACCCATGAGCTGGCCAGTTCCTGAGGCCCTGTCTAGACTATGTTTTACCTAGTCTATATTTTATACTGGTATTTTATCAGCCTAAATGTAAGAAAAAATGAATGACTTCTTTGAAGCAGTTCATTCAGAGTGACAACAAATTAATCCTTTTACTCCCGTACCCTATCCATCAACTGCAAAAACCTGCAGGAAGCTGGTGGATAGGGTGAGTGAGTCAAAGGTTAAGTTTTTGCCTTGCTAGCATGGTTGACAATACCGGATGCTGGTAGACAGGGTGCAGGAGTCAAAGGGTTAAACATTCACTTCGTATTCAAAGAAAAACCTTTGATGAAAATAACACTGAGCTCCTCTCTTCTTGCTATCTTAGGCAGCAGGTTCGACTAGCTCCACACAAAAGAAAACGTATCAACTTCTTTGGTATTAAAAAGATCTTCTCTTTAAAGGATTTATAATTACTGACAGAGCGCTCTAGAAGGATCGCTTAGGCTCTCCAACCCCCAATATTTTTACTTGTTACCGCCCACCCCCCACTCCTTTTTTTTTTTTTTTTTTTTTTTGGTTGTTGTTGTGAATTATCCACATAAAAATTTTAGAAGGGTCACTTAGATTGCGCCTCAATCCCCCAGTATTTTTGTCTTGTTATTCCTTCCCTACTGCCTTTACTTTTTGTTGTTGTTGTGAATTATGACATGATCCTCTTGGATCTTCTCCATCACATGACACCGAGCGCAGAGACGTTATTTTGAGAAACGTTGTTGTTGTTGTTGTTGTTGTTGTTGTTTTCTGTTTTGAATTGTATTTGAGACCACACACACACACACACACACACACACACACACACACACAACACACACACACACACACACACACACACACACACACACACACACACACACACACACACACACACACACATACACACACACACACACGAATGAAATTCAGACTTGTATGTTGCTGAACTTAATAGATTTTGTTAAAGATCTGATTCTTTGACATGTGCATTGCTGTGTTCTGTCTGTCTGTCTCTCTCGCTCTCTTTCACACACACACAGACAAACACACACACACACACACACACACACACACACACACTCTCTCTCTCTCCCCCTCTCTCTCTCCTCTCTCTCTCTCTCTCTCTCTCTCTCTCTCTCTCTCTCTCTCACGCACGCACACTCGAACACGCGTGCCCTTTCTGGTAAGCTCACTACAAAAGAACACATACTTTTTCAAAGGGTTAAGAATATTCTCTCCGGACATGTTGACAACGGCAGAATAACCCTCAGGTAGGCCTGATCGCTGCAGCTCTGACTGGAACATACAGACAGTTTAGTTTTATTTCTTGAATGACAGTAAAGTTCACAATTATCCTCTTTCTAATTTTTCAGCGTGCTATGAACATTTCTTCAGAAAAAAATAAATTTCCAAACTCATAATTCATTGAGTAGAGTGACGCACCTACATACACACACATATACATACATATATATATATATCTGAAAAATGATTCAAATGATCCTGCAGCCCTGGACAAGCTCTCTCTCTCTGTCTCTGTCTCTGTCTCTCTCTCTGTCTCTCTCTCTCTCTCTCTCTCTCTCTCTCTCTCTCTCTCTCTCTGTGAGTCTGTTGTCTGTCTTTCTCTGTCTCTCTGTCTCTCTGTCTCTCTGTCTCTCTCTCTCTCTCTGATACACACCTGTGAAAGCTTACCCATGTAATCCTGTTGGGTCCAGCAGACCTGGACAATATGGTGACCTTCATCCCATTGTCGGTCAGCAGCTTGGTCAGGTGTCGGCCAATGAACCCTGACCCTCCACCTACACTCATAATCGTCATACATCACTATCGTCATCGTCATATCCATCATCAAGATTCAAACTTTCTTTCTTACATTTGTTCTTTCCAAACTAGCAAGAAAATTTGGTCTGCAGGTTTTTTGCAATGTCATGTATTATACACACATTTACTCACTCATACACGCACGCGCAAACACACACACGCGCGCGCGCGCGCGCACGCGCGAGCGCGCGTGCGCACATACACACACATTCACACATATACACACACACACACGCAGGCACGCACACATACACACACGCGCGCGCACTCGAGATAATAGAAAAAATTCCCATCGCAATAAGTAATCAAAATCTTTGAACCCCTCTGCCCCCTACCCCCACGTTTATACTAACCCACGCGGGCATGCAAAATCTCTCCATCCCTCCCGGGCACGTTTAGCTGATCGGCACACAGGCTTACAGAAATGACAAACCATCGCAAGATTCAAATGCTCCCCCCCCCCCTCCCCCATCCTTCGGCAAGGCGATGACCACAAACAAGATTTACTATGGACGTGAATAAATAATGTTAGCTAATGGCATATACTGTAACAAGGGACTGAACCTCCCACACAGTATCGTGTACACCAGTTGCGTGTGATGATGTACTCTCCTGTCAACTGACGGAGGAGTTAGTGCGTGGTGTGGGTCTTCATTTGGGATGCATGACAGATCCCGGAGACATGTTTTTTCCACAAGCACTGCAAGGAAATTCTGAGGCCTTGGCTTATGCTTTTGTCAGTCTTTCTCTTACTGATAGCAGCTTTGTTTGTGCTGTTGAAATTAGTTGTGTCCAGCAGGCACCGCTGTCGCCATCAAGTCTGTTACGGACATTGTCTTCCTAGTCTGTGGTGCTGATACCACGACTGATGAGACTGGCCTTCAGAGAATCCTTGTATCGCTTTAGTGATCTTCTCTGGTCGCGGTATCCTTGCTTCAGCTCTCTGTGCAGGAGCATCTTTGCAGTGAGGTTGTCTTCCATATGGGCGTGCCCTGTCCATTGAAGCTGGCATTTGATATTCAGAATGTTTTGCAAGCCACACTTCTTCAAAACTTGAGGTTTGCACACTGTATCTTGCTATTACTTAAATGCTCCTGCGCCATGCAACGCCTGAGGCAGCGAGAGAGCTCCTACGGGGCTCGGTCGGGACGCCCACCAGAATTCTCGCCCTTTTATTTGCCACGAAGCTATAACAGACAAGACTAGGTTTAGAGTGTCCATCTGTGATCAAAATGCCTTGTGTTCTGTCACAGCCAAATGTTTATTTAATTTGACAGCCTCTGTTTTCCATAGCTGTGCATCGAGCATTCCAAATTATTGAAAATATTTTACTACATTTAGAACCTGTATTGTCATACCTGTTTCACTCGACAGATCTACAATGATTTGTTCCCTACACTGCTTTGATCCGAAGCTGAATCGACAGACTCTGACGTCATATGTCCTGGCGCTTGTATTCTCTTTACGGCACAAATCTTCAAATTGATGTAACAATATTACATGTACACTGTAAATGAGAAACACATATTTTGAAAACCAACTTCATTCCACAGCAATTGTAAACGTACAGGATTACAGTACTTAGATTTGTGAATGGACTGAGATAATAGCCTATACACTGGTCACTAGTTCGCTGAATCAATGTGGACACCTGGGAAGAGACCGCCAATGCAGACATCTACATTGAAAAGGAGAAACGCAAACAACTATTGTTGGCCTGAAGAGAAAGCCATCAGTCTTCGTGAGCGTCAGTTATGCCAGGGACTGTCAATCAAGAATCAGCCTATTCAGCCAAAGCCGATCATCATCATCATCAGGTGCCCTGCCGCATGGCGTTGGCGATCATGGACTTCCATCTGTCTCTATCTCTCGTTGCCCCCAGGATCTCCCCCACCCTCCTCATCCCCAGCCACTCTGCAAGTCCGTCCAGCATTCTCTCCCTGGGTCTACCTGGTGCTCTCTTTCCCTTCAGCTTTCCCGTTGTGACCGGGTGCTCCAAATCCCCCTTCCTCATAAAATGGTCTAGAAATGTTGCCTGTCTTTTCATAATCTTCCTTATGACTGATCTACTTGTGTCTGCCTCCATCAAGACTGTCTCGTTTGTTTTCTTTGCTGTCCATGGAACTCTCAACATTCTTCTTACAAACCACATCTCGGCTGCCTCAATCTTGTTCTGGCTTTGTTTGTTGACTGTCCATGCCTCACATCCGTACAACAGTATTGGTTCTATATAATATTCAAGAACTCTCTTCCTGGTGTTAGTTGATAGGCATTTGTTGGTAAGAATGCGTTTCATCTTCCCGAATGCTGTTTTGGCTTGGCCGATTCTGACGGCTATTTCTGATGTGCATCTGCCGTCTGATGAAAGCCGATGCTGTGTCAAATCCAACAGCGTCGGGTATCTAGATATTGTATCGTTCTCAACCAGCATGGCAAGACATTTCACCAACTTTGTGATTTATTCGTTATTCATGGGCATGGCACCAGATATGTACGTGATTCACAATGTAACCAAGATTGTTCCAATGATAGACTGATACAATACTTATATAAGGTGAGAAAAGGCCAGGTGGGACCTCAGGATCTGGCCAGTGCATGGGTTTATGTGCAGGCTTAAGGCTTGTGCCATGATCATTCTGGATCTTCTCCATTACATGGCACTTGTGATGTTAGTGCATATGAATTCATTTCGAGCGTGGAGACGTCATCTCGAGAAACTGAACTGAAACTCAATATATTCAACAGAGTCCTTAACTGGGCGCATCCATCGTCTAATAAGACAGAGGGAGCCATGACAATGTTGATCCGGTACCTTCCGTTTTGGATGCTGACATTGCAAGAACCCCTGTGGCACTCCTACATTTTATCACATCTGTTAAGAGTTCAGGCAATGTCCAGTTTTCGTCCATTTAAATGAGCTTGTGTCTCCGTGGAAGCCAAACCTCTCACCCCACTCAGTTTCCCCCCTCATCCATTCAGTCTCACTTTTGTCCCAATTTCGATGGCGCAGCTGAACAACGAAAGCTACGGTAGGAGCTGCTGTCCAACCATGCAGCAAGTTGTGCACAGGATGCCAAGCAGCATTGTTTTGTACTTTCTGAAGATGGAGAAGATTCTCTGAACAGCCAGCAAGAAGAGAATTACAATACTCAAGTTTTGAATGATAAAAGCAGAAAATAAGTGTTTCGGTGGCATCCTCAGAGAGGAGATGGTGAACAGAACAAATTCAACAAAGCTCCAAATACCAAGTGCGACAGACAGAGAAACGTTGAAAACAAAGTGTTTGTTAAAAACGTAATGTTGAGAAGAAGGTGTCTGCTCAAGTTTAACACCCAGATTATGCACACACATAGAGGTCTGAATGAGGCAGTTTTCTAGTTGGACAGAAGTGGTGTCACAGTCAGTGGACAAAAATCTTTCATTTGCAGTGAAAATCACTTCAGTTTTATGACAGTTAGGCTGCAGTTTGTCATTTGTAATCCATGCTTTTATATCTGAGACACATAATTTTGTGATGGATAACAAACGAAAGCTGAATAATATCACCAGACATGTAGAGTTGATTGTCATCAGAAAAAAATGAGTAATGAAAAGGCTATGATGGGCAAGTGTCAGAGACTTGGTGCGTATAAGAAACAAAGAGAATAGGGTCAAACACAGTACCCTGAGGGACTCTACGTTGCTTTGCAAGGCAACTGGAGGAGATGGAAGGATCATCAGCAGAAACAACTTGTGTGCAACCACAGCGGTATGACCTAGAGAGTTCAGCTTGGGTCTGTGGGGTGCTCTGTTACCGTGTATCGCCATAGGGAGGCACTACGTAGGGTTTGCTGATGTAGAGGCTAATACTGACAGAGGGAGACTTACGCACTCTGCTGTCCTTTTTGAAGAGCTGCAAGCAGGGGTGCGGGGCTGAGAGCGAGAGGTGACAAGCATGCAGTCATTAACTAACACACTAGACGCGTTACATCAGGCATTAAGACAAACGAAAATCCATCATTATAAGAAAAGATGAGCCTCATCAATCAGACAAAGACTATTAATGTCTTAAAAGATATTATCTGTGCATGCCTCCGTGCGTGTGTGTATGTGTGCGTTGCGTGTGTGTGGTGTGTGTGTGTGTGTGTGTCGTGCGTGTGCGCGCACGCGCGTCTGGTATGAAGAGTGTGGTATGGTGTGTCAGTGTGTGGTGTGTGTGAGTGCACGTGTGTGTATAATATATAATGTGGTGTGTGTGTGTGTGTGTGTGTGTGATGTTTGTGTGTGTGTGTGTGTGTGTGTGTGTGTGTGTGTGTGTGTGTGTGTGTGTGTGCGTGTGTGGTGTGTTCGTGTGTATTGTGCCTGTGTTTTGTTTATGCATCTGAAATAAACGATGGAGTCAAAGAACTAAAGTGATGTATATGATCAGTCGTGATAAAGAGCGAGAAAGAATTGTGTATTGCGTTACCAGTAGGTGGATTTCTATGACGTGAACGTATGGGGAGTTAGTACAATGCACTCACACTAAAGTTAGTTGTTATTGTTGTTTGGTTGGTTGGTTGGTTGGTTTGTATGTTTGGTTTGTTTGTTTTTGACCGACAGCAAATGAAAAAGTGCATTTCCCTACAAAGAATCCTAGTTATTTTAATTACATATTAATACATGTAAGACCCCCAAGACCTAGAAAGTATCAGGGGTTTATGTGCAGGTATAGGGTCTATGCCTGGATCATTTTGGATCTTTTCCATCACATCGCATCTCTGGCAACAGTGCATATGGAACATATTCCGAGCGTGAAAACGCCATTTCGAAAAACTGAGACTGAAACCAAACTGGAAATAAAGCTGAAAGCTCAACAAAATCCTGAAATACAAATGCAAAATAATAAAACTATTGCACTGTAATAATACTATATCAATCCTTCAAAGGAAATTATGTTTTACCTACACACATGACATCGTACATTAATTAATTTCATAGTAAAGCTCAAGTCGTAAAGAGATTATTATCACAAAAAGCATAAATTTTATCTCAGTCCCCTGTCCTCTTCAACAAATACTCCAAGCCTTCCCACCAAACACAAGCACTCATGCATGTGCACACCCACTCCCACTCATGCAGATGTAGATGGCATGTGCACACTCATACACAAACGTGCAGGTGCATATTGTAACATACCTGTCCACTTATTCAGTGCTTTATGACTCTCAGAGCATTCGTGGAACTATTTGTATTTCCATCAAACTACATATGCCCTATATATATATATGCATAGCATCATAATATCAAGGGCTTTAACTCTTTGACTCTCACATTCCAACCACCAACTGCAAAAACTTAACCCTTTGATTCTCTCAACCTATCCACCAACTTCCAGCAGGAAGCAGGTGGATAGGGTGAGTGAATAAAAGGAGCTGTGGATAGGATCAGGGATTCAAAGCATTACATTTTTGCTTTGCTAGTATGGTTGACAATGCAAGATGCAGGTGGACAGGGTGTGAGAGTCAAAGAGTTAAATTATGGCCAGCAGTAATCAGCAGCGTAGCAGAGAATCGACAAGGTCCGTTTCTTTCGTGTTGTGTAGGCGAGGTTCTTGCGAAACAAGCTAGGAAAGTACGTTTCTTTGTGCTACTTGGCGGCAAGAGTAGCTAAGTAAGGTCAGATAAAGTATGAGAAACTGAGTCTTTCTCTAGATAAAGCGAGGTAGTGTTCATCATCGGGTGCCCTAGGCATGGCGTTGGCGATCATGATCCTTTATACAAATCTATCCTTTGTTTCTACAAATACACCTCCCACTCTCTCTGTCTTCGTCCACTGCGCAGGTATGCCCATTATTTTCTTCCTGGGTCTACCTGGTGCTCTTTTTTCCTTCCAGCTTTCTTGTTGTGACTAGGTGCTCAAATTTCTCTTGCTCATAAAATGTCTAATAAATGTCGCTCGTCTTTTCCTAATCTTCTTCAGTCATGTTCTTTTTGTGTCTGCCTCTTTCTAGACTTCTTGTTTGTTTTCTTTGATGTCCATAGAACTTTGAACGTTCTTCTTAAAAACAACATTTCAGCTGCTTAGATCTTATTCTGACTTTGCGTGTTGACTGTCCATGATTCACATCCGTACAACAATATCGGTTCTAGATAACACTGAAGTACTCTCTTCTTGGTGTTAGTTGATCGGCATTTGTTGGTAAGAACGCATTTCATTTTCTTGAATGCTGTTTTAGCTTGGCTGGTTCTGCTGGTGAGATGACCGTTCCCAGATATTTAACTTAACTTATCAAATTGTCTCAGTGTCGTGCCATTTGCTGTTATTTTGCATGAGGGAATTTCTGTTTTTTTGCTGATTATCATGACTTCAGTCTTTTTACTGTTTAGCTTCAGCCCTTTATTTCTATTTTCTATTTCTATTATATTCACAATATTTAGTAGGTCTTTTTCATTTTCTGTCATCTGCATAACGAAGAGTGTTTATCATTTTTCCTCCAACCTTTATCCCATGGCATTATTCTAGATTTCTCATTATGGTTTCGTTGTAAAGTGAAAACAAATCTGTTGACAGAACATATATCTGCCTAATCCCTCTTTTGTTATTTTGGAAAGAGCTTGTATCATTTTCTACTCTCATCGCTACTGTTTGTTCCCAATACATATTCCTAATTATTCCTATATCCCTAATTATTCTTCGATCCTTTCCATCATCATTGAGCCTCTCTAGTAGGTTAATCAATTCTTCGTGTCATACCCGATCAAATGCCTTGGTATAAAAAGTGTTCACTGAGAGGAAATTTCGGGTGAGTTAAGATGACGGTTGCTAAAATCTACTTCGCCTCGCATCCGTTTCATTACAACAGAGCAATAGTAGAATAGTAGTGCTATTTTCTATTTCTCTGCACACTATGTTTTGCCCTCGCCGCTTGCGTGCGAGCGGCCACATATCCTACACTCATTTGCACCTTTTGAAAAATGAAGAAACACCGTGGTGTATACCATGTGACGAGCTGTTGAGCATCACACACCTCCTTAATTGCTGGGACTTGTACGATGTGAGACAAAAGCACACCCGGCGGACTCCCTAAAGACCCTCTTCCGAGACGTCCCTCCTGATGCAGTTTTTCAGTTTTTACAAGAGATCAATAGATTTTACCTTATATGATTTTACGGCTGTTTTTCTTGGGTTGCTATTTAGACTCGCAAGATTAATGGTGAGCATGGTTTTTAACTGTTGGCTTTTATCTTAACCGGTTTGTCGTTTTTGACGTGGTGTTAGCCCTGATATGGCTCTCGTAGTCGGTTGGGCTATACGCAATATGAAATTGAACTCGCAAACGAAAATCGGTCCTAGCCCTACCTCGAATCCGTGGAGTCAATTTGCTCTTTCCCCAGTGGCTAAGTGTCACGGAGCGGGTTGCCGACCTGAGTTTGGAGTTTGTTCAAGAGGGATTCATCGCAGACCCTGATAACAAGGAAACCATACATCAAATTCAACAACTGAAAAAAGAAATTGAACTGAACTCAGATCAGATCAAGAACAAATGAAGATTGACAACCCACAAAGAATACTAAAAGACATTAGAAAAAACTATGAAACACTACACAAAGAAAACACACCCCCTGAAAGAAGGGGGAGAATGCAAGACAAATTTTTGTCAGATGAACACTTTCCAGTTCATACTGCTGAGGAACAGGAAGAGTGTGACAGAATGATAACATTAGAAGATCTTTCGCAAGCGCTCAGTGAACTTACCCAAGATTCTGCCTCTGGTTGCGATGGTCTAACACCAGCGTTCTATAAAATTTCTGGGATGAATTGAAAGTGCCTCTGTTTAATTGCATAATAGATGGCATAGAACAGGGAAAGTTATCTTTCACTATGAGAAAGGGTATAATAACATTAATCCGCAAAGGCAAAAACTTAGACAAGAGCAACCTGGCAAATTACAGACCCATTACCTTAACAAACACTGACTACAAAATTCTGACAAAGGCACCAGCCACTCGACTCCAAAAGGTAATCACGACTGTGATCAGTACAGACCAAGTCGGTTTCATCAAAGACAGAAACACAGCAGATCATTTAAGGTTCTTTGACAATTTCACAAAATACCTGCACAATACCAACCAGCCAGGTGCTGTAATAGCCCTAGATTTTTCTAAAGCCTTGGACACCATCTCTAAAAACTGTATTAAGGAAGCATTAGATATTTTCCACTTTGGCCCAAGATTCAAAATTTTTGTGACAACTGTGAAGGAAAACACAGAAAGTAGTATTCAGAATGGAGACTGGCTCTCTGATTGGTTCCCAACAGAACGAGGAATTCGACAAGGATGTCCTCTAAGCCCCCTTCTTTTTGTCATGGCAGTGGAAATCCTTGATATTCGAATTCGCTATCATAAAGACATACAAGGAATCAAACTGAGACAATAAGACGATGAAGATGATGTACAAAATACATCCAAAATCAAACTATTTGCAGATGATACAACTTTATACAATTTCATATGTTAGTGTGTGTGTGTGTGTCTGTGTGTGTATGTGCGTGAGAGAGAGAGACACACACACACACACACACACACACACACACACAGACAGACAGACAGACAGACAGACAGACAGACAGGCAGACAGACAGGCAGACAGACAGACAGAGAGAGAGAACATTACCTGTCAGTACGCTCATCTCTGAACTGGTTGAAGTCGACTCTGAGGGTCGTGCAGACGAATATACTGATTCGTCAAAAGTGCAAGTCAAAGACCTCTTATAGCTAGACACCCCACCGCGTAGCGCCAGCGCTGAGGCATTTGAAGCTACCGCGCCATTATCTTGTGTTGGCCCGCCACAGCTTGCTGTTTGCTACGAATGCTGACATCATCAGTGTAACCACCACTGTGGTGTAAGCAAAGCCGGTGTGCGTTTGCGTTTACTTTTACCTGCTGTCTCTTGTCTAAAATAGTATAACTACACACACATGCACAAACACTAGTACAAACGCACAGAGAGAGGGACAGATAGAAGTAAAGAAAGCTTAGTGTACATGTATATATATAGATATATATATATATATATGTGTGTGTATGTGTGTGTGTGTGTGTGTGTGTGTGTGTGTGTGTGTGTGCGTGTGTGTGTGCGTGCGTGCGTGCGCGTGTGTGTGTGTTCGCTTGAATTCGCACAGTGACTGATTTGGATTTCTGATCCTACCTCAGAAGCAAATCGTATCGTAGATCTTAGAAAATGACAGACTCTGGGAAATTGTGTTTGGCAATGGTGCTGATACTATTTATGATCAAGGTTTTACCCTGGTCACAGCACACTTGGTGGTGGGGGGAACAGGTGTGGGCCAGACAGAGAAGTGGTGATGCCATCAGAGGAGGCTGGTACACCATTTTCACTGGATGTCTGGAGCAGGCTGACTGACTGACACTGAGCTGATGTTTCACACCGTCCTGCTGTTTTCGGTAAATAGGTCATTGCAGCATTTGCTAGATTTGTCATATTCTTCTTTTCTTTTTCTTTCACCGAGTCATCATCATCACATCATCATCATCATCATCACCCATCATCATCATCAAATGCCCTACCGCATGGCGTTGGCGATCCTGGCACTCCATACGAATCTATCCCTTGTCGCTGCAAGTACATCTTCCACCCTCTCTGTCTTCAGCCACCCTTCAAGTCCGTCCAATGTTTTCTCTCTGGGTCTACCTGATGTTCTCTTTCCTTCCAGTTTCCTGTTGTGACCAGGTGCACTAATTCCCCTTTTTTTCATAAAATATCCTATAAATATTGCTTCTTTTCTTAATCTTCGTTTATCAATGATCTTTGTGTGTCTGCCTTCTCCAAGACTGTCTCGTTTGTTTTCTTTGCTATCCATGGAACTCTAAACATTCTTCTTAGAAACCACATTTCCGCTGCCTCAATCTTGTTTTGGCTTTACTTGTTGGCTGTCTACGCTTCACAACCGTATAACACTATCCGATCTATATATAACATTCAAGAACTCTCTTCCTGGTGTTAACTGATGGGCATGTGTTGATACGAACATTTTTCATCTTCTTAAATGCTGTTTTGGCTCGGCCGATTCTGCTGGCTACTTCTGGTGTGCATCTGCCATGTGGTAAGATGACGTTCCCGGATATTTAAACTTATCAACCTGTCACAAAGTTATGCCATTTGCTGTTATTTTGCATGAGGGGATTTTATGTTTTTTACTGATTATCAAGACTTCAGTTACTGAGTGCAGGGTCGACGGTATCAATGAAGTCTCTAATATGTTAGGACAATTGTACTCTAAAAGTTCTTGTCACACTTGGGAAGTATGGAACGCCACAGTGCATATCTACTCTTTTTCGTTCTTTTTTTCTTTTTTTCTTCTTTTTTTCTTTTATCACTGTTTCAAACCATTTTTTTCATGAATTTTCCACAAATACAATGTGTGCCTCAGCAATAATCAGTAAACCTACGAGCTAACAATACAGAATTGTTCTTGTTTGATAATAAACTCATGCACACATATACAATACATAATTATACCACATCCACCCATCCCCCTTTGAAACACACGCACGGTCGCAAAAGGTCTTTATAACCCAATGACAAGTCTGTCTAGGCGAGTCAGGAGCGTCTAAAAATAACTCATACCATCACATCAAAGTCCTGGTAAGCAGGGGACAGATGAGTCAGAAGGCGACCAACACAGATGTGCAATAGCAACGGCTTCTGTCACCACAGCTGTGAGCAGATGATCTCAAAAGGAACAATGGCCACAGCCTCCACACAGTATGTGCACTACCAATCCTGAAGGCAATGGCAAACCACTAGTTTTATCCCTGTCAAAAACCACGTGAGATGAGATCAAAGAAACAAAAAGGCTATAGGACTGGACCGTCTGAGACCGCCAGGGAGGGATAGGCTTCAAAAGCTGCTGGGGAGGGAGTGTCCTTGACCGTGAAACACTGCTATGATGACGGCACGAATGTACCTGACTGCAGCAGTGGGAAGCAGTCTCGTTGACACACCTTGAAATCCATAATCAGGTAGAAAGCAAACACAAAAAGAAGAGACATCACCATTGGAACGTGGACCATCAGAGCAATGGGAGAATTAGGCAAGTTGGAATTACTGCTGAAAGAACTAGAGGAACATAAGATCATGTCAGTTCAGTTCATATTGCTTATAGCCCAGCCGACTACTAGAGCCATATCAGGGTTAACACCACGTCAAAAAAACAACCCGTTAAGATAAAAGACAACAGTTAAAAGCATGCTCACCGTTAACCTTACAAATCTAAAATGCAATTAAAGAAAAACAGACGTCAAATCATATCAGATGAAATCTATTGATCTCTTGTAAAAACTGGAAAATTGCATCGGGAGGGACGTCTCGGAAGAGGGTCTTTTATTTTTACTCTTTTCCGTTATGAGATTTGTTATGATTTTTCACGAAACTGACAGTACATTTACCAGAAAGCATGCCATTTCGTCAAATATTAACTTATATTATCAAACTTAACACCATAACACTCAGAAATGTTTGCAGGTTCAACTGATATATAACATACAGTACAGCCTTTTTATTGATAGATTTTATAGATCCAAATGGAACGATGTAGCCATGGGAGAATGTAGGGTTAAGGAGTCCGCTGTTTAATGCTTTTGTCTCGCATCATACAAGTCCCAGCAATCGAGGAGGATGTGCCTGATGCTCAGCGGCTCGTCACACGGTATACACCATGGCGCTTCTTCATTTTTGATAGGTAAAAATGAGTGTAGGATGTATTACCCGTGTGTAACCTGCATAACACAGTCTCTTTCTTACGGTTTCCTACAGCAGATGGAAGAACTTCTTTCAGGCTAGGATAAATTTGGAAAAAAATTGTTATCTGTCTGTTCATTCCAATCCTCCTGCCACAAATTTCTCACGTAACTGTGTACTTTCGATTTGACATCCTGTGTAAGGAATCAAGGACTTAGACATCTTTTCCCCTGTGGCCTTCTTGGCAGGCAGTCAGCCTTTTCACTGCCTCCAGTACCAACATAGCCAGGAATCCAGGCAAAAACAATCCGTCAACCTTCGTTTTCAAGAGTAGAAAACAGTTCGAAGAACTTCACAAGTTCAGAGTGACTAATGTTTCGGTCAGGAATTGCCTGCAAAACGGAAAGGAGTCAGAAAATCTTTATGCTTGGCTTTGGACACCATTTTTAGTGCCAAAACCAGAGCAGTCAATTCAGCAGTATAAACGGAACTGTCAGACGGAAACGTTTTGAAAACGCTTGATTGGGAATCGCCATTCGGTATGTAAACTAGGTAACTGATGACAGGGTCTGAATAGGTCATGCAGCGCATGGACAACCCCCTTTTGCTTGATGAAATGGCTATCATGCGGCGTCAAGAAATTGGGAGCTGATTGTCCAGACAGTGATGAGGCATTGGTTCTCTTAGATCCCATTTAGCACTCTCAGGTATTTCTTGTCAACACTGACTTGTGGTTTGCGCACTAATTTCAGGGAATCAGGTCTGATGACCGCTGAGAAAGACCTGCTGGTGGCTTGGAAAGACGGCAAACTAGTGATCCCTTTGGAAGCTTGTCAGAGCTAGCTGAACAGTATCTAGAGCATCATGCCTGACCACCTTCGCGGCCATTCGAACACCCCCCTGTGGTTGTAATAAAACAACGATGGGAGCTTCCAGCTGCTATCCATTGAGACTATAGCATGGGGAGGAGAGTTGGCAGGTATGTTGCGGCTAGGCAAGCTGCCCAATAAAGAGATGGAGGCCCAGAATAAGGCAAGAGAGGGCTCTTCCTTTTTCTCTTGATCAGAAGCTGGGCTGGACATGGCTGGTGCACGTTTTGCGGCTATGCCCTGGGGTTCGTCATCTCCCCACTTTGCCATTCAGTTTGTAAGCAAGGTAACTGATGCAGTGCATGGACAACCCGAATTTGCTTGATGGAATGGTTATCGTACGGCATTGAGAGCTTGGGAGATGATTGTCTGGACAGCGGTGAGGCATTGGTGTTCTAGGTCCCATCCAGCATCCTGGGATGTTTTTTGTTAACTGGCAGGCTCCGTGAGCTGAGCAAAACCCTATGTGTGGGCAAGTCTTGAAATGGGGAGGAGGAGGTGTTCTATGAGACACTAAGTTGACATCATCAGAATTATGGAAACATTAAGATGGGCAATGAACAAGCCAGTTTTAATGTTGCGGACTAGAACTGAACTCGAGACAAATAATTTGGAGTCTACAGCTCTATCAAAAAACCCCACCTGCCCGCAGCAAACAAGGGAAAGCACTCGTGGCAAAATATCAAGTCATAAAGAAAAGTCTTTGGTTCGCTGTATTAAAGCAACGTGTGTGCGCGCGCTCTGTGTTGTGTTGTGTGTTGTGGTGTGTGTGTTGGTGTGTGTGTGTGGGGGCGGCGCGCGCTGCGTGCGTGTGTATATGTGTGCGTATGTGTGTGTGTGCGTATGTGTATGAGTGGGCGCGCGCAGGCGAGTGCCATACATACGTTCCAGTGAAACCTTTCACTAATTCTTCTTTCTTAACTGCTATTAGTACTGAGTAAAATGGACAGACAAAACAAACAAACAAACAAACATGAAAGCGTGCTACAGGAATTAGCTGTCCAACGTAAAATGCTCCCAGATTCAACAAAAGAAAACTGAAGTATATCGGGCACATGAATAGAAACACGAGAACCGACTTGATGACATCAGTCCTGCAAGGGAGAGTCGAGGTAAAGAGAAAACAAGGAAGGCCAGCAAAATCCTTCATGGACAACATCTTTGACGCCTACAAACTGGGGCTCCATGACACACACAGGAGCAGAGACTGTGTTGCCTGGCGATCCTTCGTGACTAAGAGTGGAGCTCCCACCGTCATCCACGGCGGTGGAGATAGATGAGATGAAGTACTTTGACAACTCTGATGAAGAGTTAGTGGGGCGCTCTGCTAAAGAACTCCAACTTCTGTTGGTTGTGTGCCAGAGCCTGAACTCTGCACATGGTTTCTCTGTCCCTTGCACTGTTCATTGGTGAAATGATGTCTGTTTGATATTGAGTGCATGATCTAGCTATATTTAAACCTCATTTCTATGGTTTGGATTCGTCGTTCCAAATTCACTTTGAAGCTCCATGCATCACATGCATACAGGAAGCTAAGATGGAATATGCCAGCGCACTTGAGAGCTTGATCTTGTGTTTCATGGACAGCCTGATCTTGTGGTTTCATGGACAGCCTGATCTTGTGGTTTCATGGACAGCCTATTTGGGTGTTTCATGGACAACCTGATCTTGTGTTTCATGGACAGCCTCATCTTGTTTCATGGACAGCCTGATCTTGTGGTTTCATGGACAGCCTATTTGGTGTTTCATGGACAACCTGATCTTGTGGTTTCATGGACAGCCTATTTGGTGTTTCATGGACAACCTGATCTTGTGTTTCATGGACAGCCTATTTGGTGTTTCATGGACAACCTGATCTTGTGGTTTCATGGACAGCCTATTTGGTGTTTCATGGACAACCTGATCTTGTGGTTTCATGGACAGCCTATTTGGTGGTTTCATGGATAACCTGATCTTGTGTTTCATGGACAGCCTCATCTTGTGTTTCATAGCAGCCTCATCTTGTTTCATGGACAGCCTCATCTTGTTTCATAGACAGCCTCATCTTGTTTCATGGACAGCCTCATCTTGTGTTTCATGGACAGCCTCATATTGTGTTTCATGGACAGCCTCATATTGTGTTTCATGGACATGTTTTTGTCCTTCTGTACAGGTCTCAGTCTGAACAGTGCTGATATTGTCTTTGCTGCCCTAGAGAGGACCCAATTCTGATTTGGATCCATCATTGCTTGGTCTTCGATTTCTCATCCCTAGCACAATTTCTCGTCCGAGTAAGAAATCGTGTCAGGAGCGGACATATTGGCCAATGACCCATATGCACACTGAAGTCAATTTTGGACGATTTTGTTAATTATACTCAAGCTTATCGACCCATTTGTCTTATAATTTGCTTTTCCCGATTTTGGGGAAATTTTTATGGTCATCAGAGGAATTAGATGTCTGTGTGTGCGCGTATGTGTTTGTTCCTGTGTAATCATGTGTGTGTGTTTGTCTGTCTGTCCGAACACATCTGTATCTCAAACCTAATGAACGATAATTGCTCAGTATGAAATTTTGAACATAGGCTTAAGGACAACATCTTGTAATGTTTTGATTCTTTTTTTGATCAAAGGTGACGATCTTGATCAAAGTCACAAAGAGCTCAAAGTGAGGTCAAAATACATTTTTTTCTCAGTGACCCAAACAGTAGCATCAATAAATTAAGACACGCAAAAAGGTCTTGCCCTTAGCAAGTGTATCTTACTTTCATTAACATCCGTGAAATGTTATCGATGCTAAAAAGAAATTTGTTTTGTAACTAGTTGTCTATTTATTTATCTATTTCTTTGTTTTAAAGCTATTTATTTATTTATTTTTATTTACCGTTCGTTTGTTTGCTTGGTTTGAATTTATTTCTTTATCCATTTATTTATTTATTCAACCACTCATTCATTCGTCTGTTTATTTGTGTATTTATCTATTTATTTAGATTGAATTTCAAAAATTCGTCAGTATGAAAGTGTTGACAACCGTATCATATTTTTAGAGTACGTTATACGACACAATGTAAAAAGTAGATTGAAACTCGACTTAAAGAGAATTCGAGGGAAGAGACTTCCAGGAAATAGAAATAGACCCAGTATGCATTCCCTGGATGATAGAGTGTGACTGCCTCTCCACGGTGGGGGTAGAAGCACAGCCATACACGTACAAATCCTCCAGTGTGTCCGTAGGAGTTGCAACCCACATAGACAGTGTGGGACGTCGGGTGGAAGGGGAACAAACAGAAACAAAACAAAACAGAACAAAACAATGGACGAAAATCGTCACCTTGGCGAAATGAGTAATAGAACACACGAATGATTGGGAGATTGTGAGTTTGAATTTTGTCGGTCAACACAATGGTGGGGGAAAATTCACTACCTGGCTCCTCCCTTCTGTTTTTGTTTTGTTTTGTTTTTTAATAATATTTTTGCTTCTTCCTCGCCATAGCTATATGTAAAGTCTGGGCTACTCTCCCTAATGCTGAGCGAAAAGGGCTCAGCAGAGAGACTAAAATTAAACAATCGAGTCTCATCATCTCATGGACGCCATTTTAATTTTTTTTTCTGAAATAAAAAAATGAATAAATAAATTGAAACAAAAAGACATGAAATTAAACAAAACAAAATGAAATAAAATAAAATCAAACTGCTTATATTTCAGATGCTTGAATGTCTCAGACCTGGTTTACATCAGGATAATAGGCTACCTCTTATGATTGAAAGAATAGACTATAGCCCTGTTATGCAAACTCTATACGCAATCATGGCATCATTACTATCGTCTTTTTTCTTCATAAATCGTAACAACATTTTGAAAATTTGTCCCTAGGTTTTATGACCTTTCTTTCTTTTTTACTGTCAGGATTATCTCAGTATTGGTCGGTTTGGTGATGTGTTTGAAAACTGAAATAAGTGTCACGGGGCGGAAAAATATGTAAAGATGATAAAGGTTGAATGATCCACAGTCTTAATGTGTTAGGACAGTGAGGTGCTACAGACTTCAACTTTTCTCGGGACTAGCCAGCATCGTGATGGTGGCGCCCACCTCCTCTACCTCACTGCTTTACTTTTCCTAACTTTGAAGAAAGTCGGATACGTTATACTTATTCACAGCTTGGATAGAATGGAGGTCACAGATACAAAAGAGGTTTTGCTCGAACGTGACTGACTCACACCAGCGCAATCAGATTGAAGGTCGAGAAAATACACGAATGAAGGAACGAATGAACAAATAAGTCAATGAATAAATGAATTGCTCACAAGGCATCCTGAAAAATAGAAACTCGAAGCAACGACAAAATCCAAACGCAATCACCAACACCACGAACGCTATAGCAAAATGGACCAAACTCAGCCAACAATCGCGTTTTATACTTCCTACAAACTCACACTGTGAATTCTAGTTACATGTCACGAAGATAAGATGGTCAAGCTATGCTTAAAAATCTCATCTTTTCGTATAGCAGTGAACTATACTTTGAAAAGACTTTATAAGCTTAGTCTATAAAAATTAACGATCATGATACATTATTGTAGCTGAACGTGGTGCTGTTACTGCTGCTGATGCTGCTGATAATATGATGAACATGATATGAAATCATGCCATCATTACAACCTAGTATGCTGAATATAATATGAAGTTAAGTCATTGTGGGAATATGATTAAGATTAACTGTTGTAGTACCACAGAAAGGCGCTTCAAGTTAATGGTTTAAACTGCTTTGGTCAGAGCTATAAACACCATATGGAGCTCACGGCGTTGTTCGTGATACTTCTATTGCAGCTGGCATATAATAAAAAAAAAAAATCATTTGTGCCTGATACTTCTATTGCAGCTGGTAAACAATGAAGACAACATCATTTGTGCCTGATACTTCTATTGCAGCTGGTAAACAATGAAGACAACATCATTTGTGCCTTATATTTCTATTGCAGCTGGCATATAATAAAAAAAAAAATCATTTGTGCCTGATACTTCTATTGCAGCTGGTAAACAATGAAGACAACATCATTTGTGCCTGATACTTCTATTGCAGCTGGTAAACAATGAAGACAACATCATTTGTGCCTGATACTTCTATTGCAGCTGGTAAACAATGAAGACAACATCATTTGTGCCTGATACTTCTATTGCAGCTGGTAAACAATGAAGACAACATCATTTGTGCCTGATACTTCTATTGCAGCTGGTAAACAATGAAGACAACATCATTTGTGCCTTATATTTCTATTGCAGCTGGCATCAGAAACATCAATACTGAAGAATAGCAAAAATCAAACAAAGAAACAGACAAACAGACAGATAAACAAACAAACAAACAAACAGACAAACAAACAAACAAAGGAAGATTCGAGACATAAAGAGTCTGGATCATCAGTTCCGTTACATTAAATCGTCAGATATGGATCCACAAACAACGCTGATGCCTGTACATGTAGACATGGCAAAAAGGGAAAAATAACAGCAGCAACAACAACAACTTGTGGTCTCGTGCACTGTGGCCCCGTGGGTAAACCATCTGCCTTGGAATGCGAGAGGTTTGAACATACACAGGTTCGATACCCGTCTGGTCCACGGAGCTTGGAGTTTGTTCAAGTCGGATTCATCGCACTCGGACAATTCCATACGTGCTCCACTCAAATCCACCAAAAATTATCTGGTAGTCTCCCTAAGCCTGCGCAAAACATTATGTGCTGGTCCATTAGACTTTAAAGTGGTGTTCTGGGTGCTAGCCTTTCGGATGAGACGTTAACTCGAGGTCCCCTGTTCAACACGTACTTCATCATCATCATCAGGTGCCTTGCCGCATGGCGTTGGCGATCATGGACTTCCATCTGTCTCTATCTCTTGTTGCCTCAAGCAGTCTCTATCACCCCCCTTGTCTTCAGCCACTCTGCAAGTCCGTCTAGTATCTTCTCCCCAGGTCTACCTGGTACTCTCTTTCCCTCCAGCTTTCCCGTTGTGACCAGTTGCTCCAATTCCCCTTTCCTCATAATATGGCCTACAAATGTTGACTGTCTTTTCCTAATCTTCCTTATGAATGATCTACTTGTGTCTGCCTCCATCAAAACTGTCTCGTTTGTTTTCTTTGCTGTCCATGGAACTCTCAACATTCTTCTTACAAACCACATCTCGGCTGCCTCAATCTTGTTCTGGCATTGCTTGTTGACTGTCCACGCCTCACAACCCCCCACAACCGTACAACAGTATTGGTTCTATATAACATTCAAGAACTCTCTTCCTGATGTTAATTGATAGGCATTTGTTGGTAAGAATGCGTTTCATCTTCTTGAATGCTGTTTTGGCTTGGCCGATTCTGCTGGCTTTCTGATGTGCATCTGCCATCTGGTAAAATGATCATTCCCAGGTATTTAAACTTAACTTGTCAACCTGTCTAAAGGTTGTGCAATTTGTTGTTATTTTGCATGAGGGGATTTCATGTTTTTACTGATAACCTCCAATTGCATCAGCCTTGTTGTGGCGGGGGAGCTTGTGTGTCCTTACGATCCCAGGAGCTATGCCGGCGGGGACTTCGTGGGCCCTGGCAGCTTCAAGCAAGCCGGACAGGTCGCTGGGGGAGGGGCCAGACTAAGGGGTGCATACAAACAAGTCCTGGCAGCAGGGGATGGGTGAAAAAGAGGGTAAAGAAGATACACTTTTCATATATGGCTTCTTTTTCAATGTCGTGAGCAGATGATTTCTTCGAAGGAACAATGGTCAGGATCTCAGCACTGTAAGTGCACTGCGCGGCAAGAAGGCACCCGCAAACTACTTGCTTGTACTTTTGCTAATCATTGCATATGATGAACTTACAAAATGGAAAACGTTATAGTTCTGTGTCCTCTGAGTCCCCCAGGGGGGACCTGAACTCAATGGCTACTGGGGAGGGAGAGTCCGTGTCTGTGAAAGGTAGCTGTGATGACGGTAATGGATTACCCGACGGAGGTTATTGGAAGCGGACATGTAGAAACTCCTCAAAAATGCAAAATCACAAAAAGAAAAAAAATGCAAAAAAAGGATTTGAATATAGGGACATGGAATGTACAGACTATGTTAGAATTAGGAAAGCTCTACCTACTAGTCAAAGAATTAGAAAGGAGCAAGATGAACATAACAGGGCTCTGTGAGGTTAGATGGAGTGGGCAGGGACTTTTTACTGTAGGAGAGCATACAGTTGTATATAGTGGAAATGAAAAAGGTGGCTCAAGAGGAGTAGCAATTGTGCTGGACAAAAAGCATGCTGGAGCTCTGAAAAGCTATAATCCAATTAATGACAGATTTCTCACTGTCAAAATAAATACCAAATATGCTGTTTTGAACATAGTTCAAGCTTATGCTCCAACATCCACTAGCTCAGAAGAAGAAATAGAAAATTTTTACAATGACCTCCAAACTATCAGAGACAAAATTCCCAAAAAGGAAATATGCATTGTGATGGGTGACTTCAACGCTAAAGTTGGAGAGGGGGCTGACACAGAATGTGGAATAGGACCATATGGTTTAGGAGAACGAAGTGAGAGAGGTGACATGCTGGCTCTGTTTTGTCAGGCAAATGAGATGAACATCACAAATACTTTTTTCCAACAACCACTGCGCAGAAGATACACATGGATCTCTCCAGGAGACAGGTGTCGTAATCAGATTGATTATATTATCATTGACAGATCCTGGAAATCAACTGTCCTCAATGCAAAAACAAAGCCTGGAACAGACTGCGACACGGATCACATTCTTGTGACAACCAAATTAAGAATGAAAATATTGAAGAAGCCTAAAACCAAAACTACGCCAAAGTTCGACATATCAAAATTAGAAAACCCTGAGCTGGCGTTAGAATTCAGTATAGAAACAAGTAATCGTTTCTTAAAGTTACTTGAAGTTTGGGATGAAAATGACTCATATCCTGATGAAATCTGGACAGACATAAAAAACACACTGACCAAAATCTCTGAAGAAAAACTAGGAAAAGAAGAAAAAAGGAAAAAAGCTAAGCCCTACATAAGTCAGGAAGTGATAGATCTGGCAGAAAAGAAAAGTCAAGCTCGAAAGCAGGGAGAGCGGGAAAAATACTCAGCACTGAAAAGGGAAATAAAAAGTAAAGTCAGAAGAGACAAAGCAAATTGGCTGGCACAAGAATGCAGTAAAATCAATGAACACAACGAAAACAGGAAGTCGAGGGAGCTCTTCAAACAAATAAAAAAAGTGAAAAAAACAAATTTCAAAGCAACAAACCAATGCATCAACAACAAGGATGGTCACACTCTGACTGAACCAGATGATGTCTTGGATAGGTGGAACGAATATGGCACATCACTTTTTGGCAAGCCTGACAGCCATGAAAATAATTTAGAGCCAAATTTGGAATTGATCCCTGGAGATACGGAACCTGAACCTCTGCTCAGCGAAGTTGAATCTGCCATTAAAGATCTAAAATGCAGAAAGTCTCCTGGTCTTGACAATATTCCTGGAGAGTTGTTGAAACACTCAGGTGATGGTGGACTCAAAGTAATGCATCACTTATGCTGCAAGATATGGAAGACTTGTCAGTGGCCTACAGACTGGAAGCTCCAAGAATTTGTCATGTTACATAAGAGTGGAAATGTCAAAGACTGCAACAATTATAGAACAATTGCACTGATCAGTCATGCCAGTAAAATACTGCTGATAATAATTTTAAACAGGTTAAAGCCAAAAGTAGAGGAAGAGCTATCCGACTGTCAGGCAGGCTATAGGAAAAACAGGGGAACAATAGATATGCTGTTTGTACTCCAGATATTGATAGAAAAGATTAGAAACACAGACCAAGAGATGTTCATCGTTTTCATTGACTACAGCAAAGCATTTGATAGCGTGATTCACCAAAGTCTTTTCCACTTCATGATCAAAATGGGTTTTCCAAGACATCTGGTTTCCCTCATAGCTTCATTATATAATGATCAAAAAGCAACAATCAGATGGAATAATCAAAACTGCAAATTTTTTAACATCACTAAAGGGGTAAGGCAAGGTTGCATCCTGTCTCCACATCTCTTCAGCATATACACTGAACATATCATGAGAGAAGCAGACATAGAAGACATGGAGTAAATATTGGTGGTAGAAACCTGTCAAATTTACGCTACGCAGATGACACAGGATTACTGGCAGACAACATTACAGGCTCTAGGAGGATCCTGTACAGGGTAGACCGGGTTGGAAAGGCAGCTGGGCTGGACTTAAATTCAAAGAAGACAAAGGTTATGCATGTTGCAGGCAAATATAACACTAGACAGGACCAGATCATGCTAAACCAAGTCCCTCTAGAAAATGTCAAGGACTTTAGATATTTAGGTTCAGTCAAGACACACGATGGAACATGCTCAAAAGACATAAAGATGAGAATTGGAATGGCCAAGAACAGTATGGTTCAATTGAACAATATTTGGAAAGACCACAGCATAACAGCAGACCTTAAGATAAAACTCTTAAAATGTCTTGTCTGGCCAGTGATGTTATACGGCTGCGAGGCATGGACAATGAAGAAAGAGGATGAAAGACGAGTGGAAGCAGCAGAGCTGTGGTTTTACCGAAGACTGCTGAGGGTCAAATGGACGGATAGGCGCTCAAATGAAAGCATACTGAATGAGTTGGGTACTACACGCAAGCTTCTAGTACTCATACAACGGAGGAAACTGAAATTGTTGGACACGCAATCCGTAATGAGAGAACAGACTTGATGTCCACTGTCCTCCAAGGTAAAGTGGAAGGAAAGAGAAACAGAGGACGGCCACCTGCATCACTTGCTAGAAACATCACAAACATCAGTGGCAAGAAACTCCAGGAGGTGGTCAGACTTAGCCAAGATCGAGAGTGCTGGAGGCAACTTGTGAGGACATCATGTGCAGCGGCCAACACTGTTCCCGGTGACGCCGACAGGTGAGACAGGTGAGACTGATAACCATGACTTCAGTCTTCCTGCTGTTTAGTTCCAAGCCCTTACTTTGCTTTCTATTTCTAGGATATTCACAAGGTTTTGTAGGTCCCTTTCATTTTCTGCAATTAGCACGGTGTCATCTGCATATCGAATGTTGAATATCATTTTTCCTCCAAGTCTGCTGTTAGGGTCCATGTCTCACAGGCATACAGGAAGATGGAATATACCAGAGCATGCAAGAACCTGATCTTGCATTTTAATCGACATGTTCTTGTCCTTCTATGCAGTTCCTAAAATGCAAAGGAAAAGGCTTGACAATCTGCTTGACAGTCTTATCAATATACTAAAAAGACAAGAACTCTGTGCTAACCACTATATGGTAGACTATTATGCATGTGTGTGCCCACAGTCCCAAGATATGGAAAATAAGGGACACAACCCTACTTTCCCTCTCTTACAGGACCAAGGACACATACTCTCATTTACGGCAAAGGAAATAAATGCTTTCCTTCTCTTGGGAATGAGGACTTGTATCTGCATTTACTTTTGTCTTATCAGTGTAAAGAAGGCATCCCCACTTTCACCTCTCTTCCAGCCCAGGATACTTGGGGCCCCGGACACCTGAGGCCCAGGACACGCACCTACATTTTACTTGCAAGGGACACAACCCTACTTTTCCTTTCTACAGATTGAGGGCATGTTCCAGCACTTATCTTGCAAGGGAAACAACTCTACTTTTCCGTTCTTGTGAATGAGAAGATTTACCTCTATTGTCTTGCTCTCTTTGACAATGTAACCTGACAGTTATTAATGTATTCATCAGTAGCGTTTTTACTGGCACAGCATTTTCCACTTGTCGACGGTTGGTTGCATCTGTCTGATTAGACAATGAATGTGCCTGGTTAAATTAAGAATTGAGTTGAATGTGGGACATCATTAACTATGGCTGAATAGGCTACTCTCGAGTCGTTGGCACTGCTGATGCACATGATGACTGATGGCTGTGGCTGGGGGATCGTTGCCACATCTTTCATTCTCTCTCATCTGTCCAACCACAGCTGAGTTTGTTTCTCCTCTGCAATGGTGATGTCTACACGTACAGTCTGTCACAAGGCACAGCAATATGTGGCTGTCTTGTCCAAAATGTCCTCATTGATACCAGTAGACTTCAGGTTACGTTTGCAAACATCCCTATGTCACAGCAGTGCGCATCCTGTAAGCTGGTATCCCGCAGCAAGCTCTCCATACAAAATATCTTTGAGATGCGGCCATCCTGCATGTGGCTGACCTGGCCAAACCAGCCTCCATTGTTGACTTTACTGCTTTGCAACAGCGCAAAAGTGACCTCTCATGGGCAGAGGCTGGGCGATCCGCCGATCGGTATGGAGATCCTGGACTGCCCAAACATCAGGATCCCTGTCATTGCCTCGCTGCTGTGGACCAGAGAAATGTTAGCCAGGACATTTTTGTATCAGCTTGGCTGCAGGAGATGCCGTAAACTGACCTGGCACATCATCTAACTGCCTTAACAGCTCCACTCCAAATTTTTGTTGCATTTACTCCATAGCCTGCTCTGCTCTCGAAGATGCCCACATTGCAGTGGGTTCCAGTTTAGTCTGTCCACCTTCAGCTGCCTTCACAGCTGTTGAGAATTTATCTTCCTACGCCACTGGGACATCCATTGCCTGTATTTGCCCATACATAGGGGGATGATTTGTGGGTGTCATGGCATATCCACACAATGGTGGGTCATGTACACTGCATGTTTAAGGGGCCAGACCTCCTCCTTTTTACTGTTATACCACCAGGAACACAGTCACAGAACACCACAAAAAGATGATGTTACAGGCACAAAAGTGTAGAAGAGGCCATATGCAAGTGACCTCCTGCCTTGTCTACAAACCGCCATAAACACATTTTCATGCCCACAAAGTTTTAAGGAAGTGAACTGACTGAAGCAAAGAGATGTGTGTATATCATGATCTGTTTGGATCTGTAAAGTGCAGCATTAAGAACGTCAAAACAGTGGAATCAAGTGTTGTGATTTGGTGTGTTCTACCTCTTTATATGCAATAAAAACATCTTGTCTGGTAACCTGTTTTACGCTCAACACATGCACCCCACTGTTCTGAGCTAGGTGGTCTGTGCTCATTACGCTGTATCATGGTCGACAGTTCGTTTGTGTGTGCGTGTGTTTTTTTTCTTATGATTTTTCTTTTTTCCCCATTATAGGTCTTGGCATACTTGCACATTGTTAACTGTTTTTCAGTTGTTCTTTCCTTCTTATTATTCATACACCCAAAACCTGTTCTTCTTCCGTAAAACTGAAGACTTGTTAAGGAAACATCACTGCATAATAGTATTCACCATAAAAAGTAAATGATCTGAAAAGTTGACATAAGTTTGTTAACAGTTTCAATAACATTTTTTTTAATTTGTGTCTTTTTTTTTCTTTTCTTTTTTTGTCCTTTTGCTTATGAACACCCAGTTACATGGTGAGCCATGGTAAAATATAGTATGGATTTCTGTAAGGGAATACACTGCCTTTTTAAAACAAATCATTCAAATTTGTTGTTGTTATGAAAATATGTTTGATGTTGTCATGAAACCATTAACCCATTTAAGCCTAGCGTCCCCATATGGGGACATCAATAACATACACACTTGCCCTTCACATGCTTTGTAAAAACCGACTAGTTGGTGTACTGGTATTCAAGGGAGATATCAATCATTACAGTAATTACTTTGAGAGCTTTCTCTTTTGAGTATTGTTGTTTCAGAAAGCAGCCATTTGTAAAAAAGTTCCAAGTATCCTCACTAAAGAATGGACTACCACAAGAAGTAAGTGAATATTTTTTTCTGCCAACATTTTTAATTATGCTTATGAACAAAAGTTGAAGTTAATAGACTCATTTGAAAACGGTTTTCAGCATTTTTTGTTATTACGTGCAGTTTGAGCACAGTAGTGTAGAATATGTACGTCCCCGTATGGGGACGCTAGGACCGAGTGGGTACAGGTTTCTGTTTTTAACCAATGTGCTTGTTTTTTCCTCTTTTTCCAGACAATTCGGTGTTAGTCAAGTTCTCGACATACTTGAAGATGAGAGCATCCTTCAGAGGGCTGACGTGTTAATAGAACCACCGCTTGTGGATACCCTTACTGATGAGGATTGTGGTGAAGAGGATGGAGATTGCACAATCCAGAACCTGAATGGGCGTCAAGACTTCTACAGGATCCTGTTGAACTGTTTCAGCTGGTTTTTGATGACAATGTGATCAAACTTCTTCAACAGCAGAGTGAGAAGTATGCAGCTTTCAAAGGGAACCATGGCTTCATGGTCACTCACGATGAAATCCGCACATTTCTTGGGATTCTTTTCGTTTAAGGTTATGCTCCAGTTCCCCGAAGACGCATGTACTGGTCGAATGACTATGATGTTCGAAACATTGGAATTGCCGGATCCGTGACAAGGGATTGCTTTGATGAGATATTGTCACGTCAGTGACAATAATAATCTTGATGCTACAGACAAAATGAGCAAATTCAGACCACTTCTTGCAATGATAAATGAGAATTGCTTGAAATTCTTTCTGAGAGAACAAAATTTGAGTATAGATGAGAGCATGATTCCATACTATGGTCGTCATGGTGCAAAACAATTTATCAGGAAAATCGATCAGGTTTGGTTACAAAACCTGGGTGCTGGCAACTTCACTGGGATATGTTGTTCAGTTTGTACCATACCACCGGGGCAGCAGGCAGACGAGCCACCACTGAGTACCCTGGCTTGGGAATGGGTGGCTCTGTGGTCATTTATCTCATTGCGGAGCTCCAAGTTGACAAAAAGGATGAGTGTGATGAGTCGAAGGACGCATTTCATCTGACACTTGATAACCTCTTTACCTCCCTGAAGCTAGTGGACTGCCTGTCTCAGAAAGGCATAGCCTGCACTGGAACCATCAGATCAAATCGAATGGAGGACTGCCCAATCATGCCTGTGGCTGATATGCAAAAACCAAAGAGAGGCACCTTCGACTACAGAGTTGATTCCAAAAATGGACTGTTGGTGGTACGCTGGAATGACAACAATGTTGTCAATGTAATCTCAAACAAAGTTGGCGTACATCCGCTATCACCAGCGAGTCGGTGGTCAAGATCTGAAAGCCAATGGATTCAGATCCCTCAGCCTGCAGTCATTTCCCATTACAACTCTACTATATGAAGAGTTGACAGAATGGATCAAAATGTCGAAAAATACAGAGTGGCGATCTCGTTCCAAGAAGTGGTGGTGGGCAATCTTCTGTTATTGTCTTGACCTGCGTGTCCAGCAAAGCTGGCACCTGTATGGAGCAGTGCAGGCCGCACAGAAGACGCCTCTGGATCTCTTGGGGGATCGACGTGCTATTGCCAACGCCTACCTGATGAAATCAAAGAAACCTCAACCAGGACGACCTGCTGGACGTACTCCAAGACTAGAAAAGCGAGTACCTCACGCTGTGAGACGAGATGGAAAGGATCATCTGATTTTGAAGCTCCAGAAACGTCGATGCGCTGCATGTGGCAAGAAACAAGGCAGATGTGCTCCAAGTGCAGTGTTTGCTTCATGACAAGTGCTTTGTAACCTTTCATACAACTGACTGAAGAATTTTGCAAAACACAGAAATCACCAATGACACATCTGTCATGAGAATTTGACTGAGCTACATCAGATGTGGTTCCATGCTCCTGAACTCTGTGTGTCTGTGTGTGTGTGTGTGTGCGTGCGTGCGTGCGTGCGTGCGTGCGTGCGTGCGTGCGTAAGATTTTGCTGTTCAGTTAAATACAGGTTTTCGTTTCACTGCATGCTGAGCGCTAATCTGTTTAGTTTTGTTTTTTATCAATAATACAGAGTTATGGAATGTTGATTTCTCTGAGATACAAGTGTTGGATGTTTGTTTCTTTCTTTCTTTGTTAGTTTGTTTGTTTGCCTTTTTTAGTTTTAATTTTCTATGATTATATTTTGTGGAAACAAAACATGAGTATGCAGTAGATCAGCTGTATGTCAAAATGTGTTTCAATAGCTTAATCTCAGTTATAAAAATGAACTAGTGATATTCAAGTATCAAATAATATCAACTTTTAGTTCTCTCTCTAACTTTCTTTGCCTATAAATGGCATGACATTGTCATTGAATGCATAAATAAGTCAAGCGAAACTTTACATTCGTAAAAGAGTGTATCTGCGTATGGAAATTAGTGTAGCACATCGTTACCGTTCAATTTTTAAAAAAAAGGCTTTTGCTTTCTTTTCTACGTGCTACTCTGCTTCAGCACAAGCAATATAATCACGAACTGTGGAAATTACAGTTATACCATCATGAAAACTTCCTTTCAGTGAATAAAAATGGTTTCTCAATGTTATAAATTGTGTCTGAATGTTTTGTTGGTTTTGCTGTAAACCTGTACCCTTTCGGTCCTAGTGTCCCCATATGGGGACACCTATATTTGAGCTCACAAAGTACATAGAATTACAGAATAAGGCAATTAAACAACATAAATGTGTTTAATATGATATTTGCAAGATAGTGAAACCAAAAAATAAAAAATTCCGGCTTAAATGGGTTAACATGTTTGTTAGTTTTAAGAAATCATTTACACTAACACATTAGCATAAGAACATACACACACATACTTACATGCACACACAAACACATATACATAATGCACACAAACACACACATATGTATACACATTATGAATAAGACCATGACAAAGGAAAACAAGCAACCTGAAAAACAAACTCACAGCCTTGCATATCAGAACTTTATGTTTCCTTCAATGGCTTGAAAATTCAAAAAGCTAAGTGACATCAACATCCAAATCTTCTCTCTCTCTCTCTCTCCTTCCATATATACCATACCTATTTATAAATGCTCATCAGGTTTCAACTTCTCCTTATTTTAAATATTATCAAATTTTCCAATTCTCATTAGATCACAGCTGTAATATTCTCACAAGACCCTTTTTTCAAAATACAGTACAAATACAAAGAAAGAATATAGTAATAACAAATATAAAATCATACAGTATCATAATCAAATTAGAGATTCATATTTGCACTGTATACCCGTTTCGTCATTCTGAAAAACAAAAACCCTCTCTGAATACATTCATGTACTCTCTGCAATTTTGTATGTGTGTATATGTCTGTGAATGAGATACATCTGTGTGTGTGTGTGTGTGCGCGTGTCTGAATGAGCAAGATGTCTATATGCCTGCATATGTCCAAGCATGTAGGCCTACAAATAAGTGCCATGTTCTTGCTTATTCTTGGCTGACCATATACTCCCATTCTAAACAATTTTAAATTTTTTCTTTGTTGTCTTGTTAAGACTGTGATATCATCACATGTCCAGCCATAACTATTCTACCTATCAAATCAGCAACACAATGTCACAAAAAGGCTCAGGTCACACTTTCTACATGTATATATATATACTCAATTTCTCATCATGATCTGAAAACAATCAAATGAACATCAAGAAGAATGCTGAGAGCGTCACAAAGGACATAAATCAACATAACAAAATCATGACAGTCTAACTCCCAGAGGACAGGTTCTTGCATGCAGAGGTAAGGTCCGGAAAAGAAAACTTGTAGCCGGAATCCAATGTTCTCTTCGGAAACACTTTCTGACCTTCCAGGACAACCTTACCCCTTTCAGGGCCGTACACCCAGTTCATGACAAACCCTGGCACAGGGAAAAAGGCCGGTCTACACATAGCAGAGGCGAAAGCTTTGGTGAACTCTGCATTAGTGGCTGGCTGGGGTGCCACGCCGTTTAACACTCCTGACACGTTGTCATTGGTGATGGCGTGAAAGATGATGCCAATTATGTCGTCGACGTGGATCCATGGAAACCACTGCTGGCCAGAACTGATGGGGCCTCCCAGACCGAAGAAAAATGGATAGTAGATCTGCTGAATCATGCCCCCATCATGACCAAGCACCACACCTGACATAAAACAATAACAAATACCAAGCAATAAGACCAACATCACAGCCATGATAAAGAAAGAAGAAATCACAGCCATGACAGATGCATCACGATGAGACAAAGAAAAAAGAAATCACAGCCATGACAGACACATCCTGACAAAGAAAGATGAAATCACAGCCATGACAAAACATCTAGATGAGACAAAGAAAGAAGTAAACACAGCCACGACAGACACATCAAGATGAGACAAAGAACAAAACAATACAAAGTATGTTAAAAATGAAACAAAGGTTTCCCATAGTCCTGAGGTTAAAGAAAGAGATGGTAATGACCTCAACTTTCATCAGACCAACATCAAAAATGTGGTGCCCATTTTCATGTTTACATTCATTTCTCATTTCTTTCTATCACAATGGATTTGCCATGTGAAACTTGAGCTGATCTCACCATTGAGAGCATCTCACCACAATGCAACCCCTTTTTTAGTTTTTACCAAGACTTCGAAAGGCAAGGTGGTTAATTGGCCTTCAAGAGTCGAGCCTGGGAAATCAACCTATCTTTCCAATAGCTGGATGAATGCCCTGCTCTTTCAACTGCTATGGAATCTTTAGCATTTGCAGGCCAGAAGGCACACGGTTCCGACTCGTTTTTCATCCCCTTCAAATGGACAAGATGTTCAGTTTGATTTTCCAGTCAAACTGAGGAGAAAAGACAGTGCCACTACACGGAACAAACCCTGAAATCTCAATTTTAGTTATTTTCTCATTTACTGTATTATCTTTCCACAACCCTGAACAGCGTCAGGTATCCATTCACAGCTGGGTTGATTGAAGGCTGCAGGTGCAAAGGTTTTATATTAAGCTAGATTCAAACTCATGTAGTTAGGAAGTTGGGAGCTTACCTCTACATCAAATGGCCATCAGACAGGGTAAAATAACAATCAAACATAAAACAGGGTAAAACCATAATAAAATTAAAAATGACAATCAAATACAAAATAGAGTAAAACCATTATAACATTCAAGTATGCTTAAAAGCAGGGTAAAACAAATTTCAATCTCAAAACAGGGTAACACCATAATAAAACTTAGTTCAGCAACTAGAAAACCTTTAACATGGGCAAGAAAAAAACAACAACAACAACAAAAACGTTCAAAATCAAACATTACTCACAATTATACAACCACAAACATACAACCCACAATTAATTAAAGACTTAAGGCCTTTCTCGAACACATCAGCGAACAAAGTTGTTATTCATATATATGACTGTATATGACTGTCTCACCTGTCGGCGTCACCGGGAACAGTGTTGGCCGCTGCACATGATGTCCTCACAAGTTGCCTCCAGCACTCTCGATCTTGGCTAAGTCTGACCACCTCCTGGAGTTTCTTGCCACTGATGTTTGTGATGTTTCTAGCAAGTGATGCAGGTGGCCGTCCTCTGTTTCTCTTTCCTTCCACTTTACCTTGGAGGACAGTGGACATCAAGTCTGTTCTCTCATTACGGATTGCGTGTCCAACATATTTCAGTTTCCTCCGTTGTATGAGTACTAGAAGCTTGCGTGTAGTACCCAACTCATTCAGTATGCTTTCATTTGAGCGCCTATCCGTCCATTTGACCCTCAGCAGTCTTCGGTAAAACCACAGCTCTGCTGCTTCCACTCGTCTTTCATCCTCTTTCTTCATTGTCCATGCCTCGCAGCCGTATAACATCACTGGCCAGACAAGACATTTTAAGAGTTTTATCTTAAGGTCTGCTGTTATGCTGTGGTCTTTCCAAATATTGTTCAATTGAACCATACTGTTCTTGGCCATTCCAATTCTCATCTTTATGTCTTTTGAGCATGTTCCATCGTGTGTCTTGACTGAACCTAAATATCTAAAGTCCTTGACATTTTCTAGAGGGACTTGGTTTAGCATGATCTGGTCCTGTCTAGTGTTATATTTGCCTGCAACATGCATAACCTTTGTCTTCTTTGAATTTAAGTCCAGCCCAGCTGCCTTTCCAACCCGGTCTACCCTGTACAGGATCCTCCTAGAGCCTGTAATGTTGTCTGCCAGTAATCCTGTGTCATCTGCGTAGCGTAAATTTGACAGGTTTCTACCACCAATATTTACTCCCATGTCTTATATGACTGTATTCACACAATATTGGTTAAGTGAACTTAAGATTAGATGATGGCTGGATGATTCTATGTAAATATAACTATTTTCCACCTGAACAAATCCATCAAGTTAATCTGAGAGAGATACTTATAGATCTGCAAATTTGTTGTTGCTGTTTGGAAAAAATTGCATGTATATATCGAAACAATAATTGTTCGTGCATACAGACTCAAAACACAATTTTTCTCTCTCTCTCTCTCTATATATATATATATACACACACACATGCCAACACACCTTGTAACTTCATATCCTTGATATCAGTAAACTAAAGAAAACAAGAACGAAACTAAATCATTTTTTAATAAAAGAAACAAAGGATTAAAAAACATATACACACACACACAATATATATATATATCTAGTAGATATATACATACAGAGAGAGAGAGGGAGAGAGAGAGACACACACACACACACACACACACACACACACACACACACACACACACACACACACACACACACACACACACACACACACACCTATATAACCCATGTAACATTTGAATTTTACTGACCACTGCGGATAGTGACCTGGCGTACTGGGACAGTGGACGGCAGTTTGGCTGCAGCTTCCCAGGCTGTGCACAGTTCAGACAGGTAATCAAAGTCCCCTCCTGGGCTCTCCTCTGTGTACTCCCTGCTGAGGTCTGGCTTGTAATAGCCTGCACACACACACACACACACACACACACACACACACACACACACACACACACACACACACACACACACACACAGTGACACACACACACAGACACACACACACACACACACACACACAAATAGAAACATAATACATGTATGACTGTGATAAGATGTTTTACCCATGGAGTAAAGTCTTGAGGTCATTAACCTGATAGATGGATTCGAGCTCTCATTAACATGCATAATACTATGAATCCCTATGCAGTAATTATCATGGTGCACTGCAGCAATATCCAGGGAGTTTAGTTCTGTGGGATGCACTATAAATATCTGAAGGCGAAATTTCTACTAACGACGAAAATGCGCAAGACCGATTATATAACAGACACAGCAACAAAGAGGACTTGCTGCATACCACATCCTTCATCCAGACCACCATACTAAACCAGTCAAGCATGGCCATGCTCAAACTCAGAAGAAGAAACATTTGCAACTGTACCTTGGCAATTAAACAGCAATCATTACTGCACAGAGTATTTTGGGATTAACTAATTACTACTGAAAACATCTCAGAGTTTTTATGCTATTCAAGAGGGACTGATTGCATTTGGACAATTCCAAACACGCTCCAACTAATCTGGTATCCGGTAGACTCCCAGAGCTTGTGTGAAACCCTATGTGTGAAACCCTGTGCACTGACAAAGTTTTGAAATGGAAGGGAGAGGGATGTGGCAGTCACAAGATCTATGAAATACTAAGCCGACATCACCAGAATGATTGGAGTATTCAGATGGATAGCGAACAGGCCAGTTTTCATGCTGCAGGCTGGGATTGAACTCAAGATATATATCTCAATTCCATGACTATTACCAGATCCTGCCAGCCTTGAAAATTGTGGACCGCTTGAAGATCAAACCCAGGACCTCTGCATTATTAGTATGATGCTCTTAGTCGTACCAAATGAGCTAACAGCCAATGACTTCAGAAAAAATGTGACCACCTAAGAGTTAAACTCAAAAAGCTTGTTCTACCAACATGGCGCTCTAACCAAATGAGCAGATGAGGACACACACACACACACACACAAATCACAGGCCCCGTTAGCTCATTTGGTTAAAGCACCATGCTGATAATGCAGGCATAGTGGGCTCACTCTAGGCAGCCTCTTGGAAGGATAATGAGATGGCTGCAAAATCCCTAATGACTGGACTGAATGTTTCTATCTCACTTAGGATACATCAATTCCCTGAGTCCTCCCTCTTAGAAACAGAGGACGATCAGTATCTCGCTCATCAGTTCAGTTCAGTTCATACTGCTTACAGCCCAGCCGACTACAAGAGCCATATCAGGGCTAACACCACAAAGAGGAAAAACCCATTAAGATAAAAGACAACAGTTAAAAACCATGCTCACCAGTAACCTTGCAAATCTAAAATGCGATTAAAGAAAAACAGACGTAAAATCACATCAGGTGAAATCTATTGATCTCTTGTAAAAACTGGAAAACTGCATCAGGAGGGACATCTCGGAAGAGCTTCTTTAAGCAGTCCGCTGTGTAGTGCTTTTGTCTCACATCATACAAGTCCCATCAATCAAGGAGGAGGTGTCTGATGCTCAATGGTTCATCACACAGTATAAACCAGTGTGCTTCTTCATTTTAAAGGGTACGAGTGAGTGTAGGATGTGTGACTCTCGTGTAACCTACACAACACTGTCTCTTTCTTCAGTTTCCTGCAGCAGATGGGAGAATTTCTTTCAGGCTAGGGCAGATTTGGAAAAAGTTCTGTTATCTGTCTGTGCATTCCAATCCTCATGCCACAGATTTCTCATGTAACTGTGTACTTTCGATTTGACATCTGTGTAAGGGATCAAGGACTTAGACATCTTTTCCATTGTGACCATCTTGGCCAGGTAGTCAGCCTTTTCATTGCCTCCAATACCAACATGGCCAGGAATCCAGGCAAAAACAATCCCGTACCTTCATTTGTAAGGGTAGAATACAGTTCGTAGAACTTCACAAGTTCAGGGTGACTAATGTTTCGGCAAGCGATTGTCTGCAAAACGGAAACGGAGTAAGAAAAAATGAGAAAATCTTTGTGTTTGGATTTGGACACCATTTTTAGTGCCAAAACCAGAGCAGTCAGTTCAGCAGTATAAACCGACTTTCAGATAGAATATGTTTTGAAAATGCTCGATTGGGAATCTCAGAGCAGAAGGCAGTGGGAATCTCAGATCAGAAGGCAGCGGCAGCAACACCTTCATCAGACTTGGATCCATCAGTGAAGATTCTGTGGGATGACGGAGATTTCTCACACAGTTCCACATAAAACGATTTGTACACCAGTGCACTGGTATTGTCTTTATGGAAAAAAGCAAGATCAAAACAAACCTTCAGTGTTTTCAAGGTCCATGGTGGGCTATCTGGAAACTTTGAAAAGTCGTCAACAAATGCTAAATTTATAATTGCCTTTTCCATATGGGGATGGATATGGAGTCCTAAAGGAGGAGTGACATATCTCGCTCCAGAGCACATTTAGTCTTTCATCATGATGGCTGAAGAAGGCTTGATGCATGCAGCACTGAGGTTGCACAAACCACAGTTTTGTTTTAGCTTTTGTGCAATGCACACTGACCGTTGGTGTCGGTCAAGTGAGATGAGGATCACCAGTAAAATCATTTAGTAGGCAATCTCTCCGTCTCTCTGCTTCTTACACCTGGGGCCCCAAAGTAGCTCCAGTAATAATCCCTAATAAAACTTTTGGGTAGAGGGTTTGAGAGGGCCCTGAATTAATCTATAAACCCTGTGAATATAACAAACACTTCCATGTTCAAGGATGAGATAACCCGACTGATGGATGGTTTAATAATACAACAAACTTATATTTCTTATGTTCAAGGATGAGATAACCTGATTCATCATCATCATCAGGTGCCCTGCCGCATAGCGTTGGCGATCATGGACTTCCATCTGTCTCTATCTCTTGTTGCCCCAAGCATCTCCTCCACCCTCCTCGTCTTCAGCCACTCCGCAAGTCCGTCTAGCATTTTCTACCTGGGTCTACCTGGTGTTCTCTTTCCCTCCAGCTTTCCTGTTGTGACCAGGTGCTCAAAATCCCCCTTCCATCCCTTCCACATAAAATGGCCTATAAATGTTGCCTGTCTTTTTCTAATCTTCCTTATGAATGATCTTCTTGTGTCTGCCTCTATCAAGATATCTCGTTTGTTTTCTTTGCTGTCCATGGAACTCTCAACATTCTTCTTAGAAACCACATATCGGCTGCCTCAATCTTGATGTGGCTTTGCTTGTTGACAGTCTACGCCTAACATCCGTACAACAGTATTGGTGCTATATAACATTCAAGAACTCTCTTCCTGATGTTTATTGATAGGCATTTGTTGGTAAGAATGCTTGTCATCTTCTTGAATGCTGTTTTGGCTTGGCCGATTCTGCCGGTTATTTCTGATATGCATCTGCCGTCTGATGAAATGATCATTCCTAGGTATATAAACTTATTAGCCTGTGTCAAGGTTGTGCCATTTGCTGTTATTTTGCAGGAGGGGATTTCATGTATTTTACTGATCACCATGACTTCAGTCTTCCTGCTCTTTAGTTCCAGCCCCTTACCTTTGCTTTCTATGTCTAGTATATTCACAAGGTTTTGTAGGTCCCTTTCATTTTCTGCAATTAGCATGGTGTCATCTGCATATCAAATTTTGTTTATCATTTTCCCTCCAACCTTTAATCCAGGGTCTTCTTCTAGGTTTCTCATGATGTTTTCGCTGTAAAGTGAAAACAGATCTGGTGACAAAACACAACCCCGTCTGACTCCTCTTTTGATGTTTTGGAAAGAGCTTATTTTGTTTTCTATTCTCATTGCAGCTGTTTGTTCCCAGTACATATTTCTGATTATTCGTAGATCTTTTCCATCAACACCGAGTCTCTCCAGTTGGTTGATCAATTCTTCATGTCTTACCCTATCGAAAGCTTTGGTATAGTCAATAAAGCATAAATACAAATCCTTATTCATCTCAATTGGCCTCTCTGTGATAGTTCTTAGGATGTATATGGCATTAATAGTTCCTTTCCCTTCCACAAAACCACACTGTTCATCTGCTATTTCTCTTTTGATTCTATTCCTTGTCCTCATCATGATTATTCTCAACAGGATTTTTGTTACATGACTCATCAAACTGATTGTGCGATGGAGTTTGCATTCTACAGCCCCTGTCTTCTTTGGAAGTGCAATGAAAATTGATTTTGACATATCTTTGGGGATTTTTCCAGTGTCATAAATTTCATTTAGGAGGACTATTATTTTTTCTATGCCAAATTCCTCCAGGGCTTCAATCATTTCTGTAGTAATGTTGTCTGGTCCCGGGGCTTTTCCTTGTTTCATCTTTTTCAGTGCTGCTCTAACTTCATCTTTCATTATGGGTGGTCCTTCAAAGTTCTTTTTTATAACGTGTTCTTCGTTTCTATCATCCTCAAAAACGTCTTTAATGTACTCTCCCCATGTGTCTAATATTTTGTCTTTCTCCATGATAAGCGTGCCATCTTTCGATTTTAAGCAACCAGTTGATGTGCATGTATTTTTCCTGTGGACAATTTCTTCAATTCATCTGTACATACCCTGAGGATCCGTTTTGTGTCGGTCTTCTATTTCTTCACATTTTGTGTTCAGCCAAGCTTCCTTAGCTTCATTGCACCTATACCTGATTTCTTTGTTTATCTTCCTGTATATCTCCTCTTTTCTCTTTGCCCTCCTCCTTTCCTCCATCAAGCCCAAAATTTCATTAGTCATCCAGCTCTTTTTGCTTTTCTATCTGCCTTAGGGATTTCTTCACAAGCTTCATTTATCGAATTTCTTAACTTTGTTCATTGTTCCTCACTGTCACCAACGTCTTCCAGAGCACTGAATTTGTTTTGAACATGTACATTAAATTTTTTACGTATCACTTCATCTGTCTTTAATAGTCCAAGGTTTAGTTTGATGTTGCTTTTGGTCTGTTTCCTTTTCCTTAATTTCAGCCTAAGCCTTCCCACTACAGGATTGTGGCCACTGTTGCTATCTGTGCCTGGTAGTGTTTTTGCTGACAGTAAAGAATTTCTAAATCTTTAGTCGATCAGGATGTAGTCATTTATCTCCTGGACTCATCCAAGTCCATTTTCTTCTATTAGGCTGCTCAAACCAGGCGTTTCCTACTATGAACTCATTCATCTGTGCCCATTCTACAAGTTTCCCTCCCCTTTCATTTTGTGTACCAAGGCCATGGGGTCCAACTATATCCTCCACTCTATCCTGTCCCACTTTAGCATTAAAATCTCCCATTATGACTGTAACTTCCTGTGATTTACATTGGACCTTGGCCATCTCTTATACTTCGTACAAGTTGTCGATGTCTTCCTGAGTACTTGCGGATGTTGGTGCATACACCTGGATGATGTTGATATCAAATGGTTTGCCTCCCAATTTGACCAGCAAAACTCTTGTCGGACACAGCCCAGGATCCCTTAACTGCTTTTGATTTGTCTTTGTCCATTATGATGCCTATTCCTCTTTCATGTGAATTACCACCAGAGTATATCACTGTGTATTCTCCTGATGTTATCATGCCTGCCCCCTTCCATCTCACTTCCCCTAGTCCTGAAATACTAATGTTAAGCCTTTCCATCTCCATTTTGATGTTGTCTAATTTTCCCTTCTGCAGCAGTGTTCTGATGTTCCATGTGGCTATTTGGTGTATCTAAGTTTGAGTCTTTTGAGTTTGGTCGCAGTAGCTGGCTGACGATCTGGTGTCACCTGCGCCGCATGACAGTCCCTACCGGACAAAGGTGCTCCACAGGAGCACCAATTCATGTCGTTATCTTCATTTTCCATCTTTTTTCTGTCCATAATTGTCCTGGGGAAACTTGCCTTCCATCGTTTTTTTTTTCTGGGTTTACTCCCTTACCCTTATTCTCTCCCGAGATGTCCACAAGGCAGTGGAGCTATTTACCCATAGCTTGGGGATCTGGTTCGTGGGCACCAGGGCATATCCACACGCCGGTGGGCCTGCATGCCGCACGTCTGGGGGCCAGACCTCCTCCGAGTCCCTCGAGATTTATCCTGAGTCCATGAGGTGCTCAGTTACCTTATGTCGCCAATGAGGAGGCATAACGTAGGGCTTGCTGATGGAGAGGCTATGTACCTGATTGATGGATGGTTTAATCATATAACAAACTAGATTGATAAACAACGTCACCATTCTTTATACAATGAAAGAACCAATACTGAAGTCAACTAGTAGCTGAGCTGGCCATGTTTTGACCTCTCCCAGGATCTTCGTCAGGCTGAGGGGTTGACTATGTGGCTGATCCTGTCTATGCTAGATAAGTGGTGAACACATGAAATAAGAACCTGTTTGCAGACAGCAGGAAATTAATCTGATGTTTCTGTTAGTGACAGTCATCCTCCAGAATTCCAGTGCTTCTCTAAGTTGCCTTCTTGCATTGTAATTTTCAGAGGCCAGACTTTTTGTTTTTCAATGAAACATGCTGTAGTGTTTCTTAACAGTGTTGTGGGTTAAACCCCTGGGCAAACCACATTTCTTTGTTATTATTTCTTTTTAGACTGGCTGGCTAGTTCCTTTGACAAAAGCCATGGACTAGAGATCTCTTATCTTGAGTTCAATTCCAGCCTGCAACATACAAATGTCCTGTTTGTTGCTAATTTTCATGCTTCAATCATTCTGATAGTGTCAGCTTATTGCTTCACAGGTCTCTTCTCTCCACACCCCCACTTCACCCCTCCCCACTTCAAGACAATACCAGCACATAGGGTTTTACGCTGGCTCAGAGCGTCTGCCCGACAACTATTGGCAGATCTGGGTGGAATGCATATGGGATTATTCAGAGCAATGAATCCATCTTGAAAAAACACTGAACAATCCAGTACACTCTAAGTGTTTGACAGACATCAAATTGTAGTCAACTCAGCAACTAATCAACACTGATAGGGATCATTTCATTTTCTATTTCAAACACAGATCAAATGTGATTGAAGCATCTCAAAACCATAGACATGTGATATGATTTTGAGCATTACCATGAATAACTTACCGACCCCAGACATAGAGACAAAGACCTTTGGAGGTGTGGAGGACTGGCAGATGGCACGAGCCAGGGCTTGTGTACAGTCTACTCTACTGGACCACACAGTCTGCTTGAAACTCTCATTCCACCTGCAACATGCATAGCACCAATAAACCATGCTTGCAAACACATATAAAATGTTTACCAAGTACATCAAGGTATCACAATAAATCAGTTAGCCTTCCTTGCTACAGTTTTTATAAACTGGATCCTTTAGCCTTCCTTGCTACAGTTTTTATAAATTTACTTATTCACTGCCATCTAATCCCATGACCAGCATGGTTGTTAGGGGCGAATGATGGCATGCAACAGCAGACAAAATCTCTATCTCTGGGTGCAGCAACAAGCAGTTCACGTACACTGTATCTGGTCTACTCTTTGATAATTACCACTTGGATCTCAAAGTCAGGTCACAGATTTCTGCTACTGGTAACCATATAATCCAGTTCTAACAACCCAAGTAGGGAGTAAACCCAACAAAAAAATCCAATCTGGGCTCTGCCAGGTTCGATTTGCATCAGACACACCATATGAAAGACAAGCATACAGAGAATACACTGGATCGGTCACAGTCCGGGTCACCAAGGAACGCACCATATGCCAAGTTCCACCATGGTGGACACAAAAACTGTGTACCAGATGAAAACCACAGAGCATCCACCAAAGGCACATTATCGCTTTTGTCACTCAAACATGAGAACCCTCAATTTTGCTACTTGAAACATGAGAACACTCAGTTTTCCCACTTAGAACATGAGAACTCTCAGGCAGGCTGAAACATTGAAAGAACTAAGCCATGAGATGGACAGCTATTACTGGAACATTCTCAACCTAACCAAATTAGATGGAAGAACAACAAAGAATTACAAACAGAAAAAGAGCATGTCCTGTATTACGGTGGAGAAGACGACACAATGCACATGTAGAAGGGATTTTAATCAACAAAAACATTATCAACGCTGTACAGGAATATTGCCCTGTTTTGACAGAATCATGACCATCTGCCTGCAAGCGAAACCGTTCAACATCATGGTAATGCAAATATATATTCCCACATCAGATTATGATGATGATCAGATCAAAGAATTTTACACACAGCTCCCAGCATTCATCAATAAAGTTGACAAGAAAGACATCTTCATCATTTAGAGTGACAGGAATGCCAAGGTCGCTAAAGAAGCCCAGGAAGACTGGAGGAATTTCTGCAACCCATGCTGTAAATTGTAATGGAATACCAGTGATAGGGGAGTTGCCTGCTAGAATTCACCAATGATAATGACTTGGTTCTTGCTAACAATCTTGGTGAACATAAAGCATTCCGATGACAGACATGGCACTCCTCAAAGAGTCAACATCACAGCCACATAGATTATATTCCTGTGCAGAACCGGAACAAGTCTGACACCAGTAGGCCTAAAACAAAAATCTTTCCAGAAGTGACCTTGTCAGTGATCATGACCTTGTCATAATGAACTTTAACCCTTTGACTCCCACACCCTATCAACCAATTGCAAAAACTTTACTCTTTGACTCCCTCAGCCTATCCACCAGCTTCCTGCAGCTAGTGGATAGGGTGAGGGAGTCAAAAGGTTAAGTTTTCACTTTGCTAACATGGTTGACAGTGCAGGATGCTGGTAGACAGGGTATGGAAGTCAAAGAGTTAAAGTATTGCTGAAGATCAACAAGAGAACGAAAAAACACCTGTCTCAAATTCGATCTTGACAAAGTGAAAAATCCCAATATCGCTGAATAATTCAGTGATCATAAGAGAAAAGTAGGTACCAGCAGCAGCCCTCATTCATTGGAGGAAAGTAAGCAAACACAGCAAAATTTGCCAATTTTCCACATGCTCTATTTTCTGAACTACTTCAAGTGAATACCAAGATCACAAGTTAATAAAGAATGATCTTTCCGCTTTTAAATGGTGTGGTTCTTTTATTTGTGGTTGCGACTGAAAAGGAGAGAAATAAGTTGAAAAGTTGCCGACTGGAAGCCCTGTCACGCTGCCGTGGTGAAGTCCGTGATGCAATGTCTGCGATATGAGCAAGTGACAAAAGGTCGTCCAAAAAAGCCAACAAAAAGTGGATTTTTCAAAATAGTTTTTATTAACAGCAATTTTGTCCAAAGGAAGACTGATGTTTAAGGGTCATAAAAATATACATAAAAAGATAACTCATGCACCGATGTTCCGCTAGTAATGCGATAAGGTATCATAACGAGCATCTGACGGTTGTTATGCTGGACATTCAACTTTATCAATATTCCTATTTGAATGTCTCTTATACAGCATAATTGTTTCAGTGGGAGTAAGACTGAGTATTACAGCTAAATTTCATTCCAAAAGAAAAGGCATCTGTGCAGTTTAAGATCAAGTTTCACATGAGATGGTATGTCCGACATAACAACCGTCGGACATATTGATTTGTTCTTTATTGCTCAGTTGGAAATAAGACAGTAACTGCATCCTCTGATGATTTTCTGTGTTGTTGAGGGTGCATTTCATGTAATGAGACCAAGTATAGGACCCACAGTAGCCTTGTTACCATGATATGGCGTTTTTATCTGACAGTTGTTATGATGTTGCATTGGACATACCCAAGTATTTCCCAACAATGCAAAAATAACAACAGTCATTAAAAAAAATGGGCATACTTTTCCTTTGAGTACAGTTATATTGTTATTGTTATATTTTACACATAAAGGCCTATAAAACAAGCTAAATAAGTCACAATGATCATGTAGACACCTTAAACAGAATCCATCTGACAGTTGTTATGGCCTCACTGTTGGACATACTCAACAAACTGTTCATGTGCTGACAGGAATTAGATTATTTATGATCAAAATGAATAGAAACAGTTTGACAGTAACAACAATAATAATAACATGTACATTTAGGGCACCTGCTCTCTCTGATAAGCTCAGAGCGCTTACAAATCATATGAAAATACATTTTGTGGTTAAAGAACATAATTACAAATTACAAGAAACCAAAGAAAGTTGCAACATTAAATGTCGTTTTGACACTTGATGACAAATATGTTTTCAAAATGCTTTAAAACAGGTTACTGGTTAACAAATGTAATTTCACAAGAAAACATGTGGCAAAATTGTTTTGTTTGGTTGGTTTGTTAGCTGTTCTTTCTGTCTATTTAACTGAATGTACAAAGACAAATAAAGGAGCAAACATTGTCAAATTGTCATGCCACAAATTATGATATCAAGCAGTCTGAGACAAGGTTCATCTTTATGGCAAAAAATGATGACTAGTTGCAACACATCAGAAACAAGGAAAATGGAGCCATAATACTGTTATGGTACAAAAGTAGAATCAAAAAGATTCTTGTAAACATTTGATTTTTACTTTCCCAAACAACATCAGCATTGACTGTGATTAGCTGCTGACAATGACACAGTGTCAATGGAAAAACATCATCATAACAGACTTTCCAAAAAGTATTATTCATGGAGCACTTAAATTTGCATACTGAACATCTCATAATATTTATGTCAATATTCATTGGTAAACCAACAGTCACATCACTGGAAACCGTGCACAATGTCAATTTCAGGAGTGAGCAAAATACAGCCACATGCCAAAACAAAAGCTCATTTTATGTCCCTATTAGACATCAAGGTCAGATTTTGGTCTACTTTTTAATTTAAAAAAACTGCATCCTCTGATTGCTCATCAGAGCATTCATCTCCATCTCCACCTTTTCCTTCAAAACACGGACACGTTCCCAGGAAAGATCCTCTTGCAAGGGCCAGACATAGAATCCCTTTCGAGACTCCATGAAACTGAGTTTGACCATCTCTTCCTCCCTGTCCACTTCCAGCACCTGAGCAACATAGTCTTGTCAAAATGCTCACAACAGTTTGGTACATAGATGCTGCATTCTGGATTACAGATCCTGAAAGGATGTCATCTTCAACCAGTCTTTTTATGACACCCCCACAAGCGTCGCAGGGGCTCTTGCCATGACGACTTCCAAAATAGCATCTCTCCACAGCAACATCAGCAGCAGCACTGTTGGCAAGATAGTGGAAAGGAAGTTTTGACTTGTATTGTGCAGCACAACCATCAGAAAATATGACCATTTTATCCAGCTGCCCCATGGTGGCAGCAAGATGCTGTTTGGTCTGCTTTTGTATGACCTGCACCATGTGGGCATCATGGTTGAGATCATCAGAGAGAAAAATTAAATAATCAGTGACGAGATCCACACAGTTTGGGCACTGGTAATAGAATACACATGGATGAACAGTGACCTGATTGTACCCCCAGTGGGCACTTTGCACCTCATCTTGGTATCGACACAGAAAGTTTTCTGCGAAATCCATGATGACAATGGCCCATTTCGGAGGCAGAGAGGTCTGGATGGTTTTCAACTGATGGTGCTGCCAGCGGAAGGTGAACAGATGCTGAGAAAAGGAATGGAATTCTTTCAGCAACTCATTAATGAGAGTTTTCATTGTTCCTTCTCTTTGTATCAGCTCCCTTCGTTTCCCTCTCTCTGTCTGTACCATTTGCCATGACTTCCATTTTACTGGACTGGCCTGGTCTTGATGGTCAACAAGATGGGTGTCAATATGACACCTGATTTTCTCGACACCACATTGTTTACATTTGCGCTGTAGGCATGACAGTGTGGGTTGAGGACAGAGACTCATTTCAGACAGTTCATCTCTGCCATCAATCGGTGCAGTAATGATCTTGTTTACTGCATCAAGTTGTAAGTCAATGTTTGCACAGATCTCACACAAACACTGACGGAAAACTTGTTTTCGTGATGTCAATATGCTGTTTGGCAAGAGACGATAAAAAGTTCTCAGAGAGACCTTTTTGTCAGGGAATTTTTGGCAAAAGTCCCTGTGCAGTCTCCTCAGTCTCTTGGGCAAGATTTTCTTTTGTTGCCCAGTTTTTTTAGATACAGACCTTTTTCCTGGGATGTCCACTGCAACATCATTCAGAAAGTTCAAAGCTGTCTTTGATGCTGGGGAACTCTTCTTTCTTTTATACAAATCAGCATTGTCTGGTGTAACTGATGTGTCGACAAAATCATGCAACAGTTTTTTCAATAATGCTGCATCTCTGGTTCTGGACTTCTTTAGGTCATGAAGCCGTGCTTTGTAAGCTGCTTTCAGTCGTTGTGGTGACGGTGAATTGACATCATGTTTTTTCTTTGGTGTTGCTGTCAGTGTAGTTGGAGTGGAAACACCAAGTACAGGATTCCCAGACTGTGTCCCAGAGAAAGTTGTAGGGATACCAGTTGCCTCACCTGACAACAGACAAATAAACGTAAAAAAACAGTAAACAAATACAAAATCAAAAAGTGAGCATACATTTTAAGCAAGTATTAAAATCATTTCTGATGAAACATGTGTTTCTTTTTTCCTTGTATGTGCTACGAGTATGACTGTGTGAGACTGAACACCGACTTAAAAGCTCTTAGACAAAACAAACACATAAAACAAATACATACACCCCTTGCCATTCCTCCATTTTACAAGCTGCATTTGAAAGAGGTGAACTGTGAAGAAAGAATAAATGGAGGGACTGGGAGGAAGGGGGCTGGTGGAATCTGGTTGCTGGTCTCTACTCCTTCACATTTTATCAAAAAGAATTATGGAAATAGCCGAAAATGTGCACTTTTAAATTTTCAAAGTAAATATGTATCATAATGAAAATAAACTTATCATTTATTAATTAATCACAAGAGATACTGATGGTCGTTACGACAGACATACTGAATGATAATGTCTTCAACTATGAGAGTAACAACTGTCAAATAATCGCCAGATTTCCCACTAATCCTATGATCTGAACTTTAGTTCTGTCATGTATTTAAAGAAGAAGCAAAATAGAAATTCCAAGCCGTTTTCTGCCCCAGTTTCACGTATAATTGATACATTGATTAACTTAATATCCTTCGGTCGTTATTTCGGACATCGCTAAAACGATGTCCTAATCATGTGTCATGCACAAAACATCGCCCAAAAGTTGCGGAAAATCCCGTTGAATTGCCGCCACTCTACTTTTGGTTCACTTGCATGTTAAAGAATTTTAATCATTTACAGAAACACATTTGACAGAACAGCTGAAACCAATGTTTCTATCATTTTCTTCCGACGGTCGTTATGCATTTGACAGTTGTTATGATTTCTGACGGTCGTAATGATTGTGGACAAACAACATTTCCTCACCTTCTCTGCTTCGACGCGCCATTCTTGACGAAAGCTCCAGCCTCGATTTGAAACCGTTTGCCTTGAGTGCTATTTAAAGCACGGCATGGGATCTGTAAGTTCGTTGTTAGTAGAATTGCGAGAAAAAATACGGTCGTTATTTTCTGACATACTGCTTACTACCGTATGGATTTCGCGCTCGTTTGCAGCCATTGAATCCAATTTGGTTCGGAAAACACCTTTCTCCATTCGGTTAGTGTTGCCTGACATGCCGAGTTATATGAACACGAAACCGAACCGAACTTGATGTGAACGATCGAGAGATTTGCTGACCGACACGATTTGACATTCAGCGTTACGACTGTCAAACGGATTTTTACCGCTTGACTGCATCGAAAACAATCAGAAATAGAAACAGTTTGTGATATTAACATGTTCGCCGTTGATTTTTCTGCATCTTTTATTCATACTGTTGTGATGGTATGCAATTTAGATATGTATCCAGGCTTCGACACCAACCGCATCACTCGTCCGCCATCTTGAACGGGAAAATTTATCTAAGAAAAGCGTACAACTTGGGCATTTTCAAATGAAAGGCAGACACCCAGACTCACCATGTTATATTATGTATCTCTTCAAGGTATTATAAAGCATCAAGCAATAAATAAAGAAGCATTGGTAATTTTTTAATTCTTTATTTGTGCGATAAATATACAAGGGGTCTGGACGATCACCTTTTGTCACAAGCTCATATCTAATTTCGCATTGCTTGGAAAATCGCTTGGCGCGTCATGGCCACTGCATACATTAACCCTGTTTTGAGTTCATCTAAAAGAGCAGAAGCTAACCTTTCATTTCGACTAAGCTATAATGTGAAATATCCAGTATAAATTAGTCAAATTTTGTATTGAAAATTACCCAAATTTTCTCAGTAAAATTTATCTAAGAAAATCTAAAATTGACATATGTTTTTTAATCACCAGAAAAGTTGAAGACTCGCACTTTACATTTCTATGCAAATGAGCTCAATCAGTGACATGGCCATGACGCTAGACCCGTTTAAGGTACGGACCCCAATTGCTTGATTCAAGAAAAATCCTCACATTGTGCCACGAAACAAATTTGCTGCCGTCTGCCATTTCGATGTACGAAGAATATATCGTTAAGTAGTTTTGGCTGTTTCGATCATTATTTGATTAATCTGTTATTTAGTTCTTTAATTTGTTGACAGAAAGGATTATACCTTCGAAGTTTGAATTGGTGACATGATCGAACACAGCAAGGTCTTCCAGTGTAAGAGAAGCCTTCATGTTCCGATGCATTGTATAATTTTCTAATTGTACTTGTGTATTTTGTAACACTTGATTGCACAAAAATATGCAAAGTTTTATTTGAGTATTTATTGTTATGGTACATTTTCATCGATTACAGGCAAGATCTTATGTTTTACTCATGATCGCAAAATGGGAAGTAGCTTTGCAAAACCATCGACTGATCGCGAACCAACTTCAAGTTTTTCAGTTGGGTAGTTTGGTCATCGATTTATTCAGGTTTTATGATAAAAGCACTCTTGATTTACATTTTACAGGTTTTAAACATGTGTCTCAATGGCACATTTCAGGCTCCAGAATTTAATAGCCTAAATGTGTTTGTGCAGATCATGTAATACCAGCATGATTCAGAAGAACTGTTGAACGTTTTCAATGTGCAGTACTTAACAAAAGCATTTCATTCATTTACCAGTTTCGCTGGGGACAGGGAGGGTGGGCGAGATGCTAGGGGCTACGAGAGATAGAGGCAGATGGAAGTCCATGATCGCCAACGCCATGTGGCAGGGCACCTGATGATGATGATGACCAGTTTCGAAAAATAATTGGTATGATTATCAGATTGCCCCTCCCAGCTCTTGTGTGTGTGCGTGTGTGTGTGTGTGTGTGTGTGTGTGTGTGTGTGTGTGTGTGTGTGTGTGTGTGTGTGTGTGTGTGTGTGTGTGTGTGTGTGAAAACACAGACATGTATTTATTTGATCTACTTCAGAGTTACAAAGAACAGTGTTAATTAAATCAATCTGTTAATCAAAAATAATGTTCATACAAGAGAGAGGAGAGATGAAAGGCTTAAATCTTTATTGTTGTCTTGAATGATAATAAAGCGTGTATGTGCATCTGTTAATGTAACTAGTAGCCTAATTGCATTAAAAATGAAAATGCGCGCGCGTGCGTGCGTGCGTGCGTGTGTGTGTGTGTGTGTGTGTGACTGAATGATAATAAAATTACAGGCCTATGCCTATATTGTATCATGTACGTGTGCATGACAATATTTGTCTACCTCCACTCCTGTACCCCACTCTAAACCCCCATATCCACACAGAATTTCCTAATTTTTTGAGTGCGTACTGTCACATTATTGTGATTGAAAAATTTGGGGGTGCTTGCAGCAAGTACCTATGTCTTGTGTCAAGTCTTGCAGCAAGCGCCTGTGTGTCATGTTAAGTATGTATGAAATACATATGTTATGCAAATGCCCCTGCTCCCCCCTCTCTCACCACACACACACACCACCTTTTTAATTAACGGTAGAGTAAAAAAGAAAAAAAAAACATAACACTTAAAATCTAATCTTTCGTATTTTCAGTTGATAATGACTACACCACCATGAGGTCAGCACTGATGGCTGAGGGGAGAGGCAGGCAGAAGACTGACCAAATGTCCTACAACTAACAAACTTCTTCTCCAGCTTTATTAAGCCTTGAGGGAAGATTGCGACAAGACATGGGAAGAGATGGCAGCCTTTACCCCGACTGTTATTATTGACATGACCTCTTTTGAGAAGAATATGAAGTCCGAAGTACATGCAGCTTTGAGGAAAGCTTCGAGTATCACTGAATAAGAACGCTTATCATTCCTTGCTGTCAAACTTGCAGATGCACATGAAAAGAAGAATGTGGGCAGCTTTCTCCTTGAGTGTATGCCACCTACAATACCAAGTTCTGCTGATGTGCATGTCCCCCTCCCCCTTCCCCCCTGATCATGATTGCTTAACAGAGACAGTGTTTTGGTAAAAAACAGGTTTTGTTTATTGTTAACACCAACATTTTTTATGTGGAATTCTATGACAATAAAACTAGAAGAACAGTGTTACACAGTCATTTTTTTCATTTGAAAGTATAGTAGTGGAAACATATATATATATGTTGTGTAAAATGAGGTAAATGAAAAAAAAAGTTTAAATGATTGTGTACATGCTGTCATTTGCTATGATTTTTTATTGTGGACAGTGATTGAAAAAACCCTGATGTAAGCCAGTATACATTTTGGAACATATCAAATATTTGTATGTATTGCTCTGAACATAGAGAATAAGTACACAAAATTTTATGAAAATCCCTCACGTAGTTTCTGAGATATTAGTGTTTAAATGACGTTACCCCTAAACCAACCCATTTCTCCGCCATGCAAATTAGCGATTTTAGCAAGTTTGGCACTTTACTTCTCAGGAACCAATGAATTGAACAACTCAGAAAAAACTGACACAATAAAATATGATATATATACTCTACAGCAAATAAGTTTGAAGCATATCTCTTGGTTTATGTTAGTACAGGGGCATGTTGAAAATGGACATTCTGGCAATTCCGCATTACTCAGATTTGGATCTTTGCCATGTTTGACATGTTATTACTCAATTCTCATTTAAACAGATGGTAATATTTCTGGTGGTTTTAACTGTCTGTTATACATAGATTTGGAAAATGCTTTTTGACAGTTTTATGTCCATTACAAAATGTTCTGTGAGTCTCCAATTTTGGAAAAAAATCAAAATGCTTGCATTTCTCGACACAAAATTAAATATGTAAAAAATCATATCTCAGTAACCAATAAAGCTAGACACTTGATTTTTGATTTGCTTTCTTTCTCTTGATATGCTCTTTCAATGTTGTATGGTTTTAAACTCTATTTCTAATTTGAAACTTTGCTGCTGGTACCTATTTCTAGTTTGAAACTTTGGCTGCTGGTTCATCCCACTACTACTGCTTGAAGAAAACCCTTAAGTCCTCACAAACCATTTCAACCAATTGATGACTGAAACAACAACAGAGCTCTTAGCAGATGGAATCCAAGCCATGGATCATAAGTAACATCTTAGGGATGTGCGACACTAGAAAGACGATAAAGCAACAAAAGAAAAATGAGACAGGAAAAGAGGAATACAGCACTTTATACAAGAGGATTGGTCAAGTTAACTCTAATCATGCCAATCCTTCATACAAAGATGTCTGTTTTAATCCAAAGGAATGAATCTGTAAAAACAAACAAACAAAACAAATTCCTGAATAAAAGAACTAAAATATTACAAATCAGTACTACTATACTGTGTAAATAACAAGAACATTTCACATGAATGAAACAGAAACAAAATAATGAAGAAATGATACATGATGAAAGCAAGACTAAGATTAGTAAGAATGCAACAGACATCATACAGCATACATATATAATATACACATCACGGTGTTTTATGTTTGGGAAAAAAAAGAAAATGTATGCATCCACATGTACAAATGCGCACCATTCCCCCCACACACACATACATACACATAAAACATACACACACACAATACATACACACACTCTCTCTCTCTCTCACACACACACACATACATGTACTCAGTGGTTAGTACATATAAAAAATTACAAATACCTTTTCATAGGATTCAGAATATTTTCTCCTGACATGCTGACAACTGCAGTACAACCCTCAGGCAGGCCTGATCGCTGAAGATCTGACTGGAACATACATGTTCGTTTCTTGAATGGCAGTAAAATTCACTTTTTCCTAACTCTTTGTATGCTGTGATAAAATAATTCTTTTAATTTATAAAGTATTTACTAGAGTGATACACTTGCTGTATGCACGTTGTGTCAACTGACCCATGTGATCCCGATAGGTTCCGCAGCCCTGGACACGATGCTCAGACATGTATATATCCACACACACACACACACAGATGACAACTGACCCAAATGGTCTTGCTGGGTAAAGCAACTCGAGACAAAATGGTCTCTCTCACACACACACACATACACACACACACACACACATAGATATATATGCGCACATGCATACATATACACACAAAAACATACACACACAGGTGAAATTTTACCCATGTAATCCTGTTGGGTCCAGCAGACCTGGACAAAACGGTGACCTTCATCCCATTGTCGGTCAGCAGCTTGGTCAGGTGTCGGCCAACGAACCCTGACCCTCCACCTACACACATAATCATCATCACCAACATCATCATCATGATCATCTTTATAACTCACAATATGATGATGATGGTCTCCTCTGCCACATTGTGACACTGACAGAGAAGTAGACAATACTAAGATATACTGGTTCTCATTGCATGCTGTGGATTTTCATGTGGGATAGAAGACTGATCCTGGAGGCATACTTTCTTCTGCAAACATGGGAAGGAATTCTGAGGCCTTGGGTTCTGTTCCTGCCAGTCCTTGTTCTGATGAATAGCTACTGTTCTGGACTGTTCAGATTGAGATTGTGCTTTGTGAGCACGACTGAAACCACAATAAAGCTAAAAGCTCATCTGACTCCTAAAATTACACATACTACTAAATAGTATTAATATCAATCCTTCAAAGGAAATTACATGTTTTGCATAAACATGTAACATGACACACAGAAGTCATAGTCAGCTCAATAAAAAAAAAAAAAATTATCATAAATGCACTGGTAAGCTAGGTCTTGGAATGGGACAGAGGTTGGGAGGGGGGGGGGGGTTAAGGGATGTAAGCTACGCACAAAAAGTTAAGGATCACTTGCACAAAAATTCATAACTTTCAAAATAAGAAAGCCAATGCATTGAAGTTTGGCAAACATTTAATTCCATGCTTTAGTGATAACGATACACAATTGCCTTCAATTTTGAGCAATCGTTTGGTGTGTACATTTGATCAAAGTGGGTACGTATCGAAATTTGATTTCCCAAAGTCATTGAAATCACAAGACAGGGCATTCTGATGCTCCCAAAAGTTCAGTAATGCGTGTAACCGCCATGGCTGTTCTGGCACTCGACGCAGCGAGTCCTCATCGAGTTGACCAGGTTGGTGAAGATCCTCTGTGGAAGCGCCTGCCACTCAGCCTGCAGCATCTGGTAGAGGTGTTGGGCATCCCTGGGAGGGGGGTGGTTGCTCCTCACTTTGCGATCCAGCTCATCCCAGAGGTTCTCAATCGGGTTGAGATCGGGACTGCTGGCCACTCCATTCTGTTGACTCCAGACTGCTGCAGGAAGTCGTTGACCACCCTTGCCCTGTGGGGGCGAGCGTTGTCATCCTGGTAGACAGCCGTCGGTCCCATCTGCTGCAGTGTAGGCACAGCCAGCGGTCGAAGGATCTCATCCCGGTATCGGAGGCCAGTCAGGTTACCCTGTACATGATACAAGGGTGTTCTGTGGTGAAGGCTGAAGGCCCCCCAGACCATTACGGAACCTCCACCAAAGGCCACCTTTTCTTGGACAGTGGTGTCAATAAAGCGTTGCCCTGGGCGGCTCCAGACCCTCAGTCGGCCGTCGTTGTGGTTCATGGTGAAGCGTGATTCATCACTGAACAGGACCTGGGACCATTGCTGACGTGTCCACCTCACGTGACGTCTGCAGAAGGCGCGGCGTGCTGCCCTATGGGCTGGAGTTAAGCGTGGCCGTACAGCTGGGCGACGAGAACAGAGGTTAAACCCATGAAGGCGGTTCCGTATGGTCTGCTGGCTGATGTTGATGTTAGTAACCACCCTCAGCTGCCTTCGAATGATGCTGGAAGAGGCTGTTCTTGTCTGCAGGGCTTGTCGTTCAATGAGACGATCTTCACGTGGGTTTGTCTTCTTCGGTCGACCAGATCTGCGTCTTTCATGGACCCTCCCAGTGGCTGTGAAGCGTTGAATCAGTCTGACAATGACCGAGATGGACACCTGAAGTCGCCTGGCCACTTCTCGCTTGGGAACACCATCTTGGAACCATGCAACAGCTCGTCCCCTCTCAAACTCACTCAATTTTCGTCGTGGAGGCATTGTCAGATCAGGCCTACTACTGGTGGAATGTCTTCTTATAAAGCCAAGCAAGAGACAGCATCTCACACATAAACAGCAGTGCTTGCACGTGCATAATGGTTTTTCCATCTGGCTTGTGCAATGTGTTCAGGCAGAACGGTCCAAAACAAGGTCCTTTTTCGCAAGTTTCCGCTTTTCCGTTTGCGGCCAAGCTCAGTAGTAGAGAATCCCGTGCAATTTTCGCACTAACACAACATCGCCCACTTACAGCTGAACAAGAATTCATAAAAATTTGGCTGGACTGAGAAATAAATAACAGTAGTGAAGTGAGTTTATTACGCACCTGTTTTCTCATAGTGATCCTTAACTTTATGTGTGCAGTGTATTAAAGACCAGGTTGGCGTCACTAGAAAAATGGAAACATTTTAAGTGAACAG
>JAPXFY010000014.1:47192167-47194667 GCA_030674185.1 Monoplex corrugatus | reverse complement strand
ACAAATGTATTCCGAATATACGTACTTTTCAAGACTATTAAATAAGATTCAGAATTGAACAGTGTAATGCCAGAATGGACGACTTTCATTTGTCCGTCTTTTATACTCAGTGGAATAAATATAAACCACTGTTTTCTTAAATTAATAGAGAACAAATTCATCTTTATTACATGTTTGAAATCTTGATGTTCACTTTGAAATCTCCCATGTATGAAATATGTTGTTGTTGTTGTTTTCTTCTGTATGTTGTATGTTGTCAGATGTCTAAAACGTTACTCTTATGTGTATGAACTGAAATTATTTTTTTGTCACTTAAAACAAAAATGCTCAGCCATCTATCATCTAGGTGAAGCCAATGTTTTCTTAATCATGGATAGGTAAGTAAGTTAGTAAGTAAGTGAGTGAATGAATAAGTAAGTAAGTAAGCAAGTAAGTAGGCAGGCAAGTAAGCAAGCAAGCATGTAAGTGAGTGAGTGAATGAGTGAATAAGAAGTAAGCAAGCAGGTGAATAAATAACTACAAAATAAAGGAGTATGTAGATAAATAAATATGTAAGAGATGAAAATAACAAATAACAGTAAATACATGCATATATCCACATGCCCGCACACAGACATAATATACACATACATTCATACATACACACCCATATTGACACAGCATGATGGCCGACAACAACAGCTACATGTACAACATCAGCGACAACAACACCAACAAAGAGGAGACACCCATATATACATATCACGACAAATTTACATGTGTATCTGGATAACGATCAACAAACATTCCACAAACACATACACAGACCGTTTGGCAAACTTGCTTGTTCTTCAGTTGTCTGTTTCTTTTCTTCACTTTTCCTTTATCTCTGGTCCAGGAAAAGCCCAAATGCTTTCCATTCCACGTTGTAAGAGTCTGTGCACTGTTACTTTTGAGATAATACCAATGTTGGTCTGATTAGTGATAGCTCTTGTTTTCCTTTCATAGTGGATTTCCGGCCACTTCCTCTATCTATTCCTTTTTGGGTAAGACGTTCAATGGTATGATGACACATTTTGTTCACGAAGATATGATTTGAAGCGTCTAAGGACCTCAGACTTTCCCAGATGGAGAATTTTTGTTGTAGTGGCATTGCTTGCAAGTTTATCGGCCCGTTCATTTTCTTTAACACCAGCGTGTCCAGGGCAGTAGATCCACGTGAGGCTTTTTAGGTTGATACTGTTCATTGCTTTGTGCCATTCTGTGGTCCCTACTCTATTTTGCACTTTTTGAAGTAGATTCATTGAGTCAGTCAGGATGAAGGCTTGGCTTTCTTTCATGTCGTCATCCGATGAAGTTAGCCGTTGTAGTGCATGTGTGACTGCCTCAATTTCCATCATCAGACTGGAGGTTGTGGTATCATATGCAGCATTTTCTTCATGTTTGGTGTTTCTATTCTGTTTGACAGTGAAGCCCCATCCGGACTTTTTATTGGTGACTGAGCCATCCGTGTATATAATTATATCTTTGGGGTTGCAGCTTAGTTGCTCCATGAGTAGCTGACTTTCTGCATTTGTTTTCCCTTGTGGCCATTCGCGACAGTGTCTCCCTAGATTTTTGGGTATGATTGTTTTGTACAGATTGCTCAACTGGTTTAGATGTTTTTCCCATTCCTTTGTCCCTTTGAGTTCTGTCAGTTGACACACATGCTGAATGGAGTCTTTTGCCTGTCCCATCCATGATTTTCCACGTTGGAGTCTGTTGCCTTTTGCTGTTCCGATTATCTGGATGGAGTGGGTTTTCTGGGTTCTCCAGTGTCCTGAAAGATGCCTTTACTTGTTCTGTTTTGTGTCTCGACTGTATTGAAGGAAGGTCGAGCAGGTATTGCATAGTCTCTGTGGGTGTGTCTTTCGCGGTTCCGAGGATCACTCTCATTGCTTCGTTTTGTATTCTTTCTAGTTTTAGCAAGTTTGTCTGTGACAACGTAGTGAGGCCCAGTCCATAATCGATGACACTCAGTATTACAGCTTGGTACAGCTGAAATAGATGATGTTGTTCAATGCCTTCAGCTGCCATTGCTTTCAGGATTGAAAGGCCTTTTTTACATTTGAAAAAAGATTGGCAGTGGCGGGATTCAAACCCACGCCTCTGAGGAGACTGGTGCCTATAACCAGCACTTTTTGACTCCATCAATATGATGGAAATATTACGATCGTTTCCATGTTGTATCTGGCCTGCACACACTAAAAGATCCCTCGACAGTTGAAAATCATGAAGAGCAGGGCATTCGCCCGGCTGCCCTGGCATAAAACATTGGAGAGATAGTTTCATTTCCCAGGTCCTCCCCTTAAAGGTCAATTAGCCTTCTTGCCTTTCTTAAGTTTTGTTAAAAAAAAAGGGTGGCGCTGCACCGCGATAACACGCTCTCAATGGGGAGAGCAGCCTAAGTTTCACATGGTAAAATCCATGTGACAAAAAGAAATGAATTTGAAGATATGAATCAGAAAACTGAAATCTAAAG
>JAPXFY010000014.1:47184667-47187167 GCA_030674185.1 Monoplex corrugatus | reverse complement strand
TCCCAATTTCCCCAATTATTATTATCCTCCAGTCTATGAATGTGGGAATCACGGGAAGAAGGTATCCACCGCGATTTATATACTCAAAGAGTTACAATACTGCTTACTTACTTCCCCAGTTTTGAAATCAAGCGAAGATTTGCATGCTTGTGCTGCCACTGTCCAATTAAGCAATTCTCTAAACATTAACGTTTTGTCAGTCTACCTACCAACAGGTCCAAATGACCACAACACAGAATGGCTGCGCACTATCCAAGATCAGCAGCGTGGTAAATGGCTAATAGGTGGAGACTTTAATTCCCACTCCCCATTTTGGGAAAAGAACTGTTCTACTGTTACGAGCAATCGTTTGGTAGAAAATATCGTTGATAGTTCGCTTTACCTTCTAAATGATGGTAGTGTCACTAGGATCCCTGATGTTTCCAAACACAGGGCGACAGCCATCGATTTGTCTCTAATCTCACCAGAATTAGCACCATCCTGTACCTGGGAAACTCACAGAGACACTTTGGGAAGCGATCACCTACCTATCATCATAACCATAACTGACAAAAACATCAGGATGAAAGACAGCTCTCCTGAAATTATTCCAAAATATAATTACAAGCGTTCTGACTGGTCCTTATTTCGAACTGCTCTAGCTAATCAAGATTACAGACATTATGAAAGTGAAAATGTAGACATTATGTTTTCTAAATTCCAAGAGTCAATTTTAGCCGCTGCAGACCTATCGATTCCGAAACTCAAATCTTCTAGATCAAATAATCAATTGGGTAATGTTTGGTGGACAGAGGCATGTGAGAAAGCAGTTCAATATAAAAGGGAGAAATTCAAAATCTACATCAAAAGCCGGAAACCTGAGGATCATGTCGAAATGAAAAAAGCTAACATCCAATGTAACAAAATCATTGCTGAAGCAAAGAAAGATTATTGGGCATCATTCTGCACAAAGAAAATTTCAGATTTCAAAGATTTCCATAAAGTCTGGACGAAAATGAAACAAATGAAGGATGGAACCAACTTACCTAGGTGTCCGATAATGATTGAAACATGTAACACATTTCCTTCAGACATGGACAAAGCAGAAACTTTTGTGGATCTGTTCGCCAAAAACAGTAAAGTTGAAGGTTTATCTCCTGACTGCAAACATCACAGAGAAATGGAAGATTACAACCCAATCTACACTGATCCAGTACCACAGAATGATCTCTGGTTTAATTCTCCAATCACCTTAGAAGAGCTAAAAAACACAGTACTGTCTCTACACAACAAAAAGAGTTCGGTAGGTGTTGATGCAGTTTCGACTGAAATGATTAAACATCTCCCTGAAAACTACCTTATTTTCCTACACAAAATTTTGCAGAAATGCTGGGTTACTGGAACTGTGCCACAAATCTGGCAAAAGTCTATAGTTTATACCAATCTTAAAAACAGGAAAATCGAAAACCGATAAAAACAGTTACAGACCTATTGCTTTAACGTCCCACACAAGCAAACTAATGGAAAGATTGGTCTTAAACAGACTTTTACACTACTGTGATAAAAATAACGTTATTCCGGTAAACCAGGCAGGTTTTAGAAAAGGAAGATCCGCAGTTGAGCACCTAGTTAAACTTACAACTCAGATCAAACAACAGTTTGCCCGCAGAAAAAGTGTTTTAGCTACTTTCTTTGATGTGAAAAAAGCTTACGATCAAGTTTGGCATAAACGTTTATTGTTCAAGCTAAAATCTGTTGGTTTATCGGGCAATATGTTCAATTACATTAAATCTTTTTTAGCTAATAGAACAATTCAGGCAAGAGTGGGAGCTAGTTATTCTTCTTCACGATGCCTCGACATGGGGATTCCACAAGGTTCAGTGATAGCACCTATTTTATTTAATATCCTTATACAGGATCTTCCTAAAGCTCTTTCAAATCGTGTTGTTTTAGTACAGTACGCTGATGATATATGCACTTGGATGAATATCACTTTAAAAAAGACAACTCCACAGAGAACGCGAAATTACATCAGGAAGTTGTATCAAATTGATCTTGATAATCTTGGAAACTATATGTTAGAAAATGGGCTGTCGTTGTCAGCAGAAAAAACTAACATGATGCTGTTTGATCCTGGTGGTAACTCAAATAACTTGCCTATTTTCAAATTGCTTGGTGAAGTGTTAAATTACAAACAGGTCGTAAAATTCCTGGGAGTTTACATCACGTCCAAATTAAGCTGGAATGTCCATTTTGATTATATTTTAACAAAAGCGCGAAAAACCTTAAATTTTCTAAAGATAATAAGCAAATTACCCTGGGGAATGGATACAAATGTACTGATTCATCTGTCAACAGCGCTGGTCAGGTCTAAATTATCCTACGCGCAAGAAGTTTTCTTCAATGCACCCAAATATTTACTAAAAAAGATTCAGAGCTTGGACTGCAAAAGTCTTAAAATTGCACTAGGTGTACCAACTCATGCTTCTACTCTGGAAACGTACAAAGTTGCTGGAATTCT
>JAPXFY010000014.1:47164667-47179667 GCA_030674185.1 Monoplex corrugatus | reverse complement strand
TTAAGAGTCCAAGGTTGAGTTTGGTGTTGCTTTTGGTCTGTTTCCTTTTCCTCAAATTCAGCCTAAACTTTCCCACTACAGGATTGTGGTCACTGTTGCAGTCTGCGCCTGGTAGTGTTTTTGCTGACAGTAAAGAATTTCTAAATCTTTTGTTGATCAGGATGTAATCAATCTGATTTTTGGTATTATCTCCTGTACTCATCCAAGTCCATTTTCTTCTGTTAGGCTGCTCAAACCAGGTGTATCCTACTATGAACTCATTCATCTGTGCCCATTCTACAAGTGTCCCTCCCTTTTCATCTTGTGTACCAAGGCCATGAGGTCCAACTATATCTTCCACCCTATCCTGTCCCACTTTAGCATTAAAATTTCCCATTATGACTGTAGCTTCTTGTGATTTACATTGGACCTTGGCCATCGCTAAAACTTCGTACAAGTTGTCGATGTCTTCCTGAGTACTTGTGGATGTTGGTGCATACAACTGTATGATGTTGATATCAAATGGTTTGCCTCTCAATTTGACCAGTAAAACTCTGTCGGACACTGCCCAGTATCCCTTAACTGCTTTTGATTCGTCTTTGTCCATTTTGATACCTACTCCTCTTTCATGTGAATTACCACCAGAGTATATCACTGTATATTCTCCTGATGTTATCATGCCTGCCCCCTTCCATCTCACTTCCCCTAGTCCTAAAATACTGATGTTAAGCCTTTCCATCTCCATTTTGATGTTGTCTAATTTACCTTTCTGCAACATTGTTCTGATGTTCCATGTTGCTATTTTGGTATTTCTAAGTTTGACTTTGGGTTTAATTTTGGTCGCAGTAGCTGGCTGACGGTCTGGTGTGCCGCATGACAGTCCCTACCGGACACAGGAGCACCTATTGACGTCGTTAACTTTCTTGTTTCTCTTTCTCCTGTCCATAGTTTTCCTGGGAAAAACTACGATGGTGGTTTCCCCTTGCCTTCCATCGGTTTTTTTTTTCCAGGGTTAACTCCTTTAATTAGCCTTACTCTCTCCCGAGATGTCCACAAGGCAGTGGAGCTATTTACCCATAGCTTGGGGATCTGGTTCGTGGTCACCAGGGCGTATCCACACGCCGGTGGGCCTGCATGCCTCACGTCTGGGGGCCAGACCTGTTCCGAGTCCTATGAGATTCAGCCTGAGTCCGTGAGGTGCTCAGTTACCGCCTGTCGCCACGAGGAGGCACAGCGTAGGGCTTGCTGATGGAGAGGCTATGTATTGACAGGAAGAGACCCACAACAGGTTTTGAAGACCAGTATACTTACTCGTCCATTCCACCAACAGAGAGAGTCCAACATCAACGTTAACAACAGGCGATTTTGATAAACTTTAACAATATTTTAAAGCCATGAGAAAGCTTAACAATAATCAAAACCTAAAAAGTCATTTGACCGTGAATTCTTATCCGCTGAAAAGCTTAACAATAATCAAAACCTGAAAAGTCATTTGACCATAAATTCTTATCCACTGCAAAGCTTATCCACTGCAAAGATTAACAATAATCAAAATCTGAAAAGTCATTTAACCATAAATTCTTATCATCCGCATGGAAGCAAACCAATTTAGTAGTATTATGGTCTTTTTAAATAACAGGGCCACTTTCCGTAGTCACTGACGAATGAGTCCAGAGCCCAGGTTTAAAATCTGATAACATCACTGGTACTTATTTTATGATGTATTGTACATATATACATACATACACACACACATACATACATACATACATACATACATACATACATACATACATACATATATATACACACACACATATGTAAATATATATTGTGTCTGTGTGTATGTATATGTGTGTCTGTGTGTGAGTGTGTGTGCGTGCGTGTGTGTATGTATGTATGTATGTGTGTGTGTGTATGTGTGTGTGTGTGTGTGTGTGTGTGTGTGTGTGTGTGTGTGTGTGTGTGTGTGTGTGTGTGTGTGTGTGTGTGTGTGTGTTTCACCATGTTCGTGGATTAGTGATGTTGGTCTGACTAATACTTTCGACCCAAATACATCGCCTCCTGACAATATCCCTTGATTGGATTCACTTCTCTTGGACCATTCACTAGGGGTTAGTGTGTGTGCATATAAACTTAGTATGTTGTTTATTCAAACGAATAGACAAAGAAACAAATAAATAGTTTGATATATAAACCAATGAAATGAGACACCTCTCCTTCAGGCAGCATTCACAGACACCTCAACGGTTGGACAGCTGCGCGTGTATGTATATCTGTGTGTGTGTGTGAGAGAGAGCGAGAGAGAGAGAGAGAGAGAGAAAGAAAGAAAGAGAAAGAAAGAAAGAGAGAGACAGACAGAGAGACAGAAAGACAGAGAGACGAAAGACAGAGAGACAGAGACGGAGACAGAGAAAGAGACAGAAAGATAGAGAGGGAGAGAAAGACAGACAGAGAGAGAGAGACAGACAGACAGACTGACAGACAGACATATATATATGTATATATATATACACACATATATATACATGTATATCTGTATGTATGTGTATATATGTTATATATATATATATATACATATATATATATATACATAGAGAGAGAGACACACACACACAAACAGAGACACAGATGCAGAGAGAGAGACAGAGTGAGACACACAGAAACAGAGACACAGAGAGAGAGACAGAGAGAGACACGCACAGAGATAGAGACACAGAGAGAGAGAGACAAAGAGAAAGAGAGAGACAGAAAGAGAAACAGAGAGACTGGGAGAGAGAGAGAGAGAGCATACATATACAGCTGTGATATCGAACTGTCCCTATTTACTTGTGGAAAATTACGCAAAGAGCCGCCGGATTTTGCATTGTTTTTAGCACGAACGGACAGAGAAGCAACAAACAGACTAACAATGAGTCTCGCCATATGTAGCCGAGAATCTCTCTTCAAGACAAAGCCGCTCGTTGCTGACGAGCCTGGAGCTCTGTTTGCGTGTGTGTGAGTGAGTGAGTGAGTGAGTGTGTGTGTGTGTGTATGTGTGTGTGTGTGTGTGTGTGTGTGTGTGTGGTGTGTGTGTGTGTGTATGTGTGTGTGTGTGTGCGTGTGTGTGCGTGAGCGCGCATGTGTCTGTGTACGTGTACATTATGGCTTTATGTGTGACGTACGTAAAATCAGTTCAACGTAGATGTTTTACGAGTTCAATACAGCGACAGATACAGTACGAAATATCAGTATCAGGATGAATGTATGTACTTCACATAAAACGAACTTTGTTGCATGGTTGATTTATTAGATGGTGGCAGGCTGTTGTTTTTCCACCCTGTTCTTTTCTCATTATCATAAGTATTATATATAGTATGTGTGGTTGGTTGTGGTGATCGTGGTAGTGGAGTGCTTTAGTTAGTTAGTTTGTTTGTTTTTTCTTATTTGTTTTTTGTTTGGTTTGGTTCGTTTTGTGCCATCTTCTGTGCTCACTTAGCAGGAATGTCTTTATGTCATTCATTTCAGCACAGCAATGTAGCACACTGATGCCCAGGTGAATTCCGTCCGAATGACAGTGACAAGAAGCTACAGAAAAGTTACATGGTTTTGTGCCGCCCCCCCCCCCCCTCCTCCCCCCCCCCCCACCCCCACCATCCCTATGTGCCGTCGTCTGTGTGTCTGTCTGTGTCCCTTGCCATCAAGCAAACACATGAACACTGTAGTCAGTGTTTTCAGTGCGTAACCAAGGCTGTAGGTTGCTTACATGATCTGTAAAGAACGTCAGTTTTCTGCTCGTGACTGTGTACACATAACAATGAACAGTCTCTGGTACTGACTAAGAAATAATTGTAGCCTGTGAAAAAGAGTTAGATCTGAAAGTGCTGCGATCACTTCTGTAATGTAATTAGACTGAGGCGATAAGTTTCTTCGAACTGCTCCAGTGATGGAATGTTGTGTGTTTTCAAAAGGAAAAAAATATTTTAGACACACACACGCGCGCGCCCGGGCACGCACGTGCAGTAGAAAACCCGTAATTACTGTCATTTACGAGATGTTCTTGCAGCGACATGGGATAGATTCGTATGGAGGGCCATGATCGCCACCGCCATGTGGCAGCGCACATGATGATGATGATGAACAATGGCGTCACAAGAGAATGGCGGCGCATAGAGACAGGGGCACATAGCTGTAGTCCCCTCATCATCATCATCATCATGTGCCCTGCCACATGGCATTGGCTATCATGGCCCTCCATATGCATCTATCCCTTGTTGCCACAAGCACATCTTCCACCATCTCTGTCCTTAGCCACTCTGCAAGTCCATCCAATATTTTTCCCTGGGTCTACGTATTGCTCTTTCCCTCCAGCTTTCCTGTTGTGACCAGATACTCTAATTCCCCTTTCCTCATAAAATGGCCTAAAAATGATGCCTGTCTTTTCCTAATCTTCCTTATGATTGATCTTCTTATGTCTGCCTCCATCAAGACTGTCTCGTTTGTTTTCTTTGCTGTCCATGGAACTCGCTTTGCTTGTTGATGGTGCTCCACTACAAAGAGGTATTTGTGTAGCATGAGACCGGCTGATAGAGAAAGCGCTTCGCTGTTAACAAAGTCACATCAGCTGTGTTTTAGTCTAAGTTTGTATAACGCTGAGCTGCTGAATATCATAGATCACATGATCTTTTGACGTCATTATTGCTGATAGGTACGAGTAGGGCATACAATCTTTTATGGATTTGTTCTCGCCTTTTCATAATTTAAGCAAGGTTCAAGTATTGCTCGATTCCAGTCAAGAGTAAATAACTTTTATTTTCCTAAGCATACTCTGGATTTGTAAGTCTGCATTCATTTGTTGTTTCATTGTCTATTTTTGATTTTGTCCATTTTGATACAATGTTCGAACGGAAGTTCAGCATAAAAAAAGCATCCAAAAAAAATAAATCAGACATAGTCTTCATTTAAACTCTACATAAGTAAACAGACTATTCGTCATACCACATTATTAGGGGATTTTAATCCATATCCATTCAAGAAGATGAAAATCATTCTTACCAGCAAATGCCTATCAATTAACGTCAGGAACAGAATTCTTGAATGTAAAATAGAAACAAAGAACACATTATAAGAAAGAACGTTGAAGGACCACCCATAATGAAAGATGAAGTTAGAGCAGCACTGAAAAAGATGAAACCAGGAAAAGCCCCAGGACCAGACAATATTACTACAGAGATGATTAATGCCCTGAAGGAATTTGGCATTGAAAAAATAACAGGCCTCCTAAATGGGACTTATGACTCTGGAAAAATCCCCAAAGATGTGTCAAAATCAAATTTCATTGCACTTCCAAAGAAGACAGGGGCTATAGAATGCAAACCCCATCGTACAATGAGCTTGATGAGTAATGTAACAAAGATCCTATTAAGAATAATCATGATGAGGACAAAGAATAGAATCAAAAGTTAAATAGTAGAAGAACAGAGTGGATTTGTCGAAAGGAAAGGAACTATTAATGCCATATTCATCCTAAGAACTATCATAGAGAGGTCAATCTAGATGAATAAGGATGTGTATTTATGCTTTGTAGATTATACCAAGGCTCTCGATCGGGTAAGAGTACTAAGACATAAAGAATTGATCAACTAGCTAGAAAGACTCAATATTGATGGAAAAGATCAGAAATAATCAGAAATATGTATTGGGAACAAACAGCTGCAATGAGAATAGAAAACGATGTAAGCTCTTTCCAAAATATCAAAAGAGGAGTCAGACAAGGTTGTCTTTTGTCACCAGATCTGTTTTCACTTTACAGCAAAAGCATCATGAGAAACCTGGAGGAATACCCTGGATGAAAGGTTGGAGGAAAAATGATAAACAAAATTCGATACGCAGATGACACCATGCTAACTGCAGAAAATGAAAGGGACCTACAAAACCTTGTGAATATACTGGAAATAGAAAGCAAAGGTAAGGGGTTGGAGCTAAACAACAAGAAGACTAAACTCATGGTAATCAGTAAAAACATGAAATCCCCTCATGCAAAATAAGAGCAAACGGCACAACCTTGAGACAGGTTGATAAGTTTAAATATCTGGGAAAGATCATTTCACCAAGCGGCAGATGCGCATCAGAAATAGCCAGCAGAATCGACCAAGCCAAAACAGCATTCAAGAAGATGAAAAGCATTCTTACCTACAAATGCCTATCAATTAACATCAGGAAGACAACCTGGAATGTTATATAGAACCGATACTGTTATACGGTTGTGAGGCGTGGACAGTCAACACGTAAAGCCAGAACAAGATTGAGGCAGCCGAAATGTGGTTTCCAAGAAGAATGTTGAGAGTTCCATGGACAGCAAAGGAAACGGACGAGACAGTCTTAATGGAGGCAGACACAAGAACATCATTGATAAGGAAGATTAGGAAAAGACAGGCAACATTTATAGGCCATTTTATGGGGAAATGGGAATTAGAGCACCTGGTCACAACAGGAAAGCTATAGGGAAAGAGAGCACCAGATAGACCCAGAGAAAAAATATTGGACGGACTTGCTGAGACCCAGGGAGAAAGTATTGGACGGACTTGCAGGGTGATTGAAGACAGAGAGGGTGGGAGATGTACTTGCAGCAACATATAATTGAACCAGCATGTGCACAGAAAAGGCAACAAATCGATGTAAAATTTTCCCAAATTTTCGGCGGTACATCAGCCTTCCTCAAGGGGACTTTGGTCACTGACTACGATAATCATGCTACACAAACACATCAGAATATTTTACGTGGGCTACATTACGTAGTCTTGACTCGATATTGTTATGACGTCAATTGACAGAGTTCAGGCTGAGGGGAAAGATGGTTTTCATTTTGTTCATCCAAAAAGACTCCCTCCTCAGTCTGGTGTCCAGGTTCTCAGAGTGCACCTTCTCCACTGGGATGCATTTTAAATTTTGAGGTGAATGGCCAGTTTGGTTGAATGTTTGGTGTCACCGTAACCAAAGACATGAGTTTGGACGAACACATAAACAACCTATGTTTCAAAGGAAATAGAACACTCAAATTCCTCAGACGGCACCTGAAAATCAGCACCTCAGAGATCAAGGAACGAGCCTACAAAGCGCTAGTTCGCCCCCATCTGGAGTACGCGTCTTCCGTCAGGGACCTCCATTCAGAGAAAAACATAACCAAAATAGAAGCGGTTCAAAGACGAGCTGCACGCTTCGTCCTTAACAGATATAGGAACACTTCTAGTGTTAGCAGCATGCTGGTCACGCTGGGCTGGCCCTCATTGGAGAAACGAAGGCAAGTAGCAAGACTTTGTATGCTGTTCAAAGTGCACCAAGGCCTTGTTCACTGTCCCAGCCTAAAAGCAAAACTAGTCCCTCTACCTGACTGTAAGCGACGTGGCCATGAAGACAGTTCCACTTGATCGCATCAACTTGATCAAGGACCCAATATAGAGCTGCTTCATTTCTGCCTAGAACTGTCAAGAACTGGAACAATCTTCAACAAGGAACAGTTGAGGCCACAACGCTTGACACATTCGTGTCAAGGGCCTCCAAAATCCCAGACTAGACTGACCCCCCTTCCCTCCCCCACTTCCCCTCTGAGCCCCTCCCCCACCCCCTGCTGCCCTCTTCACCCACCATCCCCCTCTTGCCCTCTTCACCTCCCTTCCCCCTCCTACCTCCTCACCCAACCACCCTCATTGCCCCCACCATCCACTTCACCATCATCACGATTAAACTGAACTCTAAAGACATGTCCACTGCCCAGATTTATCTGCTGCAACCCCCCCCCCCCCCCCCCAGTTATAGGTGCCAGAATAATCAAGTTTGATTGTGGGCCGTCAACACTGAAGAAGAAGAGAAGAAGACCTAAGTGCCTGTATTTTTTTTTTTTTTTCATGTTTGACCGGTGTTGGTAGAATCTGGTTTTGAGAGAATTTTTCGTTTGTCCTATGTATTGAGTTTTAGGGCAGATCTCGCAGTGGAGGAGATACACTACGTTGGTAGATGTACATGTCAGTTTGTGCCTTATTTTGAAAGTTTCACTCGTGTTGAAACTGCTGAAAGTTACACCTTCAATCAAGTGTTGTTCACAAATGATGCACTGTTTAGCTGAACACTACGTTGGTAGATGTACATTTCAGTTTGTGCCTTAATTTGAAAGTTTCACTCGTGTTGAAACTGCTGAAAGTTACACCTTCTATATATATATATATATATATATATATGCACACACACACACACACACACACACACACACACACACACACACACACACACACACACATACACACACACACACACACACACAGACACACACACACAACACACACACACACACACACACACACACACACACACACACACACACACACACACACATATATGTATATCAATAAGTACTATTTGTATTATACTGAAATTAAAAACTTCAGATTGATTCCTTTGAGCACTGTACTGGGAAAACTTCTGCACTTCTTATTGTCTCCAAGAATACACAATTTAAGAAATTTGGGAAATCTTTTCATTTAATATCAAGGACGAGAGACAGCATATGGCTTAAGCATGAGATAATCTATTTAATGTAAATACGGGAAATTATGAAAGTTTTCGTTGTGAAAATAGTTTACTTTGTGCCAATAACCTAACAGCTTAACCACCTGGAACCTTGAGACTCCTCTCTCTCTCTCTTTCTTTCTCTCTCTCTCTCTCTCTGTCTGTCTCACACACACACACACACACACACACACACACACACACACACACACACACACACACACACACACACACAACACACACACACACACACACACACACACACACACACACACACACACACACACTCACACTCATACACATACATACACATGCGAAAGTTTACCCATGTGATCGGTTGTTTCATAGTATTTTTTTGATTTTTCAAAGAACAGTTGATCCAAACGTTTTCATCCCGAGTAATACTTACTCTATTGGATGTTTGCACACCTGTCAGGTACCGTGAAATGGTCAGTACATGCTGAAAAGTTTCCTTTATCTCTGCATGTTTCCTCAAAGGAACTGGACTTTATTCCCAAGGGATATTCGTCTTAAAAACAATGACCATTATGATAGCATCAATGGCCCTTGGCCAGTGGGGTCTATTAAGCGTCATATTGTTTGAAATCTCTCACAGGGAAATAAGTTAATGCATGGAAATTGTCATCTTCAAAGACAAATTCTACACAGAGACAGAAACACATAACGAGAGAGAGAGAGAGAGAGGGAGAGAGGAGAGAGAGAGAGAGGAGAAGAGGAGAGAGAGAGAGGAGAGAAGGAGAAGAGAGAGAGAGAGGAGAGAGAGGGAGAGGAGGAGAGAGAGAGAGAGAGAGAGAGAGAGAGAGAGGAGGGAGAGAGGGAGAGGGAGAGAGAGAGAGAGAGAGAGAGGAGAGAGGAGAGAGAGAGGGAGAGAGAGAGAGGAGAGAGAGAGACGAGAGATGAGAGAGGATGAGGAGAGAGGATAGAGAGAGATGGAGACGAGGTAGAATGTGAGAAGAGATGAGAGCGTAGGAGAGAGAAGAGGAGAAGCAGAACAGAAACTGAACTTGAACGAATGCACTTGAGTATTAAAGATTGGTGTCTTGTGAATTTGATCACACTATATTTTCGCATGACGAAGCGATAAAAACAAAAATGCAAAATTGCAAATCTGTCAAGTTTCGCTTCATTTTCACTACCGGGTTACACTTGTAAACATCTCTTTGTCATTGCTGGTATCAACTGCCACGTTCATATCTCACACCGTCCATACTACACCGCCACCGCACACCACACCACAACTTCCCCACCTCCACCACACACACCTATACTCGAGCATCTCTTCTTTCTTTTCTCCTGAAGCTACAACCATTTAACTTTTCCGCGTGAAATACACACAAATTCCTGTGTTCAACATAGAATACGATTTGCATTAACTTGCAAACGACAAAGAGACCATCATCATGATCATGAGAAACAGAGAGAAAGAGATGGGGGAGAGAAGGAAGAGAAGGAAAAGAAGAAGAAGAAGAAGAAGAAGTTTTACTTACAAGGGTATGATACAATCAAACATTTTTACATCCAGCCCTAGCTCAAGACACTGCTCAGTACTTCAAACTGGTGGGAAAAAAAAAGACGGAACATCAAAGTTTCAAGAAGTAAATCTTAACGTGGACAAAACGCAAAGTTAAACAATTTAACCATGGTACAATCTAACTGAAAGATTGTTGACATTCTTTATCCACAGACTCAACCTGTGTCGATCTGAATATATCTGCTGTCTTTGGCGGGAAAAAAACACCCTGTGACGACGACAAACAAACTGTCTTCTCCTCCGTCCACCTTCATCCAGGAGTGCAAACAGAAAAATTTGTATAAATGTTTGAGCAGAACAGACCACCGACATTACTCCACGGTTGCTTACCCAGAAACAGCTCTCGAGACTGCAGCAGAGTTGAAGACAGGACGAGCGGGTTTCTGACTCTAACAACATGAGGATTTTCTTGAAGTTAGCGCTGCTTATCGTGGCCGTCGTGCTGCTAGCTGATGTTGCACATTGTTGGTTTTTATCGCATTTCTTCGGCAGTAGTTCCAGCGAAAGTGACGACTCTGACATGAGATATGATGACAGCCGTGATCATAGCGATGACTCTGACATGAGCTATGACAGCCGTGATCGTAGCGATGCATACAACCCTCCTTACCGCTATCCTATCTACTATGGTTATCACCCCTATCGAACCAACCAACCCAAAGCCGCCACGACAACGACTACCACCACCACCACCACCACCACCACCACTCCATTCAGTATTCCCCCGGCAATCCAGGCTTTCTTCCAGCTACTAAAACCTTTGCCTTTGCTGCTCAACAGTATCCTGTTTAACAAGATAACCGTCCGTGTGACAAAGGTGCCCTTGCCCCGTCTGATGCGTCGAGGTATTGTCAGTGCAGACGATGGCTCATGTCAGGGATCGCTGACCCCATCCCAGAGCGAGTCCTTGGATAAGCTGCTGGAACTTGTACGAAATCCAAAAATCGGAACTGGAAAACTCTTTTATGTCCCATTTGTAAAATCGGAGCTATGGAATCAACCAAATCTGACCCTGTACACGTAAGGAAGAGTTGTTAAGACAATCTTTCTATTTTTCTTTCTTTCTGTCTGCCTCCTCCCCTGCCCTCTTCTCTCTGTGTATGATGTGATTACTGATTTACACTGGACGTAAGATTTCACTTCTTAAGCTGTATTATACTCTCTTTAGGTAAGGGCTGGATGCAAACAAAAATGCGTGTACTGCTTATCTCTTCCTGTCAATAATAGGGAATTTATCCTTACTCTCTCCATATATATATATATGAAAGGAATTTATCCTTCCTCCTCCCCCCCCCCCCCCCCCCCACCTGTCTCTCTCTGTCTCTCTCAGTATGTATTTCCTCTCTCATTGTCATCTCAATTCACGATTGGTAATATCAGAATTGCTTTTAAATTGCGGCTTCCCCAACCTGGAGCTCGTCCTAGAGGGATTCATCACACTCATGTAATTTCCAACCAGTCTGCCAGCAGTTTTCTAGCACACACCTCGAGCCTGTGCAAAAATTCTATACCTTGGCAAGGTCTTGAAATAGATGGGTGTATGTACCTTGTTTGACCCACACTGTGCAAGATTCTGTCGCTGCATAGTCCGCATACTTCATTTTCAGTGGGTGTCCTCACTTACAGGATCTTAAACGTGCTTATTTAATGTTCTGCAAGCGTGTACACACGAGAAGACTTCATGCAACGGGGGACAGCAGTCTAGTCATAGTCACTTTACGTTGCGTCGTTGAGGGTGCTGCTAAATTTTCTGACCTGGTGTCTATATCTGTCAGGTCTGGTTGACGCCAGGATATATGACAAAATTAAGCAGTTTCAGTCCGAAAAAGAACTTTAAAGAATCATCGTATCGCTGTCATCTCCATCTTCATCTTCATTTCACTACTATTAAGTACTGTTCCAGATTCGGTGGCTTTTCATGTTTTCCTCTCATGGTAGCCTCAGTTGCAGTTGATATGGAGGCGTGTTGGAGAGCCGAGATGGGAGGCGTGGGGATAGTGATGTACAAAGCGGTGCAGAAGATGGAACAGCAAAAAAATTAATTGACAAATAAATGAAGAAATAAAGAAAGACAGACAGAAAGAAAGAAACAAAGAAACAAATAAACATAAAGATGAATAGAAGTAGTGAAACAAAATTCTCTTCTTCATTTCCATGATTTCAAATTTGATGAGGCAGCTATAATAATATAGTATATATTATATATATATATATATATATATATATATTATATATATATACTTTTTTTTTTGTTTTAAAAATCGCATTTACTGGAAATAATGTAGAATTTAGTTACTTTTTTTCAACATGAGCCGTTACTGGAAACTCTACACAAATCAAGCTCAGAAAGCAAGTACAAGATAGGACCTCAGCACCTATTAGCGAGTAGGTTTGCGCAACAGACTTTGTCATTTGCCATGATCATTTTGAATCTTCCCATCATTTTGTGTCTGTGGGCTAACTCGTAAATGTGAATGGAATCATCCACACGCTGTGACTCTGGCGTCTTGAAAAAAAGTGAAACTGTACAATTGTATGTAATTGTAAACTTGACGTTGGTCTGGGTTTTGATTTGTTTATTTGTTTCTTTTTCTTTGTTTGTCTTTTTTTTGTGTCTTGTTTTGTTTTGTTTTGTTTTGTTTGTGTCTTGTTTTGGTTCTTTTGTGAGGTTTGGTTTCGTTTTGTTTTTGGTTTTTGGTTTCAGTCAATCAGTCAGTCAGTCAGTTTATTTGTTTCTTTCTTTATTTGTATGTATGTATGTATGTATGCATGTATGTATGTATGTATGTATGTATGTATATATGTATGTATATTTCTTTGTTTCTTTGTTTCTTTGTTTGTTTGTTTATTCGTTCGTTCGATCATTTGTTTGCATTGTCCTCGCCCTCTCTTTCAGCTCAGCCAGCCGAGGGATGGGGCGCGTTTTACTGAGTTCCTGTTGTTATTTTTTTCCAGCTAACTGAAAAGTCATATTTGTCCAGTATCATTATGTCAGCTTCAAGTTTGACTGGAAACTTGGAAATTTCTTTGATGGCATGTAATTCAACATGGAAAATTTTGCAGTCGTGGTACTCTACTACAGTCATTCTGAAACTTGACACCATGCCCCTAGCAGGGAGTAAAATTAATTAGCACATTGTTGGAGAAACCACCTTTAAAATGCACAGATATGAAGACAACCGGTTAGCGATGGTTCCGTTGCCGTTTAACGCCTGTCAGCGCCACAATCAATTCTCCCTTCAACCAATGCTGACCCTGCTCCTCAAACTTTAGAGTGTCCCCCGTGCAGCCTAGCGTTCTCACAACCCAGACGTGAAGGTACCAGCACTAAGAACGGTATAGACGATACCAAAATCAGTGAGTGTTCTTCAGATAACTACACATCTGTACCTGGTTTGTTTCAAGTAGGCATACACATTTCAAACTGCAGGTCACTCTCTGTCAACATTGATATCAGGAATAATGTCGAAGATACGACGGGCACAACAGTTAAATGAATCTGTGGCTGAACACGCCACTGCCAAAGCTGGACATTGTAAAACAACTAGTCTGAAAAGTCAGATTAAACAGTTTCACTGCCAGTGATAGCAACAAAGAGCGACCTCATCAAAACAGAGTTATCACCACTTCTCGTGTCACAGCGCCAATTTGGTATTAATTTACAAGTACGAAAATCGACGACCTGAAGACTGATTTATCATCAGAGAATTTCCCTTGGCGAAACATCAAATCACTCTGAGAACAATCGAGAGAATAAATGCTATTGTTTTTGTGATGAAGAATTACACACAACGTTTACTTGTTTTAACCCTTTGACTTTCGCACCCTGTCCACCACCATCCTGTATTGTCAATAATGCTAGCAAAGCAAAACCTTAACCCTTTGACTCTCTCACCCTATCCACCAGTTTCCTGCAGGAAGCTGGTGGATAGGTGAGGGAGTCAAAGGGTTGAGTTTTTGCAGTTGGTGGATGGGGTGCGGGAGTCAAAGGGTTAATCTGACGTCATCGGTCATTGGGGAGTCTCACCAATGACTTTCGTTGGTTTCAGTAAGTATGATCGCCATAACACTGTTAAAATCCCCGAGAAACTTCATCGTGCATTTTGTTGGAACCGCTGTTGATGATCTGACTATTTCATGTACTAATGACACAGTGAGTGGTGGTTCTGTTATCTTTATTTATTTGAAAATCGACTGTATCGCAGTTAAATTTCAGCCATTCCCCAGTTGCAAAGAGGCTATAAGGCCTACATCACAGCAAAGTTTGTTCATTGTTCTCTCTCTCATATACTAGCTTATCAGCATAGTGTTGTTTACAATCATGGGCTGAGGTGTGCCACAGTAATGTACAGCTAGTGTGTTTTCTCTCAGGTATTTGAAGCTCCAAGATGTATGTGTGCTGCAAGAACTCATGGAAAGGTTAAGCGTGGAATATAAACAAGAAAAGGCCATGGACATCATCAAAACGTTTGTCATTGACGGAAAACACACCAGCAACGATACACGAAAAACGATTTACGCGGCATTTGCCATTGGTATGAAAACTATCATCCCAGCAACAACGAATTGGGGCAGAATGAGACGAGAAATAAAGTCTGTTCGTGTCCAGCCGCAACCTGTGAAAGCAAGTATCACTTTCATTAAATACTGATATTATTCTAAACCTTGTCGGCAGTGTCATACGTACTATGATTACTATTAGCTGTGTCAACAACATTTGATATTGGTGTCATTCTAAACATTGTCATCATTGTCATCAACGTATGATCGTTAACTGTACTGTTATTGCTGAGCGTTTACTTTATTATGCAACATGTTTTACAGTCTCTGAAATGTAATGTTTAGAAACCCACTTATTACGTGAAGAAAGACATGAAACCAGTTTTAAAAGGAGAAAATGTGTGGATAAGTTTAGTTAGACGTTGGTA
>JAPXFY010000014.1:47137167-47157167 GCA_030674185.1 Monoplex corrugatus | reverse complement strand
GACCACTTGAGCATCACCTTGCAATTGGTGAATCACTTCAATGGCAGTGCATCAGAAGTGGAATATGGAAGCTTGGATGGTTTGATTAGGTCCCAGCTTTCCTTCTCTTTAGATTCAAAAACGGAAATGTCGCACTGTTTGAACAATATCAGTGTCTGCTACAAAACAGATGCCTGATGTGAACACATTAGTAAAAACGAAGAAGGGAAAAGGGAAATAAAACATGAATGGTCTTGCCTTCATTGTATTGATAGGTTTTAGCACGCATGTGGCGATCAAATACATTGTCAAACGTTTGTTTTTGTTTTTGTTTTGTTTTTTGTGTTGTTTTTTTTTACAGATAAAGGAACTTTCAGCTTATGGGCAGATCATTCCAAAAGCTTCTGCCAGAATATGCCAAAATGGATTTGTAAAGATCCAGTCTTAATTTGACAACAATAAAGCATTTTTTCTAAAAATTGATTCACGTTTCTCTCCGCAGGAAACATTCTGCTTTAGCTGTGAAGGAGTTTTATTATGGATGATTTCATGCATCAAGATGCGCTTTTTCTATTTGAATTGATTTGACAATGAAAGAAAAATTGGCAAAATATTGTAATGTATGTTATTTGTAACGTATTCTTTGGGATTTTTTTCAGGGCACGTTTATGCACACATTTTCTTCATATGTACCAATGCACAGTCATTCCAAACATTTGAAATATAATCAATAACAGACACAGAGAGAGGGGGGGGGGGATTGCCAGCCTATGTAATACTCTAAATTGAGACCATTTCGTTTGTAGTTCTTTATCTGATGTTTTGTATTTGTTTACATACATACATACATACATACATACATACATACATGTTCATACATACATACATACATAAATACATACATACATACATATGTATATACATATATATGTATATGTATGTATGTATGTATGTATGTATGTATGTATGTATGTATGTATGTATGAAAGCAGAGGTAGGAAAAACACCAAACAGCACCTAGTTTATCAATAGCGTTAGTATGATTTCATGATAGTAACATACGTACTGTGTGTTTACATCCGCGTAAAGTTGTTATTTTAAACGAACACATCAGTGCTTTTTCTTGTGTCACCTTGTGCAGTTGATGATGGAACCTTCTCCAAAGACATCAAAATAAAAATTGGAATGACAAAGCAAAAAAAAAAGAAAAGGAAAAGGTCCAACTCAACAATATCTGGAAAGACTGAGACATAAAGCCTGAAAATTAAACTTTCAAAATGTTTAGCCTGGCCAATCATGACTTTTGGCTGCGAAGCCTGGAATCTGACTAAAGCTGATCGCAATAGAATTGAGGCAGCAGATATGTGGTTTTATCGAAGACTACTGCGTATCAAATGGCCCGACAGAAGAACTATTGAAAGTGACTTGGAAGAACTCGATACCATCAGAAAATTACTAGCAGACATCAACAAGAGAAGACTAAAATATATTGGCCATGTGTCACGTCGCAAGAACACAGACTTTATGGCAACACTTTTTTCAAGGAAAAACAGAAGCGAAAGGAACAAAGGCAGACCTTCAATGTCACACATGGAGAACACAGCTAACATCAGTGGCCTAAATAATAATAATAATAATGATAATTACAATATTTATATAAAGCAAAATCTTGATAAAATCAAATCTAAGCGCTGAACAGACGCACACGCACGCACGTACACACATGCACGCACACACACACAGACACACAGACACAGACACAGACACACACACACACACGCACAGACACACACACACACATACACACACACACACACACACACACGCACACACACACACACACACACACACACATGCATGGCTATAAATGGGGAGAAAGAATAAAAGCAATGGAAAATTATAGAGAGCATATTATATACAATTATATACTACAATGTGATTCCCCTCCGAGTGGAGACAGGCTGCAGAGGGGGCTGAGTGAGGTCAGGATTTTATGCAGAGGAGAAAAGGTGAGTTTTGAGAGCGGACTTGAAGGAGACAAAAGTAGGTTGCTGACGGACTGAGAGAGGAAGTTTGTTCCAGGAGAGTGGACCAGAAGCAGAGAAGGCTCGTGGACCATAGGTATTGAGCTTAGTGCGTGGAAAGCGAAAAGTCAGAGGATCGGAAGCAGAGCGGAGAGTACGTGAGGGAACATAGATCTCAAGTAGGCTTGACAGGTAATCGGGGGCTGCGTTATTGAGGCTTTTGTAGCACATGGTGTCTAGTTTGTACTGTATGCGCTTTGATACAGGGAGCCAGTGAAGTTGTGCCAGGAGAGGAGATATGTGGTCAGCTTTTTTCTTTTTGAGTACAAGGCGTGCAGCATTGTTTTGAATGCGCTGTAGGATGTGAATGGTGGAGGCAGGGAGACCAGACAGGAGTGAATTGCAATAGTCAATGCGAGACATTATGAAGGAGAGAACGAGTTTTGCAGTTGTTTCGATAGAGAGATACTTCCTTATCAGGCTTATACGATGGAGGTGATAGTAGCAAGATCTGGCAGTTTGAGAAACAAAGTTGTTCATGGAGAGGGTAAAGTCAAGGCACACACCAAGGTTTTTAGCTGAATCAGAAATTGGGACTGATGTGTTACATAATGGGAGAGAAAGAGGAGGCAGCTGAGAAAGTTTCTGACAGGTGCCAGTGAGGATAGCTTCTGTCTTGTCGTCGTTAAGCTGAAGTTTATTGTATGTCTTCCAGTTCTTAATGTCCGAGTAACACTCAGTGGTGCGAGTCAGGAGGCGCTGTATATTGTTAGGTGAGTCACTGTCTTGAAGTTGGGTGTCATCAGCATAGAAGTGGTGTTTAATAGAGTGGAAGTTGATGATGGTGGACAGGGGGGAGGTGTAAAGAGTGAAAAGAACAGGGCCAAGGATAGATCCTTGTGGAAGACCACAGGTCAGGTATGCAGGTTGAGAGTAAGTGCCATTGATGAGAACAGTTTGTTTTCTGTTCGATAGATATGAAGTGAACCAGGAGAGAGCAGTGTGAGAGATGCCAAAAGTATGATGGAGTCTAGAAAGGAGAATACCATGATCAATGGTTTCAAAGGCTGCGGACAGATCAAGGAGTGTGAGGAGAGAGACTTTGCCAGTATCAGTTGAAAGGAGGAGATTGTTGAGAATGTGTAGGAGGGCAGTTTCAGTGCTATGGCACTGGCGGTAGGCTGACTGGAAAGGATTGAGGAGATTGTTGGCAGACATGTGAGAGTTCAGCTGGTTGAGGACAACTTTTTCAAGGAGTTTTGACAAGAAAGAGAGATTAGAGATAGGCCAGTAGTTTTTCAGTTCATTTGGGTCTGAATTGTATTTCTTGAGGAGAGGGTGAACATAGCAGACTTGAAAGAATCTGGGTCAGTTCCAGTTTGAAGAGAAATGTTGATGATGTCAGTGATGAATGGGAGGAGAGTAGGGAGACAGTCGGAGTAGAGAGAACCTGGAAGAGGATCCAGTTCGCAGGTTTTGAACGACATGGATCTGATTGTGTTGAGAATTTCTTCTTGTGAGACTGGGGTAAAAGTAGTAAGAGGTGTGCCAGAGAAGGAAGGGTCAGGTGGGCATGGTTGACAGGGTGTCCTGTCAAGCCTGTCACGAAGAGTTTGTATTTTGGTAGTGAAGTACTTGGAGAATACAGATGGGAGTTCTTCATTTGTGTGTTTTGTTGGGAGAGGTAAATCTTTTCGTGTCCCAAGGAGATGATTCATGGTTGTAAAGAGTTCTTTTGAAGAAGAGGCATTCAGGATTTTGGTTTGGAAAAAGCTTGTTTTTGCAGATGCAATGAGGGTGGATACTTTTGTTTCAGAGGCTTCGAAAAGTTGCCTATTTACAGTGAGTTTGGATTTGCGCCAGCGGCGCTCTGCTCTGCGGCGGGCATGTTTTGCACAGGCAATCTCATGAGCGAGCCAGGGGTAGGGGGGCGGTCAGGTAAAAGACGGGTTGTGGCTGGAGCAGGAGTGTCCAGAAGATGGTGGAGAGTAATATAGAATTCATCGGCAAGGCTTTGTGACTTTTCAGAAAGGAGACGGGAGCCATCAGAAGAAAAAGTGGAGAGGTCGATAGATTTGAGATTGCTTGGAGTCACTGTGCGCGTGGTACGGGAAGGAGGAGAAATGTTAAGAGAACAGAGAATTGCAGAGTGGTCAGATGGAAGGGCTGAAGTTAGACGGGTAGAAAGAACTAAGCAGTTGTCAGTAGCTGAATTGTGGTGATCACGAGAAATGATCCAGTCAAGAATGTGACCTTTTTGATGGGTTGGTTCAGAAATGTGTTGACTCATATTGTGATTGGATAGCGAGTTGATGATATGTCTTGTGTCCATAAAAGTCAGGACAGAGCCATTTGGAGGAGGGTGACTGTCTCAGAGAGTGTGCGGCCAACACTAAACCCGGTGATGCCGACAGGTGAGACAGGTGAGAGACATCAGTGCTGATTCTGCAGACACACAAGAGCGTTCTAGTTCATCTCGATGAATCTCTCTCAGTGAAGGGGTGTGCTGAAGAGACTTAAAACAGTGATTGATATTTGTCTTGTATTTCTGATGTTTTAATTTACAATTCTGCCTTGTTATCTCTAACGACATAATTTGTTTTTCAGGTCGACAATCGTAGACGTACGGTTAGTGTTTTCTTTTCGTTTTTTAATATTTCAACATTAATATCAGTTTTCACTCGCCTGAAGGAGGTTACTATTTGTTTCCGATGTCGTTTGAACAAGACTATGCATATATACAAGATCAGAAAATCTCACAGAAAACAGGTTCTTACATCAGTAAGATGATTTCAGCATAAACCATTTAAATAATAACACAATCGTAATCACTGCAAAGAAACATAGGTCTGACAATCAAGTTTTGAGGAGAAAAGCAAACAAACAACAGACAAACAAACAAACAAACAAGAACAAAAACAACAACAACAAAAAAGCAAACAAGCAAACAATAACTACAACACAAAGAAACAAATTACATCGTCATAGCCTACTGAACAATGGGAACATAAATATGTGACATGTAAAACTTTTTTTTTTCATATCAAGAAGATATTAATACAAACTGAATATAAAAACAGGCTAGTGACAGAGTCAAGAACAGAAGAAGTCTATTTTATGATATTATGGCAATAATGTGTGTACGCGCATGTATGTGTGCATGTGTTTGATAAAGTGTTTTTTCATTCATAACGAGTCGTTACTAACCGTAGTTTTATTATTACATTCATCATCATTCATCATCATCATCATCATCATCATCATCATCATCATCATCATCATTATCATGTACCCTGCCGCATGGCGTTGGCGATCATGGCCCTCCATACGAATCTTTCCCATGTCGCTGCAAGTACATCTTCCACATTTTCTCCCTGGGTCTAACTGGTGTTCTCTTTCCCTACAGCTTTCCTGTTGTGACCAGGTGCTCTAATTTCTCTTTACTTATAAAATGTCCTATAAATGTTGCTTGTCTTTTCCTAATCTTCTTTATTAATGATCTTCTTGTGTTTGCCTCCATCAAGGCTGTCTCGTTTGTTTTCTTTGCTGTCTATTGAACTCTCAACATTCTTCTTTGAAACTACATTTCAGCTGCCTCAATTTTGTTCTGACTTTGCTTGTTGACTGTCCATGCCTCACTACCGTATAACAATATCGGTTCTAAATATCATTCAAGAACTCTTTTCCTGGTGTTAATTTATAGGCATGTGTTGATAAGAATGCGTTTCCTCTCCTTGATTGCTGTTTTGGCTTTACCGATTCTGCTGGCTATTTCTGATGTGAATCTGCCATCTGGTGAGATGATCGTTCCCAGATATTTAAACTTATCAACAGGTCACAAAGATGTACCATTTGCTGTTATTTTGCATGAGGGGATTTCTTGTTTTTTACTGATTACCATGACTAAAGTCTTCTTGCTATTTAGCTCCAGTCCTTTATTTTTGCTTTTTATTTCTATTATATTCACAAGGTTTTGTAGATCTCATTTTCTGCAATTAGCACGGTATCATCTGCGTAATGAATACTGTTTATCATTTTTCTTCCAACCTATATCCCCTGGCATTGTAGTTTTCTCATGATGGTTTTGCTGTAAAGTGAAAACAAATCTGGTGACAGAAAACAACCCTGCCTAACCCCTCTTTTGATATTTTGGAAAGAGATATCGTTTTCTATTCTCATCGTTGCTGTTTATTCCCAATACATATGTTCTGATTATTCGTAGATCTTTTCCATCAAAATTGAGCCTTTATAGTTGGTTGATCAATTGTTCGTGTCTTACCTGATCGAAAGCCTTGGTATAATCGATAAAGCATAAATATAAATCCTTATTCAAATCGATTGATCTCTCTATGCTAGTTCTTAGGATGTACACTCTGCGGAAAAAGTTAGGGACCGCCCTCGAAAAAACCAGCTGACTTCATCTGTGCCAAACTCCTTGTTCCTAAGTTTATAAAATCAAATGGCTGTCAGGCCGAACACACCAGTGGGTGAGCAATGCTGTGTTAGCCTGAAACTTGCTCGGGAACCACGGAGGCCTGGCTAGGGCACGAGACAGAAACTGCCAAACTGCAAGAAGTGGACCATTTTTACGCTGGCGCGTGGGCAAGCCCGGGCGGAAAAGATTAAAAATTCGTTGTGCACATGCAGGGGGGATGTCTTGAGAGGGAACTGTTGTCACCACTTAGGCTTTATAGCCCTGCGATTTTCCGCTAGCCACCATCTCCTCACCATGCCTCCCAGACGAAAGGAGACCACCTTCAACAAAGCCCGGGCCATCGCATGGCTGCAGGACGGCGTAAGCAAGCGAGAAGTGGGCAGACGACTTGCGGTGTCCCATTCTGTCGTGGTCAGGCTGCATCAGAAGTTCCAGGCCACCAACAGCGTTCTCGAGAGGCGCAGGTCAGGACGGCCTAAGAAGACAACACAGCGTGAAGATCGCTTCATCAGAAGACAAGCTCTGCAGCAGCGAGGCACCACTGCAAACATCATCAGGGACCAGCTGAGGGAGGCAACACACACCAACGTCAGCACGAAGACCATCCGCAAACGCCTGCACGAAGTTGGTCTGCGATCACGTCGTCCAGCTGTACGGCCACGACTGACAGCAGCTCATCGCCAGGCTCGTTTGGCCTTCTGTCACAACCATGCCAGATGGACACGCCAGCAATGGGCCGATGTGCTGTTCAGCGATGAGTCCCGCTTCACTCTGCACCATCAGGACGGTCGGGCTCGTGTGTGGAGGCGTCAGGGTGAGCGGTACGACAACGGTCTGGTGCAGGAGAGGGTGGCCTTCGGCGGGGGCTCCATCATGGTGTGGGGGGCCTTCAGTTTTCGACACAGAACCCCCCTCTACCACATTGTTGGCAACCTGACGGGCCAGCGCTACAGAGATGAGATTGTCGCCCCTTTGGTTCTACCCGCTCTACAACAGATTGGTGTGCAGGCTGTGTTCCAGGACGATAACGCGACACCTCACAGAGCGAGGCTGGTAAACAACTTCATCCAGCAGGCTGGTGTCACCAGGATGAACTGGCCGGCCTGCAGCCCTGATTTTAACCCCATCGAGCACCTGTGGGATGAGCTGGACAGGCGAGTGAGGAAGAACCACCCACCCCCAAGGAACCTGCAGCAACTGCTTCAGTTCCTGCAAATCGAATGGCAGGCCATTCCACAGGCCGTCTGCAGAAAGCTGGTAAACTCAATGAGGAACAGGACTGCAGAAGGCATCGCAAAACGCGGCGGACACACCCATTACTGAACTGTTCGGACCTTGCCAATTTTGTTTTCGACCCCCATGTTGTTTCAGAGCTTGTTGACACGTAATGCGTGAATGAAATGTGACCATATTTTGGAAAAGAATCGCAGAGATAATGAATTAAACATGTTACAAATTTGATTCAATTTTGTTTGGTGATTTGGAAGCTGTGTTTGTTTGAGTAAGTGGTCCCTAACTTTTTCCTTTCAGTATATATGGCATTAATAGTTCCTTCACCTTCGACAAATCCACACTGTTCTTTCATTACGTAAAATAATAGGAAACATTCTTCATGTAAACATGATACGGGTGGTCGAAAGTGTAAAGCCGAGTTGAGATGCACCCGCTCGCTACCTCTTGCCAGACAAATTGTACGGTAACCAAGTCATTATTTTTCAAAAGTATGTCTACTTGTGGAACTGGTGGAAGTCCATACTTAGCCCTGTCTGTGGTTATCGCTTACGTGGAGGATGGGTGGTCCCCGCCTCTTGTCCACTTTAATCTTGTGATGATTTGACAATTCTGTAAGTGTGTGTGCGGGGCCGCTGTGAGTGCGTCTGTGTATGAGAATGTGCTCACACGTGCTCATATGAGATTAGATGTGTGTATGCGAGTAGGGTGGTGGTGGAAGACAAACATTTTATGACTTTATTACGTTGACGTGTAACATTTTGTGTTGTCTCTATACACATGCGAGTGTGTTGCCAGAAGAAAAGAGCTTACGGTGAGCACTGAATTGGAAGGTCTGAAGGAGAGAGCTCCCTTTGTGACATCAGGGTCTACTTTCACCCTCAATCCATGCCTTTCTTGGTCTTTCTCTTCCTTGAATTCAGGCACCTTTTTGTTATAACATTATTCTTGGTAAGCCAGCAGCTAGTGGGATTATATTCTGGTCACATAACCAAACCAGTTCTCTACTCGTGAATAATATGGTGGACTGGTGTTGTTATTACGTTTGTGACCTGATCCTGGTACTCCTGGTTATGTCACGTCTGGCTTTGTTGGCAGCCCTTCTCAAACAACACACATCGTCATCATCATCATCATCATCATCATCATCATCATCATCATCATCATCATCATCATCATCAACATGTGCCCTGCCACATGGCGTTGGCGATCGTGGCCCTCCATACGAATATGTCGCTGCAAGGACATCTCCCACCCTCTCTGTCCTCAGCCACACTGCAAGTTCGTCCAATATTTTCTTCCTGGGCCTGCCTGGTATTTTCTGTCCCTCCAGCTTTCCTGTTTTGACTAGGTGTTCTAATTTCTCTTGCCTCATCAAATGTGCTATAAATGTTGCTTGTCTTTTCCTAATCTTCTTCATAAAAGTTCTTCTTGTGTTGCCTCTTCAAGGCTTTCTCGTTTGTTTTCTTTGCTGTCCATGGAACTCTTAACATTCTTCTTAGAAACTACATTTCAGTTGCTTCAATCTTGTTCTGGCGTTGTGTGTTGAATGTCCAAGCCTCACAACCGTACAACTGTATCGGTTCTACATAACGCTGAGGAACTCTCTTCCTGATGTTAATACAACACACCTCACAGGTGGTAATTCTGTGCTCCATGATGCTTGGCCAGAACTCAAATCTTGCACCGATATTAATTAAGCTGGAGATAAAAATAAAACTGATGAGCTTAGCTTTTGTTTTATACAAGGGCAGAAACCTTTTTATCTTCACTACTTGGTTAAACATTTTATGAGTCGGTTCCATTCACGGACAAGATTACTTAAACTTTGTTTCGTGTTGTTTTGCTTTCTCTCCTTCAGATGAGCACATTATACCAGTTTTCCAGTTTAAAAAATCGTCAATTAGGCACAATTTCAGAGAGCACCAAGATTGTATATTGCCAGTCCTACATGATTTTGTGTCTGTGGTTTTCATATTTTCATAGTTGGGCCCTTGCTTTTGTAAGATGGTGTTTTCCAGAATCTTGTGTCCGTATCGGTAAGTATTGTTCCTCTTCTTCTTTTCACAAGTGATGTCTATGTCCTGGTTCTACACTGACAATGGAAAAGTTGTAAGCTCGACAGATGGCGTGCATGATGGTTTTCATGGGGCTCCATGAGACATGAAAAATATGGAGATAAATTTCATTACAATACCACCCAAGTTTGTCTCAAAGATGAATTGATACAAGGACAAACATTGCACATATTACTTGGGTAGAATGTCCAGACCTTGCTCCCGTGTAGGATTTATGTGCAGGCACATGGTGTATACCATGGTCATTTCGGATTTTTTTCCATCACACAGCGCTTGCAGTGCTAGTGCATATTGGTTTTGCTATTGTTCTTGTTATTGTTGTCATCGTTGTTGTTGTTGTTGTGAAGTAAAAGTGAACTGTGAAAAAGTAGATAATGTGACATTTTGTAATGCTGTTTTACAACGGTAGCACCATTAAAACTATATATATTAACAAAATACCCAAGCAATTGTTTGTTCAGAAGATAGATCAGTTGACCACATTCTGACATCTTCGTTACACAAGCATAGTGATCGAATTGAAGTGGAAATGATTGGCACCTGGTTACCAGAGTGGACCAGCCATATATCATCGCCATTACCAAATTGTCTCAGATACTGTAGTTCCTCATATCCTGCTGTCGTTTGCTTTCATTTCTTCCATTACATGTCAAGGTGTTTCAGTGATTGCAGCTTGAAAGAGTGAGTGGATGCAATGTTGTGGCAGTCTGATTCAGGATGGCCTCACTCACACTGACTCCACATATTGGCAGCATGTGTTGTTGTCACTAGGATAGGCATTGAAAGTGGTCTCATGCACATGTTGAATGGAAAGAGACACAGCTGAACATAAAAAGGGTTGACATGGAAAGACTACATTTCGGTCTTGTACCATCACTGTGATCTGATTCTAAAGGATCCTTCTTCACTCGTCACACTGCGGCTTTTGAGGAAAATGGATATGATGATGCACTGGACAGCTGGAACGAGTGTCATTAAAATTGTGCTTTTAAGTGGAAGGTAACAATCAGAACAGAAACAAAATAAAGTCACAAAATAATGCCTGATTTTTGGAACATTCCTACTGCTGTTCTTCTAGCATTTATACAGATTTCAAATTTATCGTTGGGCGTATACTTCTGTCTTTGTGAACACATCATTGTTGATTCAGAGTTATATCTTCAACTACTACATATCTTGAACTAATCAGTACATTGCAATTTACTTTTCAATAACTACGTGTACAGTTTTGCTTTATGCATACTGCACTTACACTAATAGCTGTGATGGTTTTGCCTCTTTATTAATATATACTGTACACGCGCTGTCAAATAATCTAAGTTATTTTTGTCTTGCAGCACCATGGAATCCAGAATATCTGCAGAAAGATTGAAAAGAAGTGGTAATTGTCTTCCTATGCTCATTTATTTTCTGTCTTCATTCTATTCTATTTTCCTTATAATCTAGTCATTTGTCCACCCGTGTTTCTTCGGTTTCTGCTTATTTCTTTCAGTTTTCTTTTTTCGTTCCTTTTCTCATTCATTCTTTGCTTATTTTTTCTGTTTTTGGAGAATTATGCAATAGAGGAATTTCTTTTTTCATCTTCTATTTCTTTTATCCTTCTTTCTGTCTTCTTTCCTTCTTTTCTTCCTTGCTTTCTTCTTTTCTTCCTCTTGTTACATTTGATCTCTTCTTTATTTTTTCTTTCCTTTGTATTATTTTCATTGGCTTTTTTTCTTTCCTTTATTTATAGACATGTATTTAAAAGAAATGTTAGTTCAGATGATTACAAAGAACTTCTCTCCTCGCACTTACGTCTGAACTCGATTCCCCCAATTTTGCTTTGTCGCAGTGTTGTTCAAACATTCGCAAAGAGGCACAGCTTTAATATTCTTCCAGGAGGATTAATACAATGACACCATTTTCTGCCTAATTGAAGAACACAAACTAATGCCTTTGTCACACAAATTCGTACTATCATACTCCCTTTTTCATCTCCGTAAAGATGACAATGATAACAATAAGAAAAGGCTCTGTGTTTGCCCAAGTATTTATCTCGGTTTGTTGTGTGTATGTATGTAATCAAAACAGGCCAGAAAATGCTTCTTACCTGTTTGAATCGACGTTTCTTATCTGTTTGTTAGAGGGGGGGGGGGGGGGGGCGGGGGGGAATTCTGCCCAATTTAATTTGCAAGCCATTATTTGAAATGAATGTTCACAAATGCTGAAATTAGATATGGACCAGACTGTCTGTTATTTGGACTGGAATGTGTGCAGTATATGGCTAAGAGATGGATCTGAAATCATGCGAAAATGTGAAAATATTTACTGAAATTATTTCGGCGTTTTGGGGACATGCTTACCATTCTCATTACGTTCGGGTAAAAAGCGTAGACGAAATTCTAAAAATTCATTGATATCTGTCGGAGCGCCAAGTCCTGACTACGCCAGACATGTTTTTACAAGTTTTCCTCAGACATGTGTTCATCAATTGGGATCAACTTTGAATCAAGTATCCAAGTTAGTGTGTGATTCCAGATGCAGGAGGTGCAAATAGGCATGATAATATATAATCAAATATGTAGTTCAAAACTGATGTCTCAATTGTTTGGACGTTAGAAATCAGCTTTCAAAATGAAGTTAAGAAAAACGTTCCACTTGTGTTTCGCGCTTTTAACCCTTTTTAGCAAAATATCTGCACAAATTTTGCGTACAACATTTTGATATATTTTGTACATTTCAACCTCCATTTTGCATATTGTCTGTTGGGGTTGGTCCATTTTTTGTTTTATCCTGTTTGTCATTCCAAGCAAATAAACAGCAATATTGAGGAAAAATTCACTTTTACTGAAAGAGGGTAAGAAAATTGAATCGAGACGTAAATTAATTTAGAAAAGAACAACAACAACAGCAACAAAAAAAATGGACCAACCCCAACAAAAATATGCGAAATTGAGGTTTGAATTGGTGTTATATGTAGTATATAACTTGGGAGTCAAAAATTGTTCTTTTCGTTCATACTATTACTCTCGTCATCATCAAATCATCGTGGTCGTTAAAAAAAAAAAGGACGGGATGCAGCAGCAGAAAGCTTCGTCCATCTCTTCTGTTGGTGTTGCAGCGCGCAGGTCAGGAATACTGTAACAGTGCGACAACGTTTCAAAGTGAATTTAGTGCGTCTGAGACCTTAGTCATTCGTTTTCCCCCATGACAAACTTGCTCACTGTTGTGGCCAATTGAGATAGGCATGTGAACGATCTTGGTGCTCTGATCTGTGGGCATTATGATAATGTCTGTCTTTGGAGTCTTCACAGTGATGTCGTCTTTATTCATTCCGTGGTCTGTCGTTGGAGCACAGACCGAGATGATGGCGGCAATTCAAATCGATGTCAGTCTGCCTGAGATGAGAGTGTTCAACTGACGACAGGCCCAGCCACTTCTTTCCTCACATTGAATGCTGAGCCGTGTTCCTGCTTGGTACCTTTTTCACTTTATCACCTTTTGCAGCCTTCATCATCTAGTTTCTCCACTGACAGTCAAGCAAACATCGGGATTCCCACATTGTCGCTGTGGTGGTGCTTCAGTACGTACATGTAATTTTCACCTTGCTGCAAAAGTGACGAGTGCTGATATTGCATCCTCCGGACTATTCTATTCAGGTCATAATTATGTAAAACGCTGTCTGTCTGTCTCTGCTGTCTGCTGTCTGCTGTCTGCTGTCTCTGTCTGTCTGCTGTCTCTGTCTCTCAGTCTCTCTCTATCTCTCCCTCCCTCTCTCTCTCTCTCTCTCTCTCTGTTTTCTTTCTCTCTCTGACTTCACTGCTATGGTATTTTGACATCAGACATTCGGGAGGTAAGCATTGATGATTTTAAAGCTTTTCATATATCTCGTTTTGCTGTATGCCCATACCGCTGTCAATGCCTCTTTGCATGTTTCTTGTTTTTGTGTGTTGGACAATGATTACACATGAATATCATTTACTTTGTAGACACATTTTCGGCCTTTTGTAAAGTGTACATCAGAGTATAAGCCTCTTGTTGCCACAATGTGACCATGTCTGAAAGTGTGTCTTTCTGGACAAATCATAAGCTACGCTTAGTGTTTGTCAAGAACTAACATAGCGTCCTATCCATACGCGATGAATGATAAGACGATACAAAACAGTAATTCCTTGTCAAGGTTTTGGTCTCAACTGTCTTAACAGTTTCGGAAGGAACGGAGAAAGGTCTATATGGCAAACGTACATGAAGCACTGTAAGACATCCACAACCACCACTACCACCACTACCACCCCGAGTCCTGCCCTCACCACCGATGAAAAGACAGAGATCGTGCTGAAAGGAACGTTATCCAACGCGATGGATGCTCTGGGGATCGACCGTAGTTTGTTCGGCGGTATTGTGAACAACCTTATGAATGCCTACCCCCGTGTGAACGAGCTAATCAATTTCTTCAGTGCTCTGTTGCAAAGTACGGTGCTTTGACAGGTGTAAGGAAGAAAGGAAGGAAGCAGAGAGAGAGAGACAGACAGACAGACAGACAGACAGACAGACAAACAGACAGACACAGGGGGAGAGAGATAGACAATGACAGTGACACAGACAGTATAGCGAGAGAATATGTGTGTGTGTGCGCGCGCGCGCGCGCGTGTGTGTGTGTGTGTGTGTGTGTATGAGTGTGTGTGTGTGTGTGTACTTGTGTGTGTGTGTGTGTGTGTGTGTGTGTGTGTGTGTGTGTGTGCGTGTGTGTATGAGTGAGTGTGTGTGTGTGTGTACGTGTGTGTGTGTGTGTGTGTACCTGTGTATGTGTGTGTGTGTGTACCTGTGTGTGTGTGTGGTGTGTGTGTGTGTGTGTGTGTGTGTGTGTGTGTGTGTGTGTGTGTGTTGATTGATCAGCAACTTGTTTGGTTGTTGGTTGGCTGATGGCCTAGCTGGAGGGCTGGTTGATGATTTTTCTTGACGTTTTATTGTACTTGGTTGATGGGTTGTTTTTTTGTGGACATTTTATTGTACTTGGTCGTTGGTTTTTCTGAACGTTTTATCGTACTTGGTTGATGGTTTTTCTTGACGTTTATTGCACTTGGTTGATGGTTTTTCTTGACGTTTTATTATACTATTGAAACAGGCAAGTTTGAGAACTGTATAGATGTGCACCTGTGTCTGAGATTTGCAAACCTTTTTCAGAGCTAAGAATGTTGAACCAACATATTTTTGTGTTTTTTTCCCCTAATGAATTGGTGTTGATTCCAAAACAAATATGGATTTGCAGCTGAAGCTATAAATTGCACATTTTTTTTAAAACCTAACCTGCTTCGAGTAGCTGATCCGTTTTGCTTTTAATGTCCAAACAATGAAGCACTAATTCGTTCACACAATATTATGACACTGTCTGTGGTTCCAAGCAAAACCCATTCTGATTCTGGTTGCTAAACAGACTCTGCCCACTTCCATTTCTAAAGGAATTAATTTCCTAGTTCTGACAAAATTTAACTTTGGGCTGTCCTGTCAACCAGACAGGATTCTGCAAAGCGTCTAACAGTTGCAAAGAAGGACAAGTGAACTTGTAATTTTATGATTTGATACCTGTGAAGAAGGACAGGTGAACTTTTAATTTTACAATTTGATAGTTGCAAAAAATGACAAGGAGCTATATAATTTCATGATTTGATAGTTGCAAAGAATGACAAGTGAACTTTTCAGTTCATGATTTGAAAGTTGCAAAGAATGACAAGTGAATATTAATTTTATGATTTGATAGTGCAAAGAATGACAAGGGAGCTATTAATTTCATGATTTGATAGTTGCAAAGAATGACAAGTGAACTTTTCAGTTATGATTTGAAAGTTGCAAAGAATGACAACAAGTGAACAGTTTAGTTATAACTTCTTTTTCTTTTATCTAAAAGTAGAAACATTCTATATTGGCTTCTAATTGGACATTCTTTTTGTTTCTTTGTTTGGTCCCTATACATTAACTAATAAAATATCTTTGTTCATTGTATATATGTGTACCATCAGAAAATTTCCTTCATGGTCTTTATACACATTTTTAACTTTGAACTAAAAAATGTTGTCAAAAAGTATTGCTACTCCTCTCGAGTGTGTACTATGAGAAGAAAAATACGCAGTATACCCCCATTCCGCCATATAATACTTCTCAAGTTTGGGGTCAAAGTGAGTGTCTTGTATCAAGTAGACTGAATGTTGTTTTTGTTTCAAATAGTGAAAACATCTCTTCTCTTTTGTACATTACCCAATCCTCTACAATTTATAGAAGCAAATGACGTTTATTTGGTCATTTTCTTATTTGATCATATGTAATAGCTATCTTCTCCTGGAGTAATTGTTTGTCCATAACTCCATGATACATAAAGAGCAAGTGTATTATACATACTAAAGTTATCATCAACTCATAAACAGTGATACAAACATCATACCTTTTTATGAACACTGATAATACACCAAAAATCATAACAAAATGATGCATCCCTTTCAAATGTTGTGCCTCTATTTTCCATAACTCTTCTGGCATATCAGCTGACCCACAGTTGAAACATTCATTCTCACGCTCATTCATGTCTTTCTCGTGAACTTCCTTCCATGACAACTGCACAACACGTATCATCCAACATGACAGAATACGTCATTATAGATATGTACACTACTGTAATAAATCATCGTGGTTATTTAAACGATGAGCATACAGATTTCATCGAAAAAAAACTAGTTAAAAACAGAAACCTTTTGACTAATTCCTCCCCTCTTTTTACAAACCTTCATCCATCCATCATCAGAAGGTTTTCGTCCTTGTTTATTATGTAGTTCTTCATTACGATACTTTTTGTTTCTTTGTTGTTTTTGTTGTTGTTGTTGTTGTTGTTGTTTAATGTGATTGTTCGTTTCTTTCTTTTGTTTATTTGTTTTCACCAACTAAGTTTTACATGTGACCCTTTCTGAAAAAGTGATTAACAAACTTCCACATGATGTTTTTCCAAAATGGGTTCAAAAAGATGCTTGTCTACCTTGATGCTTCGCTTTTTTGAAAAACATTTAGAACTATTTTCCAATCATGTGTTGTAAATGGATACCTTAAAATTCAGTCTGAAGTAAACGTTTCAACATTTTTATTTTGTAAGGCACACAGGTATTCAAATCAAAGCGAAGATCCCCCCCCCCCCCTTTTTTTTTATGGTAAAGCCAAAACAGACAGAAACTTCAGCGACAAGCATTTTTTTGTATCTGAAAAGCAAAAGCAAAAACAAAGCTCCACAGTAAAAATAACGGTTGTCAGTCTTCAGCTCTTAAAAATGGACTCTGAAGCCTGTGCGTACCAAGATAACGTTGTTCGTTTCTGATCTCCCAACTTTGAAATTCGTTTTCTCAAAATGGCCATCCCAATATTTCCTGACCAAAAATAGCTGTAAGTCACGTTTAGAAGAAGATGTGTGTGCAAAATGTATATCAAACGAAAGCTAACAAATCATACTTTTCAATTCCAATCTTCTGACAAACAAACTGAGAGAGAGGGAGAGAGAGAGAGAGAGAGAGAGAGAGAGAGGAGAGAGAGAGAGAGAGAGAGAGAGAGAGAGAGAGAGAGAGAGAGAGAGAAAATACAAAATGTTTTTATGTGTTAGGCTCTACGCCCATTCACATAGAACACATGGGGTGTGGGGGTGTGGGCATGTGACATGAAACAACCAATGGAAAATAACATTAACAACAAATCACTCAATGGTTCTTCATGACACTGAAATCCCAATCACAGCACCGAACAGTTCAATGTTATGTACAGGATAATGCTGATTTTACTGCCTGATCACCGATCGATCAACGACATCGTTTGAACAGTCATTCACAATATTGCTATAGACTGTTTGTAAGGTAGATCCTGATGATGATTTTCACGATGACTATCACTGGTGCTGGAGGTGACATTGGTTTTCTGATGGACAGAGGCAAGGAGCGCATGCATGCTTTTAGCAGTTTCCATCACACAGGTCATCAGTTCATTGTATTTGCCTCCATATCTAACACATGGCTGTTGTGACTCATGTGTAGGACACTGAATGTGTTCAGCACTGTGCATTTCTTCTTCAGCATGCTCAGTATCAGAATCAACACTGTTGCACTCGTCTGTTCTGTCATAGACTGTGTCGTAGTTTCTACAGCAACATCATTCACTTTGCAAACTTCTTCACCACTGTTTTCATCACCATTACCATCAGAGGATCCGCATGACCCGTTTTCTAACATCACGCCGTTTTCATGCATGATCGTCACTATCTGCGGGGGTCAGTGTCGCTGTAACATTGTGTGTCGTCCCTCATTTGAACTGGTCGTGCAGTGCGTGCTGGCTGACTTACACAACAAGGGGAATGGTGGTCAGGTTGAAATGTGTCAACATGAAAACAGCTACTATTGTCAGTGTCATAAAACAAGCTTGGTGGAGTTAGGAAAAATAAACGCGAGGGAAAGTAAGAATTTCTACTTGCCTTCTGCTGCTCTTGATGTAACCTATGTGCCTCCACCCTCCTCCTATCTCTGTTTCCCTGTGCAGTACACTTACCGCGATAGCTAGCAATGTGACCTTGTGTGACATGATGGAGTTGACTGGTGGCTGCTGTCAGTCGTAACACAACAACGGTCTGCTGGCCTTGGCTTTCTATCTTGAAAGAAGAAATGCACATTTCCTTCATCACAGCATCAAGCATGCCTTCTAGAGGGGATGGAGGTCCTTCAACAGGCATTGTTACGTTGGTACTTTGTAAAATTCACAATATTGCTGACCCACTGTTGAAAGCGCGTCTTGCTGGGACCCAGACAATGGACAGCACCGAGAGAGAGAGAGAGAGAGAGAGAGAGAGAGAGAGAGAGAGAGAGAGAGAATTGCTACCATTGTTATAGTATTGTTGTTGTTGTTTTTGTTGTCATTATTAAAGGTTAACCTGAACTTGCTTTGCAGTTATCTGCGTTTGTCTCATGTTTTTGTAGAGCGCTTGACCAACTGAAATAAAATTTAGTGTTTTATTAGCCTGTGTTTCGTTTTTATAACTTCTTTGATAATTTGTTGCGGTTCATCTATTTTCAACACGCTGACATCATAGGGCAGAGTGACAAGGACTAACTGTAAGACAGGTCTGGTGGGACCTATGTTACTATTCTTGAGTATTAAAATGTTTGAAGTTCGTTGAGTTTGTTGGTTTGTCCGTTAATGTTAAAGTTCGTTTGGTTTGTTTGTTTGTTTGCTTGTTTGTTTGTTTGTTTGTTTCCGTTTTCTTTGGTATGGGAAGGGGATAAGTTATGTCTTTTACTCTGCGTAAGTTTTCTTCTGTCTTTTTATCTTTCTCTTTCTTTTACATTCTGATTTATTTGCGGATTTATCTATTTATTTAATATTCGTTTATTGTTTATTTGTTTATTTAGTTGCTTCTTTGTTTGTTTGTCTCATTAATTCAGTTAGTTATTCATTTAGTTAATTATTCATTCATTGATTTTTCGGTCGGTTGTGTCAGTCAATCAGTCAGTCAGTCAGTTAGCTGGTTTTATTTATTAACAGAACATTTTCTTTCTGCTGCTTGCAGGCGCACCAGTTTATGATATTCAGGCTACGTGCTTCACATTGGCCCTGTATACGCAGTCCGAAGACCAGCACTTCAAGGCGGCCTGTCAAATGGCTTACTTTCACTATGGATGCAATGTGAACACGTCAACGTCCATCGCGGAAGTTCCAATCCCCACCACCACCACCACTGCATCCCCTACCACCCCCACCACCACCACCCCTGCCACCACCACCACTACCCCCACCACCACCTCCAGCACTACCACGCTGAATCCAAGTAAGTTATGTGTGCACTGTCTTATGGTTTGAGTTCCTTCTGTCAATTCTTTTTTAGCTTACATAGAACTGTGGTTGATGCACTTTAAAAATAGCCAGCAGAATTAGCCAAGCCAAAACAGCATTCAAGGAGATGGAAAGCATTCTCATCAACAAATGCCTATCAATAGATTGGAAGGAATGATTTTTGCAGTTTGGTAGATGGTTCCCAAAAGGAAAAAAAATGAATCACTGCAGTTTTGTAGATGGTTTCTGCAAGCGATAATCTGATATGTTTTCAACATGCTTTCTGATATAATCCGCAAAAGAAATGTAAGAGACGTGGGGAGGAGGGTGCTCAAACTACATGGAGACTTTCTAAGCAAGCCCAAATCAACTGAGTTATTCCCAGGTACGTCTAGGACAAAGGAACTTTGTTCCACATGGGGTTAAATCTGT
>JAPXFY010000014.1:47117167-47134667 GCA_030674185.1 Monoplex corrugatus | reverse complement strand
AACATCAACAACAACGAACTGTGTGGCGGATCCATCCTTGATAGCACACATATCCTGACGGCCGCGCACTGTGTAAACAACATGTAAGTGAAATCTGCTTTCCTCTCATCTCGTGATGTGTGTGTGTGTGTGTGTGTGTGTGTGTTGTGTGTGTGTGTGTGCGCGCGCGCGGGCGCATATGTGTGTGTGCTTGTGTGTGTTTGTGTGTATGTGTGTGTGCATATGTGTGTGAGTGTGTTTGGTGTGTGTGTGTGTGTGTGTGTGTGTGTGTGTGTGTGTGTGTGTGTTGTGTGTGTGTGTGTGTGTGTGTGTGTGACTTCTGTAAACTTGCTGTTAATGATAAATGTAGAACAATGATGCTCAGTGGTAAAAAGAATCCCAGAACTATTCATTATGGTCATAAACAGCTGGAAGTTATTATACGTTTTGTATAACTATTTAGGAACTGGGTTTCCCAAGACCAGATCAAGAGGAATGATATTAATCTGACATGGGTCGTATTTTCTTTCTTGCAAGTGATGAGAAAACAGGATTTCAGTTTCAGTTTGTCAAATAACGTCTCCGTGCTCGGAATAAATTCCATATGCACCGACGTTATAGATGCCATGTGATGGAGAAGATCCAAAATGATCATGGCATAAGCCTCCGTCAAAACTGACTCGTTTGTTTTTTTGTTTTTTGTTTTTGTTTTTTTATTTTTTGTTTGTTTTTGGCTGTCCATGGAACTCTCAAGATCCTTCTTAGAAACCACAACAACCAGAGCAAAACGAAAGATCTGCCCCTTCCCAGTGACCCACAACGCTGCAGGTCTGGTGCACCCCTGAAGCAGGAACCCAAAAGACTGGCCCTCTGACCCAGCACCCTACCTCTGACCCCCTCATCCTGCCTCTGACCCAGCAGCTTTCCTCTGACCCAGCAGCTTTCCTCTGACCCAGCAGCTTTCCTCTGACCCAGCAGCTTTCCTCTGACCCAGCACCCTGCCTCTGACCCAGCACCCTACCTCTGATCCAGCACCTACCTCTGACCCACCACCCTACCTCTGATCCCTCATTCTACCTCTGACCCAGCACCCTATCTCTGACCCAGCACCCTACTTCTGACCCAGCACCCTACCTCTGACCCAGCACCCTATCTCTGACCCAGCACCCTACCTCTGACCCAGCACCCTACCTCTGACCCAGCACCCTACCTCTGACCCCTCATCCTGCCTCTGACCCAGCACCCTTCCTCTGACCCAGCACCCTACCTCTGACCCAGCACCCTACCTCTGACCCCTCATCCTGCCTCTGACCCAGCACCCTACCTCTGACCCAGCACCTTACATCTGACCCCTCATCCTGCCTCTGACCACCACCCTACCTCTGACCCAGTACCCTACCTCTGACCCAGCACCCTACCTCTGACCCAGCACCTTCCTCTGACCCAGCACCCTACCTCTGACCCAGCACCTACCTCTGACCCAGCACCTACCTCTGACCCAGCACCTACCTCTGACCCAGCACCTACCTCTGACCCAGCACCCTACCTCTGACCCAGCACCCTACCTCTGACCCATCTTCTTACCTCTGACCCAGCACCCTACCTCTGACCCAGCACCCTACCTACAACTCTCCCTGGACAGCCGACAGGAGCCTGGCCCGTCACGCCATAAACGGCGCAAGATGTGTCTCGACAACCGGATCACACAGATACTAGTAGTCGTAATACAAACTGACCAGGGAGAGTTCGACGCCCCCTCTTCGAAGTCCCCCTCCCCCGGCCCCACTGGCCCCACCTGGCCCCACCTGGCCCCACCTGGCCCCACCTGGCCCCACCAGTCTATTCCTCTCATAGTGTAGAACAAGGCTCCGGAGACAAGAAATGCACAACCTTCTAGAAAAGAAAACAGTTACAGGGCTGGCCACCTGTCTCCTCCACCCACCCACACACCCACCCAGAACATAATCTGGGATTCTTCAAGGATACAAGCGACTCAGCAACATACAGAGACCTCAGTGATGCCTACTGCCACATCCTCATACACCTCCATCAGAGGCGGTACCAAGGGACATGCCACACAAGCTCGTCTTTCAGTTCCATTTATAATCGTTAGGCCTTTCTCTTGCTCACTTTCTGTTCACCAAGGTCTACGAGAATCGGTTATGATACAAGATCAAACTCAATCCAATTCCATTGCTACCTGGAGTATTGGCATAGAAAATGGGACGGGGAAAAAAGGTGAGCACAAAGTTGACCTCCCTGAGTGCGATGATCCTTAATAAAAAGATGAGAAAAAAACAACAACAGAAAACCATTACGTGATAGGTCAATGGATCAAAGAGGGCTCGAACTGCTATATCAGAATTTTAAAATTGAAAGCGGTTCACGGAGCCATAGCGGCCTTCCAACCAAAAAGTCCGAGGGAAAGTAGCTTGTCTCTTCACAGACAACAGGGGAATTCTATGTAATCAAAGAGCGGGTAGGCGTACTGGGTGAATCTCTCTCTATGAGCTTCCGATAATGTCACAGGAGGGGAATCTCCCTGTAGACAAGACACAAAGCAGGAAAACTGAACATCCTAATGGACTTCATCAGCAGGTCTTACTGCATCTTTCACACTGATCTGACCCTGAACAAGCGGGTTTTGGAATGGCTCTGGAGGGACTTCATCAGCAGGTCTTACTGCATCTTTTACACTGATCTGACTCTCAACAAGGGGAATTTGGAATGGCTCTGGATCCTCTGGTTCCAACCTATGATTGATTTGTTTGTGTCCATGTTCAGCAAACGTCTGCAACTGTACGTCATTCCTGTCCACGACCCAGAGACCTGTATGACAAACACCTTGTCAATAGAATAAAACCCCTCCCCCTCCCCCTCCCACCTCATAGCAACACCACTTCCTGAGTTACTCTTTCCGGCCTTTCTCCATTCTATCGAAATGGGTCAGCAAAGCGGGACTCAAGATCACAAGGCTGATCCTAATAGTTTGAGCCATGGCCTCTGCCCACAAGAAGGTGCAACTGTCCCTTCGTCAGCATCCCCTCAGACACCCTCACTCAGGAGTGATCCACTTCCATCATTAGATACTGCGTTTTCACAAATGGTTGTTACGGGCTAGAATCGGCCACCAAATCAGACAGATAATCTTTTAAAAACTGGTTTAAGATCACGACACTTTCTTCAGATCGATCCAAGTAATAGATGGGACGTCTTTGGAAACTATAGAAATCGCATTTTCTTCCAAGTGCAAGAGTGCTGAAACACTTTACAGACACTAATCGAATGCAAGGGTCTGTTGGCACAACAAGGAATCCATACATTCAATCCACTCCCTCCAGCAACGAGCTAGGCAATTTTATGGCCTGACTCCACTTCGAGCGGGACCTCATGACATTTAAACAGATTTGGGGCCTAGACTTCTCGGATAACTTTCACCCCCTGAAATGTCACGGGGCCTGACATCCAAAGACGCCTGGAGCCCTGACAGACTTCCAGACTGGGACATCTTGCTCTCGTCCCTGGTACTCCAAGGCAGATGCCATTATAGCCTCCAGACAATGTCCCCTTGACAATACTATCAGGCAGAATTGCTCTCTACTCGCCCGCACCACCGATAGAGGTACATGCAAAATGCATAGACGTAGCGTTGTAAAACAGGAACCAGAAAAACACAAAAATAGAATCAGAACGCGTATTTAACACGACGCAAGACAGGTGCCAGTTTTAAACAAGACATTGCCTTCCATCAAACTGACTCCATATCTGTGGCTTTCCTTTCAAAATCCAAGACAAGTGTGACTGCTCAAGCAAACAGGAACCAGAAAGAAAAACACGAAAAAAGAATTAGAACGCGTATTATAATCAAACAAGACGGAGGCAAATTTTCGGCCAACTGGCCTTTGTCAAGCGTAGACGTAAGATCACAAACAAACAAACACCAAATACAAAAATTAGGAGAAAAGTCCTTTTCTCACACTGGACGAAGCAGCAGGGAAGTTTCAGTCTTTTTCTCCTATTTTTTGTATTTGGTGTTTGTTCGTTTGTGATCTTATGTCTACGCTTGACAAAGGCCAGTTGACAGAAAATTTGTGCCTGTCTTGTCTTGTTGTATTAAATATGCGTTCTAATTCCTTTTGCGTGTTTTTCTGGTTCCTGTTTCCTTTCGAAGTTCGCGACAAATCACAATTTTGGGAAGAACTGTCACGTCGACTTTCTATTCATCCTTCATCAGACATTATAGATAAGCCAGATGAGGAATATTATCTCTGCCTGGTAATCTCTTACACATGGTAATGGAATCACGCCAAATCCAACCACACCTAACACAATAAGTCATGTGCCTCACGAGTTTGTAAAGAATAGCTAGTTGTGTTGTGATTCAGACCTTTGATTGTTTATTTATATACTTTATATATATGTTCCTTTTTTGAAGGTAAGATACACAGATACACATGTCATTTACATGTAACCAAGATTATTCCAGTGATAGGCTGATAAAATATGGTATAAAATATAGACTTGCTCAACATAATCTAGGTAAGGCCTTGGGACCTGGCCAGCTCATGGGTTTATGTGCAGGCTTAAAGCTTGTGTCATGATCAGCATACACGTGGCACCTGTGACATTAGTGCAAGTGGAATTCGTTCCGAGCGCGGAGACGTCGTCTTGAGAAACTGAAACTGAAATCTCAAGTTCTTGAACCGAGGTGTGGACAGGGAGGAAGACCTTTGAAATATTAATTTGACGTAATGACCAGAATGATGGAAACATTTAGTTGGGCAGCAAACAGGTCATTTTTTGATGTTGCAGGCTTGGTCTGAACTCAGAATATCAGATCCTGAGTCCACGGCTCAGAGAGTGCCAGATAATTGCTGGCAGATTTGGGTGGAGCGCATACAGAATGGTCCGAGTGCTATGAACCCTTTTTGAACAATTTCCAAACTGCAATAAGCCATGAGTTTTACCCATGTAAAATGAAAGTAACAGGTTAACCTCAGCCATGAGCTCAACCTCAGTTGCCTTAATTTTACATGGGTTTATGTGCAGGCTTAAGGCTTGTGTCGTGATCATTCTGGATCTTCTCCATCACATGACACTTCTGACGTATGTTAGTGCATATGGAATTCATTCCGAGCGCTGAGAAGTCATCTTGAGAAATTGAAACTCAAACTGAAACTGAACCTCAGAGCTCAAGAAATTCCGGCCCTGGCCATATCTTGGGCCTTCCATCATTCTGTCCCTCCAAAGGACATCTTGGCAGCAGCATATTGACGCTCGGAGATCCTCTTCACGAGCCAGGGAAAATTTTGCATATTTTTTGTTGGGATTCGTCCATTTTTTGTTGTTGCTCTTTTCGGAATTAATTTACGTCTGGATTCAATTTTCATACCCACTTTCATTAAAAGTGTGAAGTTTTCCTCAACATTGCTGTTTATTAACTTGGAATGACAAACAGGATAAAATAAAAATATATCAACCCCAACAGACAATATGCAAAATGAAAGTTGAAATGAACAAAATATGTCAAAATATTGTACGGAAAATTTGTGCTGATATTTAACTAAAAAGGGTTAAAAGCGCGAAAGACAATGGGGATTTTTTTCAAGTTTCTGTTTTAGTTAAATGCACTTACCAACTCCGATTCCAATAGAAAATCCTACCCCTATCATCCTTGTATCATTCTGGCTTTTACGAGGAACGTCTTTAAGAGACCAGCGAATGAAAGAAAAGCAAGTTAACAGAGACTGTGAGGTGGGAAAAGCACTGACTGGTTGTACCAAAAAGAGTTCTAGCAATGTCAGTGACCAAAATTCTGGTCAAAACACAGGATTGAGCTAGCTTGGATAGCACATGTAAGATACTGTAAATGCATATTGTTTAACGGGAATTTGAGAGGGGGAAGTCTAGATGGTAGCGTTAGAATAATAAGGATGTTGGTGCTGAAGGTAACGCTGGTGCTGCAGCAATAAAGACTAAGGTTGTTTTCACAGCGAATATGCTTGCTGCAACACAATAAGTGATGATAGTTTGGACAGTAAATATAGTGCTTGCAGTGATGTTGACAGTAACAGAGGTGCTGCAGACAGAAAAATGATTGATGTAACTTGTAAGTATTTGTTGTGGTGTCAAAGCAGTAAAATGATGGATTTTATTGACAGGAATATCAGCCAAGTACAAGTGGTCGCAGGGGATTACAACATGGCATGGACGGATACCACTGAACAACGTAGAAAGGTTTCCAAGATACTTGTGCATAAATCGTACGAAAAAAAGAAAAATCCTGCCTTTTCCGTCATACCATATACTCTTGGTAAGATCTTCCAAATTTAGATAGCTCACATTATTGTTTGATTACTACTTTGTAACCTACTGCTTATTATGCAGTAATAGATCTTTATGACGCTGAGGTAGCGCTGTGTATCTCTAAACAACTAGCCGTGCCTTTGGCACATCAAAGAGCAGCTGGCTGAACAGATTCACCCAAGATGTCTGTGCAAGATCTGTAACATTACGTGGCAAGATCCAGTGTCCAGCTTTCATATTCAGAAGAAGTGTTGCTAGCCAAGTATACTGTTGCCACTCATCAGCCGGCAGCTTCGTTAGACAGGACACGATATCTGAATGGAAGACAACCGCATCCCAGAGATGCTTCTATATGGAGAGTTGAAGCAAAGATACCATGACCAGCAAAGACCATTAAAGCGATACCAGGATAATCTGAAGGCTAAACTCATAGGCTGTGGTATCAACACCACCAACAGGAGGAAGACATTGCCTACAAGACGGTAAGCTGGTGACGCAGTGCACGTGCGGCATTATTATCTTTGTACAGCACAGAACGTTCAGCTGCTATTCTACAGAGGGGGGGGGGGGATCACAGGACTTGGAACGCAAAGCCGCATGACCCCTTCCCATGCAGAGCCTTGGAAGAACATGTACCGCCAGGATTGATCTTGTGCCCACATGAACACTCATGTCAGGTGACAAAGGAGCAGTGTGCCAACTCATCTGCTGGATCAGTTGGAGAGTCCATCACTCACCTGTTGCTTGTTGTCCCCGTTTCTGTTTCAGTTTCTGTTTTCCAGTTTGTAGTGGGAAGCGTGTGTACTTTTGACTCATTTGTGTGAAAGAACACATACATGCATTCAAGCTGTAGGTATGCTGGGAAGCATACAAACCCTGTCTTTTATTGAATACAATGAATTCTAAGGCAAACCAATCGGTCTCAGCTTAAGGGGTAGTTTTAACCCCTTAGAATAAACCAAACAGCGCTTTTGAAGAGGGTGGGGGACAGTGCATCGGGAGAAACGGGGGATTAAGTGGGCCCACGGTCTGTACAGCTCAAACCAGACTGAGGGGCGACGCGTCCGCTCACCATTACTTAAAATCAGTTACGCACCAGTCACCATGGTGTAGTGGTTAACGCAGTGGACTACCGACTGGAAGGTTGTGGATTCGAATCCCCATATGTGCCTTCAAAAATTGTTGTGGGATTTTTCGGCTCTAACCGGCTCCTACCCAGAGTTGAGCGTGCTATGGGCTCATTGGGAAGACTGGGACCACACAATCGAGTCTCATCCACTTCACAGATGCATCATTGAGGGTGTTGCTCAAATCTTCTGATCAGCGCCGCAGGCGTCTGTATTTCTCTGACCTGGTTGACGCCAGGATATATTATGATAAAAAGCGTAGAGGACAGCCCTGTCACGTAATATCGATCCTACACGAAACTCCATATCATCATGATTATCATCCTTATCATCATCATCATCGTCGCACTGTAAAAAACAAACAAACAAACAAAACAACAAAAAACCCAAACAAACAAACAAACAAAAACTGTACTAGCATCAGTGGCCATTACGGTGGTGTAGAAAATGGGGTGAAAAGAAGGTGTGCACAAAGGTAACCTCCCTGAGTGCGATGATCTTTAAAAAAAAATCAGTTACGCTTTTCGATTTCGTGTATGCGAAGTTACACTCTTTTACTTGAATTCCTGTTGAACAAATATACTTAACAAATCATAAACCCAGATTCCCCTCATCCATCCCTGTCTGTACCGCTCTGGTTCTCATTCGAGGGCCTTCCTGATGAGCGAGAGATAAAGATTATTCTTGCAGTAAAAACAAAGTACTCTGCTCTCGCTAAGCAGGAAGGCCACAGATTGGTTAAGGTGGATCACATGTTTGTCACATGAAAGCCATGTACAGTTTCATTAAATTTGGCCTATGACAGAGTGCTAAACTGGTCAGATTAACCCTGTTTCAATTGTTTTAGTTAAGTGTACCAATAAAGCAGTTTTTCTCTCTCTCCAATATGTCCATAGTTGTGCAATGGTTTGGCCTCTGTGGCGAAAAGAATGTCACCACGATATAACCAAACTATGGTTTTGATCATATTCCATTTATGATAGAAACTGAACTTCTTAAAAAAACTGGTAAACACACATTGAAGGGAACGTTAGATGTTACGATCCCAAACGACTTTTGCTCGTTCATAGATATGTTTAGCATTTACTCAGATTTGTACTTTTTTGTTTTCCCAAATGATACAGAAGATGATCTCGTTTTGACAAATAGAGGCTGTTTGATAAGTCTCTTGCAACAGAAATATCTAGGCATAGATGTTAAGTTTGGGTAAGTGTAGATCTAGTTCTGTTTTATCTTTTTGTTATACTGAAACCGATCAAACTGTGGTACAATTGATAAGTTCCATCCATCGATCCATCGATCCATCTATCCATCGATCCATCGATCCGTCTATCTATCTATCTATCTATCTACATGTACCTATGTATGTATGTATGTATCTATCTATCTGTATATCTATCTATCTATCTATCTATCTATCTATATCTATCTGTCTGTTTGTGTATCTGTCTATCTACCTGTCTATCTGTCTATCTAACTGTCTGTCTTTCTATTTGTCTGTCTGTCTATCTATCTATCTGTCTGTCTGTCTGTCTGTCTGTTTGTCTGTCTGACTGTCAGTCAAACACCATCACTACACTTATTACCATATTTTTGTGTGTGGCTGTTTGTAAATGTCGTTTTTCTTGTTTTTTGACGAGTCTCATCTGTCTCACCTGTCAGCTTCACCAGGTTTGGTGTTGGCCGCTGCACTTCTGGATGCTACCATCTCCCTCCAGGCCGCTCTGTCTTGACTTTTGTGGACAATTTCTTCAATATTTAGGCCACTGATGTTGATTATGTTCTTGGTGCATGAGATTTTAACGAGTATCTGTTATTATATGCCTGCAGTGAACGACATTGCTGTGGTGACTCTTCAACAACCATTGAGGATGTCGCCTGAAAACCCATGTGCTGTACCTGTTTGTCTTGAATCTAATTTCACTCATAACGGCGACTCGTGTATTGTGAGTGGGTGGGGAACAACAAAATGTGAGTAGCTTTTAAAAAGTGTGAATGTGTGTGTGTGTGTGTGTGTGTGTGTGTGTGTGTGTGTGTGTGTGTGTGTGTGTGTGTGTGTGTGTGTGTGTGTGTTTTGGGGGGTTATTGCATACCCTGAATTTGTAGAGGAATGAGGCGGTAAAGAGCTCCAATTTTCTCAGGGCCAACATAATTATGCCTCTCCCTCATTGCCTTTACCCTTCCCGAACCTGAAGAAAGACATGTATCCATTCACAGCTGGAAACAAAGGAGGCGGCACGCACAGAGTTTATTTCTGTAACTACTTTTGAGCGAAACACGAAAACTGCTATGGAACTATGCCTACAGCTTGTGTCACTGTGGTTTAGAAAAGATGAAAAACACGCGCCTTGGATTGGCCTGGCTCCCATCACTATTATACACGCGACTTGCTTGTTGGCAAGCTTGAGATATCACCACAGTCGAGGTTCACGTACAGCATGAATGCAGAATTTGAATGTGATTTGGTGTTGTTTGATTGAATGTGCTGTTTGGATGTGACTGCTGTTTGAATGTGACTGCTGTTTGAGCATGACTGTGCTATTTGAATGTCACTCTGTACTATTTGACTGTGACTGTGTTGATTGACTGAATGTGATGTTGTCTGTTTGACTGAATGTGATGTTGTGCTGTTTGAGTGTGAATATTTGCTGTTAGACTGAATGTGATGTTGTGCTGTTTGACTGAATGTATGTTGTACTGTTTGACTGAATGTAATGTTGTACTGTTTGACTGAATGTAATGTTGTACTGTTTGACTGAATGTAATGTTGTGCTGTTTGACTGATGTGATGTTGTACTGTTTGACTGAGTGTGATGTTGTGCTGTTTGACTGAATGTATGTTGTGCTGTTTGACTGAATGTAATGTGTGTTGCTGATGTTTGGACTGAATGTGATGTTGTGCTGTTTGACTGAATGTAATGTTGTACTGTTTGACTGAATGTGATGTTGTGCTGTTTGACTGAATGTGATGTTGTACTGTTTGACTGAATGTAATGTTGTCTGTTTGACTGAATGTGATGTTGTGCTGTTTGACTGAATGTATGTTGTACTGTTTGACTGAATGTAATGTTGTGCTGTTTGACTGAATGTAATGTTGTGCTGTTTGACTGAATGTAATGTTGTGCTGTTTGACTGAATGTATGTTGTGCTGTTTGACTGAATGTAATGTTGTGCTGTTTGACTGAATGTATGTTGTGCTGTTTGACTGAATGTAATGTTTGTACTGTTTGACTGAATGTAATGTTGTGCTGTTTGACTGAATGTAATGTTGTACTGTTTGACTGAGTGTAATGTTGTGCTGTTTGACTGAGTGTGATGTTGTACTGTTTGACTGAGTGTATGTTGTACTGTTTGACTGAATGTGATGTTGTGCTGTTTGACTGAATGTAATGTTGTGCTGTTTGACTGAATGTAAATGTATTGTGCTGTTTGACTGAATGTGATGTTGTACTGTTTGACTGAGTGAATGTTGTGCTGTTTGACTGAATGTAATGTTGTGCTGTTTGACTGAATGTAATGTTGTGCTGTTTGACTGAAGTGTAATGTTGTGCTGTTTGACTGAATGTGATGTTGTACTGTTTGACTGAAGTGTAATGTTGTACTGTTTGACTGAATGTGATGTTGTGTACTGTTTGACTGAGAATGTATTTGTTTGTACTGATGTTTGACTGTAGTGTAATGTTGTTTTACTGTTTGGACTGGAATGTAATGTTGTGCTGTTTGACTGAGTGTAATGTTGTACTGTTTGACTGAATGTAATGTTGTGCTGTTTGACTGAGTGTAATGTACTGTTTGACTGAGTGTAATATTGTGCTGTTTGACTGAGTGTAACGTTGTACTGTTTGACTGAATGTAATGTTGTGCTGAGTATGAGTTGTGTTGTTGAATGAATATGATTTTGTGCTGCTTGAGTATCACTTGAACAGATAAACTGCCAGTCTGCCAGTTCCATCTCAACACACAGTCTGACAGTTCCATCTGCAACACACAGTCTGCCAGTTCCATCTGCAACACACAGTCTGACAGTTCCATCTGCAACACACAGTCTGACAGTTCCATCTGCAACACACAGTCTGTCAGTTCCATCTGCAACACAGTGTCCACGCCATATAGACATTGCAGCAATTAGTGATTTGATGTTCTTTTAATCCTTCCAGTCGGTGATAGGAGCTGCTTAGTGTTTGATTTGGATAAAAATATATAACGAAACCAAGTACAATTTGAATAGGAACAGATACAAAAAAACAGTGTTTCATCTACCAGTATATACAATCTCTAATAAAGAGTCCGTTAGGTCAGAAGTTCCCCGCTGTGGGGACGCCAGGGGCTCTTTCAGTATAAACAGTATCCCCACCTTCTGAAAATTCTGTACGTGCGTCTTTTCTGTCGCGTGTTTTGTTTCTGCCTTGTTTCTTTGCTTTCTGTCATTTCTTCCTATCATTTTCTGCCTTGCTGGTCCAATTCACTTGTACGTTTTCGATAAAGTCTTACGTACTTTCTCTTAGGATTGATTATTGGGTATATCTATTATGGGCATTTTTTTTATGCGGGAGCAATTTACGTAATTTAGGCCTGTTTTCATATGTTTTAGTGTCCTTAGTTATGTTTGAAATCGTATTCAGGTATGTTCTGGTGATAAATTGAACAGAGTGGTCCACGCCAGTGGCATTACCTTAGATTATATGTGCGAATGCACTGATATGTGTACTTTCTTTATTTCCTGTTGAGGTATTGTGCATGTTTAAGCATACCTAAAAACACAAAACATATACAAAAACGGGCATAGATTACCTGAAATTGCTTCCGCATATCTCACCTCCCTAGAGCCACAAAATGCACTTAATACATGTACCTAACTATCAGTCCAAGAAAATGATAGGAAGAAATGACAGAAAATAAGGAACAAGGATGAAACAAAAAGAGTGACAGAAAAGAGGAAATTTCTAGCACAGAATTTTCAGAAGGTGGGAATACTAGTCGTACTGAAAGAGCCCCCGGCATCCCCACGGGGACAACAAAATTGGAAAACTGAGATGGACAAATTCGCCTTGTACATTCTCGGCCTCTGAGAAGGTAGATGGAAAAATAATGGAGAAATACAGACAGAAAAAGGGTATGTCCCGTACTACAGTGGAGAAGAGGATAAACATGCATCCACAGAGTGGGGTTTTTGGTCAGTGAAAATCTCCGGGAACGTTGTATTGAGGTGCTGCCTATTTCCAGTAAGATCATCACCATCCGCTTGCAGTAGTACAGTGCATATGTGCCTTCCCATATCAGACTATGACATGACCAGATTGAAGAATTCTACATCCAACTTCAAACGGTCATCAACAAAGTTGACAAGAAAGAGATCCTCACTGTTGAAGGTGACTGGAACGTCAAGGTTCGTAAAGATGCCCAAGAAGACTGGAGGAATTTCTGCGGCCCTTACTGTAACGAGAGTACCAATGATGATAATGGTTAGGGTTCTTCCTAAAACTGTATAGAAAAACCAAATCTCGATGAAACACAATATAAGGCTTTTATGTGCATTAGTATCCCTCTTCCTGTATGCATGCGAGGCATGGACCCTCCCAGCGTGTTTGAAAAGACGATCCCAAACCATGGAAATGAAGTGTTATGGCAAGATATTAAATGTATGATACACTGATCACATCATCAATAAGCAAGAGTGCCAAACAGCATACAGCAGCACACTGAACCATATGAAGAGCTGCTGACTTGATAAAGAAACAAAAACTTTGGTACGAAGATGGTCATGTAATGGCTTCGCTAAATCAGTCCTCCACAGAACTGTTGAGGCTGGACACAGACGGGGAAAATGGACTGACAACATTGTCGACAGGACAGAGAAAACATTTGTAGTGACCCAGGCTCTGGCACACAACTGACAAAACTGGATGAATCTGGTGAACAGCGCAGCATTCCAATACCTTCATGGAGTTAATAGAAAAGAAGTAGAAGACAACGAGGAAAAGGAGAAGATATGAAACTCTATTTTATCAGTGTAAAATCTTTTTAACGGGCAGTGAAGTCCAGCTTGATAGAGTTGTCCTATAACAAAACTGCCCAACATCAATCAAACGCCTGAAATCAAATCTAGTAAACTGAAATCCTATATTATTTCACACCATGGACAGTCTAGTAGAAAGTTCAGTAATCCAAGAGTATGCCAATGAGCTGTGGAGAAATAGGCACCAAACCTCAGCAGTCATCATCATCAAGTGCCTTGCCACATGGCGTTGGCGATCATGGCCCTCCATATGCATCTGTCCCTTGTTGCCGCAAGCACATCTTCCACCCTCTCTGTCCTCATCTACCCTGAAAGTCCGTCCAATGTTTTTTCCCTGGGTCTACCTGGCGCCCTCCTTCCCTCCAGCCCTCCTGTCTTGACCAGGTGCTTCAATTCCCCTTTCCTCATAAAATGGCCTATAAATGTTGCCTGTCTTTTCCCAATCTTCCTTATGAATGATCTTCTTGTGTCTGCCTCCATCAAGACTGTCTTGTTTGTTTTCTTTGCTGTCTATGGAACTCTCAACATTCTTCCCAGTAACCACATCTCAACTGCCTCAATCTTGTTCTGGCCTTGCTTGTTGACTGCCCATCCCTCACAACCGTATAACATTATTGGTTCTATATAATACTCAACAACTCTCTTCCTGATGTTAATTGACAGGCATTTGTCGGTAAGAATGGTCCTCATCTTCTTGAACGCTGTTTTGGCTTGGCCGATTCCGCTTGGCTATTTCTGGTGTACATCTGCCGACTGGTGAAAAGATCGTTCCCAGACATTTAGACCCATCAACCTGTCTCAAGGTTATGCCGTTTGCCGTTATTTTGCATGAGGGGATATCATGTTGTTTTTTTTTACTAATTACTATGACTTCAATCTTCTTGCTCTTTAGTTCCAAACCCTTACCTTTGCTTTCTATTTCTATTATATTTTTCCTCCAACATTTATCCCAAGGCATTCTTCTAGATTTCTCTTGATGGTTTCGCTGTGAAGCGAAAACAAATCTAGTGACAGAACACAACCCTGCCTGACCCCTCTTTTGATATTTTGGAAAGAGCTTTTTTCGTTTTCTATTCTCATTGCTGCGGGGATACTGTTTATACTGAAAGAGCCCCCGGCATTCCCACGGGGGACACAAAATGATAACAATAAGAACATGCTTGATGTGACTGGGGACTCAAAGACTCACAACTGACACTTTGTGATGGTTCTCTCTGTCCCTGTCAGCCGGAAGCCAGCAGGCGTCTATGCTCCTGCAGAGGGCCACTGTGCCAGTCTACGACGGTACAAACTGTGTGAAAGCTTTTAATATCCCGGACAGTAACTACATGTACAACAAAACGACTCAGCTCTGTGCCGGTTTTCGTCAAGGTGGTGTCGACTCTTGCCAGGTTAGTTGTGGAGGGGGCAGGGATGATAATAGTATGATGTGAGTACGTTTGTCGTCCACGGTGGATAGGGAGAGGGTTAATTTAAGAAAAACTGAAGCAGAGAAGGTGTTATCAGGGAAGCCTTTCATAAGCTCTACAGGAGCACTGAAGGTCAACCTCTGTATAAAATCGCAGCATCAAATTTGTTCCAGTGTGGACTGAGCAAGAAAGGCCTTTAATGCAGAATAGCCCCCCCCCCCCCCCAAAAAAAAAAACAAAAAAAAAAAATACACACACAAACGACAAACAAACAAAGAAAAACCCAAAGTTTTTGTTCAGTATTTCTTGAAAGACTTGGAAAAAGAACTAAAAAAGTCGAAAAACATATGTATTGGACATATGTTTATGCGGAAATAGTTCTCATGTCACAATTTGTTCGAGAGTATGTCTTGAAATTTTGCCAAATTCTGTGTTTTGGTGTGAATGAACATTTTAACACTGAATAGTCTTTGTCATTAAAATCAATTTCTGTGTTTTGGTGTGAATGAACATTTTAACACTGAATAGTCTTTGTCATTAACTGAATGTGTTATTTTCAGTTAACACTAAAGAATGTATATTAAACAGTTTCATGCACAATTATGGACAGAATAAGTAAAATACACTGTTACATTTATTTTGAAAAAAAAAAAATTCTTGCTCTATAATTGTCAAGTATTATGTGTTGAGTAATTGTAAAAACAAATTGATGCAATACACCATTGAATCGTATAACTTGATGTACATATTTGTACATGCTCTAGCATAACTTTTTGATGTAGTAAACTAATATATACATACGGTGTAACGAGATGTCATGTCTATCTGCACATGTGTTTGCATAATTTTTCAATGCAGTAAGGTATTACGTATAATTTGATGTAATGTCTGTGCTTGTACGTGTGTTCACAAAACCTGAGATATTGTACAATGTTTTATTTTGACGAAAATTAACCTTCATAGTAACAGTGAAAAAAGAAGAAAAAAGTCCTTTCAAGAGATTCTCAAGGCATGTTGAACTGGAACATAAATACTGCCTCCGGGAAAGATGTTACACTTGACACGACAAACATGACAGGAGTAAAAACCCATGGTTCTAGCACGCAAGTCTGTCCTGGGATTACATTGCAGTATATGTGGAATAATTTGTCTGTTTAGAGTTGCTCTTGTCTTCCGTGTCTGCCGACATTACTGCCACATGGTGTGTGTGTGTGTGTGTGTGTGTGTGTGTGTGTGTGTGTGTGTGTGTGTGTGTGTGTGTGTGTGTGTGTGGTGGGGGGGGCGTTTGGGTGTGTGTGGGTGCGTGTGGGTGTGTGTGGGTGCGTGGGTGTCTGTGTGTGTGTGTGCGTGTGTGTATTTTTGTGTGTGGGGTGTGTGTGTGTGTGTGTATGTATGTGTGCGTGTGTGTATGTGTGTGTGCATGTGTGTATATGTGTATGCGCGCCCGTGCATGAGAGACAGTGCATGTACATGCGCATATATGCGGAATTTTTGGATGCTTACACATCACCAATACAACGTCCATGTGCAATATATAGGTTACTATCATGAAAACAACCACTCTACATTAACCCTTTGACTCCCTCCCCCTATCCACCTGATTCCTGCAGGAAGCTGGTGGATAGGGAGAGGGAGTCAAAGGGTTAAGTTTTTGCTTTGCTAGCATGGTTGACAATGCCGGATACTGGTGGACAGGGTGCGGGAGTCAAAGGGTTAACGAAACCCCATAAATCATTGTAGCCCCAGCATCAGAATAACCATGCTTAGTAAGCCTACTCCTGCTTACTGAGTATAATATATGTACAAGGTTTAGTAGGGCGATGGATTACTTACTCTGACAGTAGAGGTTCAGTGGTACGAGAAATTGTGTGCATGCAGTTGTCGGTCCATCTGGGTGTGAATGGGTGCCTGATCTCGTTGAGATTCATCATCATCAAGTGCCCTGCTGCACGGCATTGGCGACCATGGTCCTCCATATGTATCTATCCCTTGTCGCCACAAGCAAATCTTCCACCCTCACTGTTCTAGCTTCCTTTTAAATCCAATGTTTTCTCCCTAGGTCTACCTTGTGTTCTCTTTCCCTCCGGCTTTCCTGTTGTGACCAGCTTCTCTAATTCCCCTTTCCTCATAAAATGGCCTATAAATGTTGCCTGTCTTTATCAAATCTTCCTTATCAATAATCTTCTTGTGTCTGCCTCCATCAAGACTGTCCCGTTTGTTTTCTTTGATGTCCATGGAACTCTGAACATTCTTCTTCAAAAACGCATCTCGGCTGCCTCAATCTTGTACTGGCTTTGCGTGTTGACCGTCCACGCCTCACAACCGTATAACACTATCGGTTCTATTAACATTCAGTAACTCTCTTCTTGATGTTAATTGATAGGCATTTGTTCGTAATCGTTGAGGAATGGTGAAGCCCCAAGGCAGAATGATAGGACCCTCCCTCACAAAACTGACAACCCAAGACGGGAAAGGAGACTATCTGTACCAAATCTGTCCTGAACAACCTTTAACATTATCGAAGAACCTTTACCTTTAACCCCTACATCAGTTTAACCCAATAACATGGCGCTGTATGTGTACACATAGAGTGATTCTAACTATTTAATCCTCTGACTCCCGCACCCTATCCACCAACTGCAAAAACTTAACCTTTTGACTCC
>JAPXFY010000014.1:47074667-47112167 GCA_030674185.1 Monoplex corrugatus | reverse complement strand
CTACATCATATCTACACTGCTCATGTTCCCTTTGTGTTCATGTTCTCCATGTTCCTTCCAATGTTCACACTGACTCAAACCTGCAAAGAGGGAAACAATAGTGACAGAATGTTCACAAAATGCTGGGTGTTGTGAGATTTCCTATTTCGCGCACGCGCACGCGCACGTGTGTGTGTATGTGTATGTGTATTGTTGTGTGTGTGTGTGTGTGTGTGTGTGTGTGTGTGTGTGTGTGTGTGTGTGTGTGTGTGCGTATATGTGGTGTGTGTGTGTGTGTGTGTGTGTGTGTGTGTGTGTGGTGTGTGTGTGTGTGTGTGTGTGTGTGTGTGTGTTGTGTGTGTGTGTTCGTTCTTTGATTTTTTTTTTTCAGAGGGAGAGTAATTGTTATCACAGCATAAGAAGAAATTCAATTCATGCAAAATATCAATATGCTTGAAATATAAGTATATGCAATCTGCGTGAAGTACGATTATCAGTAACACAAATAAAACACGAAAAAGAAAAACAAAAACAAAAAGAACTTTTCAGCATACGCGGGTGGAGTGTTATAATGATTTGAATAAACAATATCAAGTAAATATTCAGTTGTTATTAACGGTAAACATGGCAGCCATTTCGCTCTATGTATGAGCAAAGTCCACGTTAATGTTGTATTGTATTCATCCATGTGATATTTCATTGATAGAGAGGTTATGTTCTGTGGAGTCTTTTTATACTTGCATTTATTATTGCATATTTTCTAAGGATGATCGTTCTTTGATTTAACGTCTTTTCACTGAGTGATATTAGACGTGTGTGTATGTGTGAATGTGTGTGTGTGTGCGTGTGTGCGGGTGTGTGTGTGTGTGTGTGTGGTGTGTGGTGGTATGCGTGCGTATTGTATTGTGTGTGTATGTGATTGTGGTGTATGTGTGTGTGTTTGTGTGTGTGTGGTGTGGTGATGTGATTGTGGTGTATATATGTGTTGTGTGTGTGTGTGTATGGATTGTGGTGTATGTGTGTGTTATGTGTGTGTGTGGTGTACGTGATTGTGTGTATGTGTGTGTGTGTTGTGTGGTGTGTGTGTGGTGTTGTGTGTGGTGTTGTGGTGTGTGTGGTGTATGTGATTGTGGTGTATGTGTGTGTGTGGTGTATGATGTGTGTGTGTGTGTGTGGTATGTGATTGTGGTGTATGTGATTGTGGTGTATGTGTATGTGTGTGTGTGATTGTGATGTTGGTGTGTGTGTGTGTGTAGGATTGTGGTGTAGTGTTGTGTGTGTGTGTGTGTGGTGTAGTTGTGGTGTTGTGTGTGTGTGTTGTGTGTGTGTGTGTGTGTGTGTGGTGTATGTGATTGCGGTGTATGTGTGTGTGTGTGTGTGTGTGTGTGTGTGTGTGTTGTGTGTGTGTGTGTTGTGATTGTGGTGTATGTGATTTTGGTGTATGTGTGTGTGTGTGTGTGTGTGTATGTGATTGTGTGTGTATGTGTGTGTGTGTGTGTGTGTGTGTGTGTGTGTGTTTTGTGTTGTGTGTGTGGTGTATAGTGTGGTGTATGTGTGTGTGTGTGTGTGTGTGTGTGGATAGTGATTGTGGTGTATGTGTGTGTGTTGTGTGTGTGTGTGTGTGTGTGTGTGTGTGTGTGTGTGTGTGGTGTATGTGATTGTGGTGTATGTGTATGTGTGTGTGTGTGTGTGGTGTATAAGATTGTGGTGTATTGTGTGTGTGTGTGTGTGTGTGTGGTGGGTATGTGATTGCGGTGTATGTGTGTGTGTGGTGTGGTGTGTGTGTGTGTGATTGTGGTGTATGGATTTGGTGTATGTGTGTGTGTGGTGTGGGTGTATGTGATTGGTGTGTTGTGTGTGTGTGGTGTGGGTGTGGTGTGTGTGGTATGATTGTGGGTGTGTGTGTGTGTGTGTGTGTGTGTGGAGTAAGATTGTGGTGTATGTGGTGTGTGTGTGGGTGTGGTGTGTGTGTGTGTGGTGTGTGGTGTGTGTGTGTGTATGTGTGTGGTGCATGTGTGTGTGTTGTGTGTGTGTGTGTGTGTGTGTGTGTGTATGTGTGTGTGTGTGTGTATGTAATTGTGGTGTATGTGTGTGTGTGTGGTGGTGTAGTGATTGTGGTGTATGTGTGTGTGTGGTGTATGTGATTAAGGGAAAAAAAGGAAGACTGTTTCACATTGACTGTAAAAAGACACATGTCCCCAAAAAAGGTGTACGCAAGCCTTACCCAAAAATTTCTGAACGAATTTTTACCACTTCTGAAATAAAGGCTTAGACTGTTCAGGAGTTGCAAATGCATAAAATGGGAATCCTTGGTGCCGAGGTCAAGGTCAGATGCAATGTGCCAAAACTTGGCAATTTCTGAGGAATTTCCACCATCAATGTTTACAATCTGTTTCTCTGTTGTGACAGTGCCATTGTTTTCACTTCATATCAATTTTTTCTTTTTTTTGTGTGTGTGTGTGTGTGTGTGTGTGTGGTGGTGGTCTTTGATTTAATGTCTATTCACTAAAGTGATTTTAGACACACACAAAAAACAAAAACAAAAAAAAACCCACTTTGAAATGGTTAATTTTCAGGAAAAAGAAATGAACCAGAAAAACAAGACAAGAAAGAAAAATTCACAAATGACGTTATCATAATTAACGATTGAAACAGTAAAATTAGCTAACCATAACACTGAACATGAGAAGTAACGGCGCGTTAAAGATAATTCGCTATAGGACTTTTTGACAGGCTAACAAAAAATTCATAAGTTAAGGATGGTGAGGCAAATATGTCAGAAACTGTCTTCGTTGATAACGTAGGTATATGTCGTTTTACCCGAACGCATGAAAGAATATGACTATGTGTTATCTTCTTTCCACACAGGCACACTACATTCCTGGTGTATTTTGTTTTGAATGCATCAAGTTTCCACCTATATATAAGGGATTGTATACTTCTGCTGGCAGGGAACCGCTTAGATGTTTTGCTAATTTCAAAATTCATGTAACATTTTTCATACATTTTCTGTTTATCTTGAAACTGCTTCCATATGTAGGCGTCCACTAAGGTATAACACTCATGCAATGAGAGGGAAAGTTGTATATGATTTGAATCTGGTGAGCTCTTTGCCCCCCGTTTGGCAGCTCTATCAACCATATCATTTAATGAAAAGAACTATGAGATGGTATCCAGCAGAAAGTGATATCAGTGCCTCTTAAGGATAAACTATTAATCAAGTGAGTAATTTCCAATATCATTTCAGATCTTGTTTGTAATTTTGATAATTCAAGAGCTTGAAGTACAGATTTTGAATCAGCGCAAAAAAGTATCTGGGGAATTGTCCTAGGAAGATTTATCATATAATTCAAAGCCATTAAGATTGCAAAGAGTTCTGCAGTAAATACAGATTTATTAAGTCCTATATAGAAAGATTTCTCAATTTTGAGAGCAGGTATTAAAAACGCTGAGCCTGCTTGTCTTTCAATTATTGAACCATCAGTGTAAACTTTCAAGTGATCGGAATAAAAGTCTTCTATATGACATTTAACGTGACTTGCCAGTAAGTTGATATTATCTTCTTTTTTTAAGTCAGTGTGGTGTATGTCAAATCGTGCTCTTTGAAGTTCCCAACTGGGTACTGGTGAAAACGAAGGTCTTAAAGTTACAGGACCTGTGTCTAAATCAATTCCAGAGCCTTTCATAACATCAGCTGTAAATGTTGCAAGCGTGACCTATTAGGATATTGATTTAGCTCTTTTTGGAAAGTCGGTGTCTGATCTTACTTTTGTCTCTGTTTTGATGCTGTTTTCTATGGTAGTGTTTCTTAACAGAAATTTAGTAGAAGCGACTTTCCTTTGTTCATCAAGTGACAACAATTTGATTGCATTGTATGTGCGATGGCAACAGGCATGCATTGGAAGACCAAGCGCAAGTTTGAAACCTTTACAATCTATGCTCTGCAGTTTTGTGAGTAAGCATTTTGGTGCACTGAAGAATATTTCTTGGGCATAGGTTAATTTAGATCTAATAAGCGATTGATTTACAGAGATGAACAAGTGTTGATGTATCTTGTCCCCATATCTGTTTGCGAACTATTTTCAAGAAATTTAAAGTTTTTTGAGCTTTTGTTAATAAGTATTCAATATGCTGATTCCAAGATAATTTGGCTGTAAGGAAAACTCCTAAGAATTTAATCGACTCATTATATTGAAGAAGAGTATCTCCCAGTTTGAATGTGGGAACATTTGCTGGGTTAGTTCCACTGTTAAACAAAACTATCTTTGTTTTTTCCACGGATAGATGCAGTCCATTTTCTACCATATATCGTGCTATTTTATCGAGTTCTAATTGATAACATTTACGCGTATAATTAAGACAGCGCAAAGGAGTTTTTCTTTTCATATTGACCTGCATCCACGTGCATAAATCATCAGCATATTGAGCTAAAGTTACATGTTTAGAAATTTTACTGGGTAAGTCATGCAATAATATCATGAAGAGAAGGGGAGCAATAACGGATCCCTGAGGGATACCCATTTGAAGAAATCGTTTTGAAGAATACACATTTTCGATCCTCGTTTGAATTACACGGTCTTCTAAGAGGCATTTGACATAATCAAAAATGTGACCTGTTAGCCCAATACTTTTCAATTTGAGTAATAATCGGGAGTGCCATACTTGGTCGTATGCTTTAGTTATATCAAAAAATGTAGCTAAAACACATTGGCGTCTGGCAAATTGTTGTTTGATATTAGTGGTTAGCTTTGCTAGGAGTTCCACTGGTGACCTGCCTTTTCTAAACCCTGCCTGATTCACTGGTAATATGTTGTTCTTTTCACAGTAGTACATCAATCTCTTTAAAATTATTTTCTCCATAAGTTTACATACGTGCGATGTTAATGCAATTGGCCTATAGTTTTTCAAGTCAATATTGCGTTTACCTGCTTTTAGTACAGGAACCACTATTGATTGTTTCCAATAGTCGGGCAATATGCCGCTATTCCAGCATTTTTTAAACATATTATGTAGCAAGATTAAAACATTGGAAATTGCATCAAATCCTACTGATGTTTTTTATTTGGAATTGATTTAATGGCATCTTTTAATTCTTGGAGCGTGATTGGTGCATTTACGTAGTGCGTATTATCTGGGACAGGATCCTTGTATGCGTCGGTCTTTTCTTCCTGTACCCTATATTTTCTACTAGAGGCAGGAAGTCCTTCTACTCGACAGACCTCAGCAAACATATCTGCAAAAGCTTCTGCTTTCTCCTGTGAGCTAGGTAAAGGGTTGTTTTCTAGTCTTACTGGAATTGATGGCAACTTGATCCCATTTTTCATTGTTTTCAGTTTTTCCCAAATCTTTTGCATATCTTTATGGTCACTTACTTCATCTGTACAAAAAGATGTCCAATATTGTTCTTTAGCTTGTTCTATGACTCTGTTACAGTTTATGTTCGCACTTTTCATTGCCGTATGATTTTCAGGTGACCTATTAGCTATATATTGTTTGTATTTTTCTTTCTTTTCGTTGACTGTCTTTTCACAAGCTTTATTCCACCAGACTTTTCCATGATGTTTTCCTGTTTTTGACGCTTTAAGTTCTGGATTTGAAATTTTTGCAGCCCTTAAGAGTGACTTACAGAAATCTGCGTATATATCGTTTAAGGTCGTTGTTTCAGATAGATCTGTTCTTGTATTTCGTAGGAAAGCTTTAAAACTGGCCCAATCTGCGTATTTATAGTTAAACTTGGGTAAACTATCTGTGGTATTGCATCAAACTCAGTGATAAGGTTAAGGGTAAGAAGTATGGGGATGTGATCTGATCCCAACAAGTCATCCTCTGTTTGCCATGTGGCATTTGGTGCTAGCGATGGTGAGATTAAGGTAAGGTCGATAGCTGTGGGTCTGTGGGTTGGTATATCAGGGACACGGGCAACGTGTCCGTTGTTTAGTAAGTATAAATTGGAATCTATAATATTTTCAATCAACCTGTTGCTAGTTATGTTTTTACAATTCTTGTGTGTGTGTGTGTGTGTGTGTGTGTGTGTGTGTGTGTGTGTGTGTGTGTGTGTGTGTGTGTGTGTGTGTGTGTGTGTGTGTGTGTGTGTGTGTGTGTGTGTGTGTGTGTGTGTTGTGATGTTTCAGCAAAAGATTTCTCAGCTGTCTCGGGATGAAGTTGTACTAGATTTAGTTCACACGCCACCTTTCAGTTTCTTTATGCAAAAGTGTAATTTTTCATTGGGCTTGAGCTACATTTTTGTGTGGACAGTGACTCAGAAACTGACATAAATTGACACCAGTTCTAGAGTTAAGACCAGAACATAGACACATTCGGATCTTGCATGAAACATGATCTGTTAACCCTTTGACTCTCGCATTCTATCCACCAAATGAAAAAAAAACTTTGATTCGTTCACCCTATACACCAGCTTCCTGCAGGATGCTGGTGGATAGGGTGAGGGAATCAAAGGCTTATGGTTTTCCTTTGCTAGCATAGTCGGCAATGCCGAATGCTGGTGAACAGGGGGCGGGAGTCAAAAGGTAAACCCTTTCAGTACACTGCTGCTTGAGTCCAAACACCAGTCCTGCTTTATGTCACCCTACTTCTTTTTTCATTTCACACAATTTACTGTGTACTATTTCGTGCCTTGGGCTCTCTTTGAGGTTCTTAAAACAGACAAAACTAGTCAGTCTAGAAGAGAAAGAGAGAGAGAGGGGGGAGTAAAACAGACAAAACTAGTCAGTCTAGAAGAGAAAGAGAGAGAGAGAGGGGGGAGTAAAACAGACAAAACTAGTCAGTCTAGAAGAGAAAGAGAGAGAGAGTGGGGGGAGTAAAACAGACAAAACTAGTCAGTCTAGAAGAGAAAGAGAGAGAGAGGGGGGAGTAAAACAGACAGAACTAGTCAGTCTAGAAGAGAAAGAGAGAGAGTGGTGGAGTAAAACAGACAAAACTAGTCAGTCTAGAAGAAAGAGAGAGAGTGGTGGAGTAAAACAGACAAAACTAGTCAGTCTAGAAGAGAAAGAGAGAGAGTGAGTGGTGGAGTAAAACAGACAAAACTAGTCAGTCTAGAAGAGAAAGAGAGAGAGAGGGGAGAGTAAAACAGACAAAACTAGTCAGTCTAGAAGAGAAAGAGAGAGAGAGTGAGTGGTGGAGTAAAACAGACAAAACTAGTCAGTCTAGAAGAGAAAGAGAGAGAGAGTGGGGGGAGTAAAACAGACAAAACTAGTCAGTCTAGAAGAGAAAGAGAGAGAGAGTGGGGGGAGTAAAACAGACAAAATTAGTCAGTCTAGAAGAGAAAGAGAGAGAGTGGGGGGAGTAAAACAGACAAAACTAGTCAGTCTAGAAGAAAGAGAGAGAGAGAGGGGGGAGTAAAACAGACAAAACTAGTCAGTCTAGAAGAAAGAGAGAGAGAGTGGGGGGAGTAAAACAGACAAAACTAGTCAGTCTAGAAGAAAGAGGAGAGAGAGGGGAGAGTAAAACAGACAAAACTAGTCAGTCTAGAAGAGAAAGAGAGAGAGAGTGGGGGGAGTAAAACAGACAAAATTAGTCAGTCTAGAAGAGAAAGAGAGAGAGTGGGGGGAGTAAAACAGACAAAACTAGTCAGTCTAGAAAGAAAGAGAGAGAGGGGGAGCAAAACAGACAAAACTAGTCAGTCTAGAAGAGAAAGAGAAGAGAGAGGGGGGAGTAAAACAGACAAAACTAGTCAGTCTAGAAGAGAAAGAGAGAGAGGGGGAGTAAAACAGACAAAATTAGTCAGTCTAGAAGAGAAAGAGAGAGAGAGGGGGAGTAAAACAGACAAAACTAGTCAGTCTAGAAGAGAAAGAGAAAGAGAGAGAGGGGGAGCAAAACAGACAAAACTAGTCAGTCTAGAAGAGAAAGAGAAAGAGAGAGAGGGGGAGTAAAACAGACAAAACTAGTCAGTCTAGAAGAGAAAGAGAGAGAGGGGGAGTAAAACAGACAAAACTAGTCAGTCTAGAAGAGAAAGAGAAAGAGAGAGAGGGGGAGTAAAACAGACAAAACTAGTCAGTCTAGAAGAGAAAGAGAAAGAGAGGGGGGGAGTAAAACAGACAAAACTAGTCAGTCTAGAAGAGAGAGAGAGAGAGAGAGGGGGAAGTAAAACAGACAAAACTATTCAGTCTAGAAGAGAAAGAGAGAGAGAGGGGGGGGAGTAAAACAGACAAAACTAGTCAGTCTAGAAGAGAAAGAGAAAGAGAGGGGGGAGTAAAACAGACAAAACTAGTCAGTCTAGAAGAGAGAGAGAGAGAGAGAGGGGGAAGTAAAACAGACAAAACTATTCAGTCTAGAAGAGAAAGAGAGAGAGAGTGGGGGGAGTAAAACAGACAAAACTAGTCAGTCTAGAAGAGAAAGAGAGAGAGAGGGAGGAGTAAAACAGACAAAACTAATCAGTCTAGAAGAGAAAGAGAGAGAGGGGAGGAGTAAAACAGACAAAACTAGTCATTCTAGAAGAGAAAGAGAGAGAGAGGGGGAGTAAAACAGACAAAACTAGTCATTCTAGAAGAGAGAGAGAGAGAGGGGGGGAGTAAAACAGACAAAACTAGTCAGTCTACAAGAGAAAGAGAGAGAGAGGGGGAGTAAAACAGACAAAACTAGTCAGTCTAGAAGAAAGAGAGAGAGAGGGGAGAGTAAAACAGACAAAATTAGTCAGTCTACAAGAGAAAGAGAGAGAGAGGGGAGAGTAAAACAGACAAAACTAGTCAGTCTAGAAGAGAGAGAGAGAGAGAGGGGGGGAGTAAAACAGACAAAACTAGTCAGTCTAGAAGAAAGAGAGAGAGAGGGGGAGTAAAACAGACAAAACTAGTCAGTCTACAAGAGAAAGAGAGAGAGAGGGGAGAGTAAAACAGACAAAACTAGTCAGTCTACAAGAGAAAGAGAGAGAGAGGGGAGAGTAAAACAGACAAAACTAGTCAGTCTACAAGAGAAAGAGAGAGAGAGGGGAGAGTAAAACAGACAAAACTAGTCAGTCTACAAGAGAAAGAGAGAGAGAGGGGAGAGTAAAACAGACAAAACTAGTCAGTCTACAAGAGAAAGAGAGAGAGAGGGGAGAGTAAAACAGACAAAACTAGTCAGTCTAGAAGAGAGAGAGAGAGAGGGGAGAGTAAAACAGACAAAAACTAGTCAGTCTACAAGAGAAAGAGAGAGAGAGGGGGGAGTAAAACAGACAAAACTAGTCAGTCTAGAAGAGAAAGAGAAGAGAGGGGGGGGAGTAAAACAGACAAAACTAGTCAGTCTAGAAGAGAAAAAGAGAGAGAGGGGGGGGGGAGTAAAACAGACAGAACTAGTCAGTCTAGAAGAGAAAGAGAGAGAGTGGTGGAGTAAAACAGACAAAACTAGTCAGTCTAGAAGAAAGAGAGAGAGTGGTGGAGTAAAACAGACAAAACTAGTCAGTCTACAAGAGAAAGAGAGAGAGTGAGTGGTGGAGTAAAACAGACAAAACTAGTCAGTCCAGAAGAGAAAGAGAGAGAGAGGGGAGAGTAAACCAGACAAAACTAGTCAGTCTAGAAGAGAAAGAGAGAGAGAGAGTGGTGGGAGTAAAACAGACAAAACTAGTCAGTCCAGAAGAGAAAGAGAGAGAGAGGGGAGAGTAAACAGACAAAACTAGTCAGTCTAGAAGAGAAAGAGAGAGAGAGTGAGTGGTGGAGTAAAACAGACAAAACTAGTCAGTCTAGAAGAGAAAGAGAGAGTGGGGGGAGTAAAACAGACAAAATTAGTCAGTCTAGAAGAGAAAGAGAGAGTGAGGGGGAGTAAAACAGACAAACTAGTCAGTCTAGAAGAGAAAAGAGAGAGGGGGAGTAAAACAGACAAAACTAGTCAGTCTAGAAGAAAGAGAGAGAGGGGGAGTAAAACAGACAAAACTAGTCAGTCTAAAGAGAAAGAGAGAGAGTGGGGGAGTAAAACAGACAAAACTAGTCAGTCAGAAGAAGAGAGAGAGAGGGAGTAACAGACAAAACTAGTCAGTCTAAAGAGAAAGAGAGAGAGAGGGGAGTAAAACAGACAAAACTAGTCAGTCAGAAGAAAGAGAAGAGAGGGAAGTAACAACAAAATAGTCATCTAAAGAGAAAGAGAGAAGAGGGGAGTAAAACAGACAAAACAGTCATCTAGAAGAAAGAGAGAGGGGGGAGTAAAACAACAAAATAGTCAGTCTAGAAGAAAAGAGAGAGAGGGATAAACAGACAAAATAGTCATTAAAGAGAAGAGAGAGGAGGGGAGTAAAACAGACAAAACAGTCATCTAAAGAAAGAGAGAGAGAGGGGAGTAAAACAAAACTATCAGTCTAAAGAAAGAGAAGAGAGGGATAAACAGACAAACTAGTCAGTCTAAGAAAGAGAGAGGAGGGAGTAAAACAGACAAACTATCAGTCTAAGAAGAGAGAGAGGGGAGAGTAAAACAGACAAAATAGTCATCTAGAAAGAGAAGAGAGAGGGAGTAAAACAGACAAAACTATCAGTCAGAGAAAGAGAGAGAGAGGGAGTAAAACAGACAAAACTAGTCAGTCTAGAAGAAAGAGAAGAGGGGGAGTAAAAAGACAAAACTAGTCATCTAGAAAGAAGAGAGAGAGGGGAGTAAAACAGACAAACTAGTCATCTAGAAGAAGAGAGAGAGGGGAGTAAAACAGACAAAACTAGTCAGTCTAGAAGAAAGAGAGAGAGGGGAGTAAACAGACAAAACTATCAGTCTAAGAAGAGAGAGAGGGAGAAAACGACAAAACTAGTCATCAAAGAAAGAGAGAGAGGGGAAGTAAACAGACAAAACTATCAGTCTAGAAGAGAAGAAGAGAGAGGGGAAACAGACAATAGTCATCAAGAAGAAGAAGAGGGGGGTAAACAACAAATATCATCAAGAAAGAGAGAGAGGGAGTAACACAAAACTATCATCTAGAAGAGAAAGAGAAGGGGGATAACAGACAAAATATCATCTAAAGAAAGAGAGAGAGGGAGTAAACAGACAAATAGTCATCTAAAAGAAAGAGAGAGAGGGGAGTAACAGACAAACAGTCAGTCTAGAAGAGAAGAGAGAAGGGGAGTAAAAGACAAACTAGTCACTAAGAAGAAGAGGGAGTAAAACGACAAAATAGTCATCTAGAAGAGAGAGGGGTAAAACAGACAAAATACAGTAAGAAAGAGAGGGAGAGTAAAACAAAAAACTAGTCATTAAAAGAGAGGGGAGTAAAACAACAATATAGCTAAGAAAAGGAGGATAAACAACAAACTATCATTAGAAGAAAGAGGGGGATAACAACAACTATCGTCTAAAGAAAGAGAGAGGGAGTAACACAAATCAGTCGAAGAGAAGAGAGAAGGGTAAAACAACAAATCATCTAAAGAAGAGAGAGGGGGAAAACAACAACACATCAGAGAGAAAGAGAAGAGGGGAGTAAAAACAAACTATCATCTAGAAGAAAGAGAGAGGGAGTAAACAGCAAATATCTAAGAAGAAGAGGGAGTAAACAAATATCTCTAGAGAAAGAGAGGAGAGAACAACAACTATCAGAAAAGAGAAGGGAGAGTAAAACACAAAATCTCTAGAGAGAGAGAGGAGAAAACAACAAAACTACATTAAAGAAGAAAGAGGGGTAAACAGACAACTTCATCTAAGAAGAAGAGGGGGTAAACAACAAAACTATCATCTAAGAGAGAGAGAGGGGAAGAAACAGAAAATCCTAGAAGAAGAGGAGAGGAGAAAAACAACTATCATCAGAAAAAAAGAAGAGAGGAGAAAACAACAAAATATCGTAAGAAAAAGAGAAGGGAGATAACAACAACTAGTCGTCTAAAGAGAGAGAGGGAAAACAACAACATCATCTAAGAGAGAGGGGGAGTAACAAAACATCTCTAAAGAGAGAGAGGGGGGATAAAACAACAATAGTCGTCTAAGATCAGTCTACAAGAGAAAGAGAGAGAGGGGAGAGTAAAACAGACAAAACTAGTCAGTCTAAAGAGAAAGAGAGAGAGAGGGGAGAGTAAAACAGACAAAACTAGTCAGTCTAGAAGAGAGAGAGAGAGAGGGGAGAGTAAAACAGACAAAACTAGTCAGTCTACAAAGAAAGAGAGAGAGAGGGGGAGTAAAACAGACAAAACTAGTCAGTCTAGAAGAGAAAGAGAAGAGAGGGGGGAGTAAAACAGACAAAACTAGTCAGTCTAGAAGAGAAAAAAGAGAGAGAGGGGGGGGAGATAAAACAGACAGAACTAGTCAGTCTAGAAGAGAAAGAGAGAGAGTGGGGAGTAAAACAGACAAAACTAGTCAGTCTAGAAGAAAGAGAGAGAGTGGTGGAGTAAAACAGACAAAACTAGTCAGTCTACAAGAGAAAGAGAGAGAGTGAGTGGTGGAGTAAAACAGACAAAACTAGTCAGTCCAGAAGAGAAAGAGAGAGAGAGGGGAGAGTAAAACCAGACAAAACTAGTCAGTCTAGAAGAGAAAGAGAGAGAGAGTGAGTGGGGAGTAAAACAGACAAAACTAGTCAGTCCAGAAGAGAAAGAGAGAGAGAGGGGAGAGTAAAACCAGACAAAACTAGTCAGTCTAGAAGAGAAAGAGAGAGAGAGTGAGTGGTGGAGTAAAACAGACAAAACTAGTCAGTCTAGAAGAGAAAGAGAGAGTGGGGGAGTAAAACAGACAAAATTAGTCAGTCTAGAAGAGAAAGAGAGAGTGAGTGGTGGAGTAAAACAGACAAAATTAGTCAGTCTAGAAGAGAAAGAGAGAGAGAGTGGGGGAGTAAAACAGACAAAACTAGTCAGTCTAGAAGAGAAAGAGAGAGAGAGGGGGGGAGTAAAAACAGACAAAACTAGTCAGTCTAGAAGAAAGAGAGAGAGAGAGGGGGAGTAAAAACAGACAAAACTAGTCAGTCTAGAAGAAAGAGAGAGAGAGGGGGGAGTAAAACAGACAAAACTAATCAGTCTAGAAGAAAGAGAGAGAGGGGAGAGTAAAACAGACAAAACTAGTCAGTCTAGAAGAGAAGAGAGAGAGAGGGAGATAAAACAGACAAAACTAGTCATCTAAAGAGAAGAGAGAGAGAGGGAGGAGTAAAACAACAAAATAGTCAGTCTAGAAGAAAAGAGAGAGAGGGAGGAAAAACAGACAAAATAGTCATTAGAAGAAAAGAGAGAGAGGGGGGAGTAAAAGACAAAACTATCATCTACAAGAGAAAGAGAGAGAGGGGGAGTAAAACAGACAAAATAGTCAGTCTAGAAAGAAGAGAGAGGGAGTAAAACAGACAAACTAGTCGTCTAAGAGAAGAGAGAAGAGGGGAGTAAACAGACAAATAGTCAGTCTAAGAGAAGAGAGAGAGGGAGTAAAACAGACAAAACTAGTCAGTCTAGAGAAAAGAGAGAGGGGGAGTAAAACAGACAAAACTAGTCAGTCTAGAAGAAGAGAGAGAGGGGGGGAGTAAAACAGACAAAACAGTCAGTCAAAGAGAAAGAAGAGAGAGGGGAGAGTAAAACAGACAAAACTAGTCAGTCTAAAGAGAAAGAGAGAGAGAGGGAGAGTAAACAGACAAAACTAGTCAGTCAGAAGAGAGAGAGGAGAGGGGAGAGTAAACAGACAAACTAGTCATCTAAAGAGAAAGAGAGAGAGAGGGGGAGTAAAACAGACAAAATAGCAGTCTAGAAGAGAAGAGAGAGGGGAGTAAAACAGACAAAATAGTCAGTCTAGAAAGAAGAGAGAGGGGAGAGTAAAACAGACAAATAGTCAGTCTAGAAGAAAGAGAGAGAGGGGGAGTAAAACAGACAAACTAGTCAGTTAGAAGAGAAAGAGAGAGAGGGGGAAGTAAAACAGACAAAACTAGTCAGTCTAGAAGAAAGAGAGAGAGAGGGGAGTAAAACAGACAAACTAGTCAGTCTAGAAGAAAGAGAGAAAAGAGGGGGAGTAAACAGACAAACTATCAGTCTAGAAGAAAGAGAGAGAGGGAGAGTAAAACAGACAAAACATCAGTCTAGAAGAGAAAGAGAGAGAGAGGGGGAGTAAAACAACAAAACTATCAGTCTAGAAGAAAGAGAGAGGGGAGAGTAAACAGACAAAATAGCAGTCTAGAAGAAAGAGGAGAGAGGGGAGTAAAACAGACAAAACTAGTCATCTAGAAGAAAGAGAGAGATGGGAGTAAAACAGACAAATATCAGTCTAGAAGAGAAGAGAGAGGGGAGTAAAACAGACAAATAGTCAGTCTAGAAGAAAGAGAGAGAGGAGGAGTAAACAGACAAAACTAGTCATCTAAAGAGAAAGAGAGAGAGGGGTAAACAGACAAAATAGTCAGTCAGAAGAGAAGAGGAGAGGGAGAGTAAAACAGACAAAACTAGTCAGTCCAGAAGAAGAGAGAGAGGGATAAACGACAAAACTATCAGTCTAGAGAAAGAGAGAGAGGGAGAGTAAAAAGACAAAACAGTCATCTAGAAGAAAAGAAGAGGGAGTAAAACAGACAAAACTATCAGTCAGAAGAAAGGAGAGAGAGGGGAGATAAAACAGACAAAACTAGTCATCTAGAAGAAAGGAGAGAGGGGAGTAAAACAGACAAAACTATCAGTCTAGAAGAGAAAGAGAGAGAGGGAGTAAAACAGACAAAATAGTCAGTCCAGAAGAGAAGAGAGGAGAGGGGAGTAAAACAGACAAACTAGTCAGTTAGAAGAGAAGAGAGAGAGAGGGAGTAAAACAGAAAAACTAGTCAGTCTAAAAAGAGAGAGAGAGGGAATAAAACAGACAAAACTAGTCAGTCTAAAGAAAGAGAGAGAGAGGGGAGTAAACAGACAAAACTAGCATCTAGAAGAAGAGAGAGAGAGGGGGGAGTAAAACAGACAAAACTAGTCAGTCTAGAAGAGAAAGAGAGAGAGAGAGTGGAGGGGGGGAGTAAAACAGACAAAACTAGTGAATCTAGGAGAGAAAGAGAGAGTGAGAGGGGGGAGGGAGTATAGACACTCACAAGAATGCCAAACTAACAAAAAAAAAATAAAACTAAAGCAAACTTATATACTTTCTTAATTTTCTTTTATTTCTGAGTATGACATTGCCGACTAAAATTCATCAAACTACTTTGCATCAAAATCAACACGAGTTGTGACTTCAACATCATTAAGATCACAATGCATCAATAAGATCAAAACAGACAGTGACTTCAACGTCAACACCGGCATTAACAAAATGCTGTGTTCTACTGTAAAATTCCTTCCTTTTTAAGCCAGCGTCAGTCATACGTGGACGTTATTTGCAGATAAGAGGGTAGTCGTGATCTTGAAAAGGTTTTCTGTAGATGAATCAAGAGCTGAAGAGAATCAGATGCAACATCCAGAAACAAACTGTTGTTGAGGATTTTTGGTCTGATGCTGACAACAGACTAAATTCTCATGGCATATTGGATCCAGTCATGGTATTCGGCAACATTGGTGTAAATGCCCGGGAAGTGGGATATGCCACACTTGTAACTGTAGGAAACAATGCCAGTTTGCACATAACTGTTGGTGGCGCGGTTGAGACACACCAAGGGGCCACCAGAATCACCCTGCATGAATACACATAGATACATGGTAAGTGGTTAAACTGATAGCATCACTCTTCGTGCACACATAATTATAGATACATGATATTGTTTAACCCTTTGACTCCTGCACCCTGTCCACTAGCATCCTGCATTGTGAACCAAAAAGTTCAATAATTATTTTTTGATAGGGTGAGGGCGTCGGAAGGTTAATTAAGTTTTTGCAGTTGGTGGATAGGGTACAGGAGTCAAAGGGTTAATAGAGTCACTATATGTGTGCACATACAGCACCATGATATTGGGTTAAACTGATGTAGAGGTTAAAGGTAAGGGTTGTTCAGTAATGTTAAAGGTCGTTCAGAACAGATTTGGTACAGATAGTCTTCTTTCCAGTCTTGGGTTGTCAGTTCTGTGAGGGATGGGTACTATCATTCTGCCTTGGGCCTTTACCATTCCTAATCTCAACTATTAGGAACAAATGCCTATCAATTAACATCAGGAAGAGAGTTACTGAATGTTATATAGAACTGATAGTGTCATACGGTTGTGAGGCGTGGACAGTCAACACGCAAATCCAGAACAAGATTGAGGCAGCCGAGATGTGTTTTCGAAGAAGAATGTTGAGAGTCCCATGGACAGCAAAGAAAACAAAGGGGACAGTCTTTATGGAGGCAGACACAAGACGATCATTGATAAGGAAGATTAGATAAAGACAGGCAACATTTATAGGCCATTTAATGAGGAAAGGGGAATTAGAGCACCTGGTCACAACAGGAAAGCCAGAGGGAAAGAGAACAGCAGGTAGACCCAGGGAAAAAATATTGGACGGACTTTCAAAGGTGGCTGAGAACAGCGAGGGTTGAAGATGTGCTTGTGGCAACAAGGGATAGATACATATGGAGGACCATGGTCGCCAACGCCATGCGGCAGGGCACTTGATGATGATGAATCTCAACGAGACCAGCACCCATTCACACCCAGATGGACCGACAGCTGCATGCACACAGTTTCTCGTACCATTGAACCTCTACTGTCAGAGTACGAGTAAGTAATCCATCGCCCTACTAAACCTTGTACATATATTATACTCAGTAAGCAGGAGTAGGCTTACTAAGCGTGGTTATTCTGATGCTGGGGCTACAATGATTTATGGGGTTTTATTAACCCTTTGACTCCCGCACCTTGTCCACCACCATCCTGCATTGTCAACCATGCTAGCAAAGCAAAAACTGAATCCTTTCAATCCCTCTCCCTATCCACCAGCTTCCTGCAGGAATCAGGTGGATAGGGGGAGGGAGTCAAAGGGTTAATGTAGAGTGGTTGTATTAATGATAGTATCCTATACATTTCCAAATGGACGTTGTATTGGTGATGTGTAAGCATTAAAAAATTCCACATGCGTGCGCATGTGTATGCTCTCTCTCTCTCTCTCTTTCTCTCTCTCTTCTCTCTCCTCTCTCTCCTCTCTCTCTCCTCTCTCTCTCTCTCATGCACGCACGCGCGCGCACACGCACGCACACACACACACACACACACACACACACACACACACACACACACACACACACACACACACACACACACACACACACACACACCAAGTGGCAGTAATGTCGGCAGACATGGGAACCCAGACCAACTAGAAACAGACAAAGTATTCCACAAATACTGCTATGTAATCCCAGGAGAGACTTGCGTGCAAGAACCATGTTTCTTTTTTTCCTGTTATGTTTGATTCAAGTGTCTACCACAAGAGCTTCCTCTGTGTGCGTGTCCTGTCAAGTGTAACATCTTTCCCGGAGACAGTGTTTATGTTCCAGTTCAACATGCCTTGAGAATCTCTTGAAAGGACTTTTTTCTTCTTATTTTCACTGTTACTATGAAGGTTAATTTTCTTCAAAATAAAACATTGTACAATATCTCAGGTTTTGTGAACACACGTACAAGCACAGACATTACATCAAATTATACGTAATACCTTACTGCATTGAAAATTATGCAAACACAGTGCAGATAGACATGACATCTCGTTACACCGTATGTATATATTAGTTTACTACATCAAAAATTTTTGCTAGAGCATGTACAAATATGTACATCAAGTTATACGATTCAACGGTGTACTGCATCAATTATTTTTACAATTACTCAACACATGATATACTTGACAATTATAGAGCAAGAAATTTTTTTTTTTCAAAATAAATGTAACAGCGTATTTTACTTATTCTGTCCATAATTGTGCATAAAACTGTTTAATATATGTTCTTTAGTGTTAACTAAAAATAGCACATTCAGTTAATGACAAAGACTATTCAGTGTTAAAATGTTCATTCACACCAAAACACAGAAATTAATTTTAATGACAAAGACAATTCAGTGTTAAAAATGTTCAGTCACATCAAAACACAGAAATTGGCAAAATATTTCAAGACTTGCTCTCGAACAAATTGTGAATGAGAACTATTTCTGAATAAACGTATGTCCAATACATATGTTTTTCGATTTTTTTAGTTCTTTTTCCAAGTCTTTCAAGAAATACTGAATGCTTTGGTCTTTTGTTTGTTTGTTTGTTTGTTTGTTTGTTTGTTTTTTTGTTTGTTGTTTGTTGTTGTTTTTGTTGTTTTTTTTTTGGGGGGGTGTTTATTTTGCATGAAAGGTCTTTCTTGCTCAGGCGACCCTGGAAAAAAATTGATGCTGCGACTTTATACAGAGGTTGACCTTCAGTGCTCCTGTAGAGCTTATGAAAGGCTTCCCTGATAACACCTTCTCTGCTTCAGTTGTCCTTAACCCTTTGACTCCCGCACCTTACCCACCAACTGCAAAAGCGTAACCTTTTGACTCCCTCTCCCTATCCACCGGTGACGACAAACGTACTCACATCTTACTATTATCACCCCTGCCCCCCTCCCCATCACCACTCCCTCCACAACTAACCTGGCAAGAGTCGACACCACCTTCAGGAAAACCGCGCACAGCTGAGTCCGAGTGCTGCGGATGTAGTTGTTGTCCCTGATACCAAAAGCTTTCACACAGTTTGTACCCTTGTAGACTGGCACAGTGGCCTTCTGAAGAAACATAGACGTCTGCTCGCTTCCGGCTGACAGGGACAGAGAGAACCATCACAAAGTGTCAGTTGCGAGTCTTTGAGTCCCCAGTCACATCAAGCGTGTTGTTGTTATTGTTATTTTGTGTCCCCGGTGGGAATGCCGGGGGCTCTTTCAGTAATAAATACATGTAGTATCCCCGCAGCAATGAGAATAGAAAACGATATAAGCTCTTTTCAAAGTATCAAAAGATTGGTCAAGCAGGGTTGTGTTCTGTCACTTGATTTGTTTTCACTTCACAGCTAAACCATCATGAGAAACCTAGAAGAATGCCTTGGGAGAAAGTTCGGAGGAAACATTATAAACAACCCTCGTTACGCAGATGACACCGTGCTAATTGCAGAAAATGGAAAAGACCTACAAAGTCTTGTGAATATAATAGAAATAGAAAGCAAAAACAAAGGGCTGGAGCTAAATAGCAAGAAGACTGAAGTCATGGTAATCGGTAAAAAACAGGAAACATATCATGCAAAATAACAGCAAGTGGCACAACTCTGAGACAGTTTGATAAGTTTAAATATCGGGGAAAGGTCATCTTACGAGACGGCAGATGCACATCAGAAATGGCCTGCAGAATTGGCCAAGCCAGAACTACATTCAAGAAGATGAAAACCGTTCATACCAACAAATTCCTATCAATTAACATCAGGAAGGAAGTTCTTGAGAGTTATATAGAACCGATACTGTCGTATGGTTGTGGGTCGTGGGCAGTCAACACGCAAAGCCAGAACAAAATTGAGGCAACTAAAATGTGGTTTCTAAGAAGTCTTGAACGAGGAAGTCTTGAAGAAGCAGACACAAGAAGACCATTAATAAAAAGAATAGAAAAAGACAAGCAACATTGATAGGACATTTTATGAGAAAAGAGAAATTACAGCACCTGGTCACAACAAGAAATCTGGAGGGAAAGAGAACATACGGTAGACCAGAGAGAAGACATTGGATGGTCTTGCAGGATGGCTGATGACAGAAAGGGTGGAGATGTACTTGCAGCGACAAGGGATAGATTCGTATGTAGGGCCCATGATTGCCAACGTCATGCGGCAGGGAACATCATGATGATGGTGATGTTTGATGATAATGATGATAATGATGTATGATGATGATGGTGCTGCTGCTGCTGATGATGATGACGAGTATCCCTGCCTTCTGTGCTAAACATTTCCTCTTATCTGTCACTCTCTTTGTTTCTGCCTTGTTCCTTTCTTTCAGTCATTTCTTCCTATCATTTTCTGCCTTGCTGGTCCATTCACCTGTAACTGTGATATCGGTTTTTATGTATTGCAATCTGTGTCTTGCTGCACTGTCCATATGGTGTGGACACAGTGTTGCACATGCAACTGGCAGACTGGCAGTTTATCAATTCAAGTGATAATCAAACAGCACAAAGTCATATTCAGTCAAACAGCACAATATTCACACACTCAGCCAAAAAGCACAACATTCACACAGTCAAACAGCACAATTTCACACACAGTCAAACAACACAACATCACACTCAGTCAAACAGCACAGCATCACACTCAGTCAAACAACACAACATCACACACAGTCAAACAGCAGAACATTCATACAGTCAAACAGCACAACATTCACACAGTCAAACAGCACAACATTTACACACAGTCAAACAGCACAATATCACACTCAGTCAAACAGCACAACATTCACACACAGTCAAACAGCACAACATCACACTCAGTCAAACATCACAACATCACACACAGTCAAACAACACAACATCACACACAGTCAAACAGCACAACATTCACACAGTCAAACAGCACAACATTCACACAGTCAAACAACACAACATCACACTCAGTCAAACAGCACAACATCACACTCAGTCAAACAGCACAACATTCACACAGTCAAACAGCACAACATCACATTCAGTCAAACAGCACAACATTCACACAGTCAAACAACACAACATCACATTCAGTCAAACAGCACAACATCACACACAGTCAAACAGCACAACATTCACACAGTCAAACAGCACAACATTCACACAGTCAAACAGCACAACATTCACACACAGTCAAACAGCACAACATCACACACAGTCAAACAGCACAATATCACACACAGTCAAACAGCACAACATCACACTCAGTCAAACAACACAACATCACACTCAGTCAAACAACACAACATCACACACAGTCAAACAGCACAACATTCACACAGTCAAACAGCACAATATCACACACAGTCAAACAGCACAACATCACACACAGTAAACAACACAACATCACACACAGTCAAACAGCACAACATTCACACAGTCAAACAGCACAATATCACACAGTCAAACAGCACAACATCACACTCAGTCAAACAGCACATCACATTCAGTCAAACAGCACAACATCACACACAGTCAAACAACACAACATCACACACAGTCAAACAGCACAACATTCACACAGTCAAACAGCACAATATTACACACAGTCAAACAGCACAACATTCACACACAGTCAAACAGCACAATATCACACACAGTCAAACAGCACAACATTCACACACAGTCAAACAGCACAATATTACACACAGTCAAACAGCACAACATTCACACACAGTCAAACAGCACAATATTACACACAGTCAAACAGCACAACATTCACACACAGTCAAACAGCACAATATCACACACAGTCAAACAGCACAACATTCACACACAGTCAAACAGCACAATATCACACTCAGTCAAACAGCACAACAATCACACTCAGTCAAATAGCACAATATTCACATTCAGTCAAACAGCACAATATCACACACAGTCAAACAGCACAATATCACACACAGTCAAACAGCACAATATCACACACAGTCAAACAGCACAATATCACACACAGTCAAACAACACAACATTCACACAGTCAAACAGCACAATATCACACACAGTCAAACAGCACAACATTCACACAGTCAAACAGCACAATATCACACACAGTCAAACAGCACAACATCACACTCAGTCAAACAACACAACAATCACACTCAGTCAAATAGCACAATATTCACATTCAGTCAAACAGAACAATATTCACATTCAGTCAAACAATACAATACAATACAATACAATATTTTATTTATATAGCGCAAAATCTTGATAAAATCAAATCTAAGCGCTAAAACAGACACACACGCACGCACGCACACGCACGCACGCACGCACGCACGCACACACACACACACACACACACACACACACACACACACACACACGGCTATAAATGGGGAGAAAGAATAAAAACAATGGAAAATTATAGAGAGCATATTATATACAATTATATATTACAATGTGATTCCCCTCCGAGTGGAGACAGGCTGCAGAGAGGATTGATTGAGGTCAGGATTTTATGCAGAGGAGAAAAGGTGAGTTTTGAGAGCGGACTTGAAGGAGACAAAAGTAGGTTGCTGACGGACTGAGAGAGGAAGTTTGTTCCAGGAAAGTGGACCAGAAACAGAGAAGGCTCGTGGACCATAGGTATTGAGCTTAGTGCGTGGAAAGCGAAAAGTCAGAGGATCGGAGGCAGAGCGGAGGGTACGTGAGGGAACATAGATCTCAAGTAGGCTTGACAGGTAATCGGGGGTTGCGTTATTGAGGCCTTTGTAGCACATGGTATCTAGTTTGTACTGTATGCGCTTTGATACAGGGAGCCAGTGAAGTTGTGCCAGGAGAGGAGATATGTGGTCAGCATTTTTCTTTTTGAGTACAAGGCGTGCAGCATTGTTTTGAATGCGCTGTAGGATGTGAATGGTGGAGGCAGGAAGACCAGACAGGAGTGAATTGCAATAGTCAATGCGAGACATTATGAAGGAGAGAAACGAGTTTTGCAGTTGTTTCGACAGAGAGCAAAATATTACATTCAGTCAAACAGCACAATTTCCACATTCAGTCAAACAGCACAATATTCACATTCAGTCAAACAGCACAACATTACATTCAGTCAAACAGTACAACATTATACTCAGTCAAACAGCACAACATCACACACAGTCAAACAGCACAATATTCACATTCAGTCAAACAGCACAACATTACATTCAGTCAAACAGCACAACATCACACACAGTCAAACAGCACACTAGTCACACTCAGTCAAACAGCACAACATTATATTCAGTCAAACAGCACAATATTCACACTCAGTCAAATATCACAACATTCATACTCAGCCAAACAGAACAATATTCACATTCAGTCAAACAGCACACTAGTCACACTCAGTCAAACAGCACAACATTATATTCAGTCAAACAGCACAATATTCACACTCAGTCAAATAGCACAACATTCACACTCAGCCAAACAGAACAATATTCACATTCAGTCAAACAGCACAACATCACACACAGTCAAACAGCACACTAGTCACACTCAGTCAAACAGCAACAACATTATATTCAGTCAAACAGCACAATATTCACACTCAGTCAAATAGCACAACATTCACACTCAGCCAAACAGAACAATATTCACATTCAGTCAAACAGCACAACATAACATTCAGTCAAACAGCACAACATCACATTCAATCAAACAGCACAACATTATATTCAGTCAAACAGCACAATATTCACACTCAGTCAAATAGCACAACATTCACACTCAGCCAAACAGAACAATATTCACATTCAGTCAAACAGCACTACATCACATTCAATCAAACAGCACAACATCACACACAGTCAAACAGCACAACATCACATTCAATCAAACAGCACAACATCACACACAGTCAAACAGTACACTAGTCACTCTCAGTCAAACAGCACATCACATTCAATCAAACAGAACAACATCACATTCAATCAAACAGCACAACATCACATTCAGTCAAACAGTACAACATTACATTCAGTCAAACAGCACAACATTACATTCAGTCAAACAGTACATCACATTCAATCAAACAGAACAACATCACATTCAATCAAACAGTACAAGATCACACTCAGTCAAACAGTACAACATTACATTCAGTCAAACAGTACAACATCACACTCAGTCAAACAGCACAACATTACACTCAGTCAAACAGCACAACATCACATTCAATCAAACAGCACAACATCACATTCAAACAAACAGCACAACATCACATTCAGTCAAACAGCACAACATCACACTCAGTCAAACAGTACAACATTACATTCAGTCAAACAGCACAACATTACACTCAGTCAAACAGCACAACATCACACTCAGTCAAACAGTACAACATCACATTCAGTCAAACAGCACAATATCACACTCAGTCAAACAGTACAACATCACACTCAGTCAAACAGCACAACATCACACTCAGTCAAACAGCACAACATTACATTCAGTCAAACAGCACAACATTGCACTCAGTCAAACAGTACAACATTACATTCAGTCAAACAGTACAACATCACACTCAGTCAAACAACACAACATTACACTCAGTCAAACAGCACAACATCACATTCAGTCAAACAGTACAACATCACACTCAGTCAAACAGCACAACATCACACTCAGTCAAACAGCACAACATCACATTCAGTCAAACAGCACTACATCACATTCAATCAAACAGCACAACATCACATTCAGTCAAACAGCACAACATCACACAACAGTCAAACAGTACATCACACACAGTCAAACAGCACAACATTACACTCAGTCAAACAGTACAACATTACATTCAGTCAAACAGTACAACATCACACTCAGTCAAACAGCACAACATCACATTCAGTCAAACAGCACAACATCACACACAGTCAAACAGCACAAACATCACACACAGTCAAACAGCACAACATCACACTCAGTCAAACAGCACAACATCACATTCAGTCAAACAGCACAACATCACATTCAGTCAAACAGCACAACATTACATTCAGTCAAACAGAACAATATTACATTCAGTCAAACAGCACAACATCACATTCAGTCAAACAGCACAACATCACATTCAGTCAAACAGCACAACATCACATTCAGTCAAACAGCACAACATCAATTCAGTCAAACACAACAATATTCACATTCAGTCAAACACAACAATATTCACATTTAGTCAAACAGCACAACATTACATGCAGTCAAACAGCACAACATTCACACACAGTCCAACAGAACAACATCACACTCAGTCCAACAGCACAACATCGCACTCAGTCCAACAGCACAACATCGCACTCACTCAAACAGCACAACATTACATTCAGTCAAACAGCAAAACATTCCATTCCATGAAACACCTCAAAATCGCATTGAAGCAAACAGCAGAAAATCACATTCAAACAGCATAACATTACATTCAGTCAAACAGCATAACATCACATTCAGTCAAAGAGCAGAGAGTGACATTCAAACAGCACAGTCACATTCAAACAGCACAGAGTGACATTCAAACAGCACAGTCACATTCAAACAGCACAGAGTGACATTCAAACAACACAGTCACATTCAAACAGCAAATAGTCACATTCAAACAGCACAGTCACATTCAAACAGCAAATAGTCACATTCAAACAGCACAGTCACATTCAAACAGCAAATAGTCACATTCAAATAGCACAGTCACATTCAAACAGCACAGTCACATTCAAACAGCACAGTCACATTCAAACAGCAAATAGTCACATTCAAATAGCACAGTCACATTCAAACAGCACAGTCACATTAAACAGCATAGTCACATTCAAACAGCACAGTCACATTCAAACAGCAAATAGTCACATTCAAACAGCACAGTCACATTCAAACAGCACAGAGTGACATTCAAACAGCACAGTCACATTCAAAGAGCACAGAGTGACATTCAAACAGCACAGTCACATTCAAACAGCACAGTCACATTCAAACAGCACAGAGTGACATTCAAACAGCACAGTCACATTCAAACAGCAAATAGTCACATTCAAACAGCACAGTCACATTCAAACAGCAAATAGTCACATTCAAACAGCACAGTCACATTCAAACAGCAAATAGTCACATTCAAATAGCACAGTCACATTCAAACAGCAAATAGTCACATTCAAACAGCACAGTCACATTCAAACAGCACAGAGTGACATTCAAACAGCACAGTCACATTCAAACAGCAAATAGTCACATTCAAACAGCACCAAATCACATTCAAATTCTGCATTCATGCTGTACGTGAACCTCGACTGTGGTGATGTCTTAAGCTTGCCATCGAGCCAGTTGCGTGTATAATAGTGATGGGAGCCAGGCTGATCCAAAGCACGTATCTTTCCTCTCCACAGTAACACAAACTGTAATTGAAGTTCCATAGCAGTTTACTTGTCTCGTTCAAAAGTAGTTACAGTAATACACTTTGTGCGTACTGCCTCCTTTCTATCCAGCGGTGAATGGATACATATCTTTCTTCAGGTTCGGGAAGGGTAAAGGCAATGAGGGACAGGCAGTGGGCATCGCTATAATTATACTGGCCCTGAGAAAATTTGTGCTCTCTACCACCTCATTCCTCTACGAGTTGAGGTATGTGATACCCCCCCCCCCACACACACACACACGTTTTTTTTTTAAAGCTACTCACATTCTGTTGTTCCCCACCCACTCACAATACATGAGTCGCCGTCATGAGTGAAAGTAGATTCAAGACAAACAGGTACAGCACATGGGTTTTCAGGCGACATGCTCAAAGGCTGTTGAAGAGTCACCACAGCAATGTCGTTCACTGCAGGCATATAATAACAGATACTTGTTAAAATCTCATGCATCGAGAACATGAACCAACATCAGTAGCCTAAATATTCAAGAAATTGTCCTCAAAAGTCAAGACAGAGCGGCCTGGATGGAGATAGTGGCATCCAGAAGTGCAGAGTCCAACACCAAACCCGGTGACGCCGACAGGTGGAGACAGGTGAGACTCGTTAAAAAACAACATTAACAACGAGGACATTTACAAACAGTCACACAAAAATATGATAATAAGTGTAGTGATAGTATTTGACTGACATACAGACAGAGAGACAGACAGACAGAGAGACAGACAGATATAGATAGATAGATAGATAGATAGATAGATAGATAGACAGATAAGTGCTTACTATCATAATATATCCTGGCGTCAACCAGGCCCGAGAGATACAGACACCTGCAGTGCTGGTCAGAAGATTTGAGCAACATCCTCAATGACGCATCCGTGAAGTGGATGAGACTCGACTGTGAGGTCCTAGTCTTCCCAATGAGCCCATAGCATGCTCAACTCTGGGCAGGAGCCGGTTAGCGCCGAAAAATCCCACAATGATTTTTAAAGGGACCGGTGGGGATTTGAACCCACAACCTTCCAGTCATTAGTCCATTGCGTTAACCACTACACCACGGTGACTGGCGCGTAACTGATTTCAAATAATGGTGAGCGGACACGTCGCCCCTCAGTCTGGTTTGAGCTGTACAGACCGTGGGTCCACTTAATCCCCCGTTTCTCACGATGCACTGTCCCCCACCCTCTTCAAAAGCGCTGTTTGGTTTATTCTAAGGGGTTAACACCACCCCTTAAGCTGAGACCGATTGGTTTGCCTTAGAATTCATTGTATTCAATAAAAGACAGGGTTTGTATGCTTCCCAGCATACCTACACCTTGCATGCATGTATGTGTTCTTTCATACAAATGAGTCAAAAGTACACACGCTTCCCACGACAAACTGGAATACAGAAACTGAAACAGAAACGGGGACAACAAGCAACAGGTGAGTGATGGACTCTCCAACTAATCCAGCAGATGAGTTGGCACACTGCTCCTTTGTCACCTGACATGAGTGTTCATGTGGGCACAAGATCAATCCTGGCGGTACATGTTCTTCCAAGGCTCTGCATGGGAAGGGGTCATGCGGCTTTGCGTTCCAAGTCCTGTGATCCCCCCCCCCCCCCTCTGTAGAATAGCAGCTGAACGTTCTGTGCTGTACAAAGATAATAATGCCGCACGTGCACTGCGTCACCAGCTTACCGTCTTGTAGGCAATGTCTTCCTCCTGTTGGTGGTGTTGATACCACAGCCTATGAGTTTAGCCTTCAGAGTATCCTGGTATCGCTTTAATGGTCTTTGCTGGTCAATGGTATCTTTGCTTCAACTCTCCATATAGAAGCATCTCTGGGATGCGGTTGTCTTCCATTCAGATATCGTGTCCTGTCTAACGAAGCTGCCGGCTGATGAGTGGCAACAGTATACTTGGCTAGCAACACTTCTTCTGAATATGAAAGCTGGACACTGGATCTTGCCACGTAATGTTACAGATCTTGCACAGACATCTTGGGTAGAATCTGTTCAGCCAGCTGCTCTTTGATGTGCCAAAGGCACGGATAGTTGTTTAGAGATACACAGCGCTACCTCAGCGTCATAAAGATCTATTACTGCATAATAAGCAGTAGGTTACAAAGTAGTAATCAAACTATTCTGTGAGTTATCTAAATTTGGAAGATCTTACCAAGATTATGTGATAGGATGGAAGGGGCAGGAATTTCTATTTCTCTGTACAATTCATGCACGTGTATCCGGGAAGCGCCTCTTTGTTGTTCAGTAGTTTCCACCTGTCCTATGCTGTAATCCCCTGCGAACACTTGTACTTTGTCGACATCCCTGTCAATAAAATCCATCACTTTACTGCTGTGACACCAGAACAAATACTTACAAGTTAGATCATCATTTTTCTGTCTGCAGCACTTATAAATAGTATCCCCACCTTCTCAAATTCTGCGCTAGAAATTTCCTCTTCTCTGTCACTCTCTTTGTTTCTGTCTTGTGCCTTTGCTTTCTGTCATTTGTACCTATCATTTTATGCCTTAATGGTCCATTCACCTGTATGTGTTCGATAAAATCTTACGTACTTTTTCTTAGGATTGATAATTGGGTACATGTATTATGCACATTTTTGGCTCTAGGGAGGTAAGTTATGCGAAATCAATTTTAGGTAATTTAGGCCTGTTTGTATATGTTTTGGTGTCTTTAGGTATGCTTATATTTGTGTTCAGGTGTGTTTTTTAATTCCCCTGTGCGATGAATTGGACGGAGTGGTCAACACCAGGGGCATGTCCTTAGATTATGTGCGCGAAAGCATTGATATGTGTACTTAATTTAAAAAAAAAAATTCCTGTTGAAGGTTTGTATGTTTCGAAGCGGTTATAGCCTTGATGTAGCTCTACGCAGTCGGCTGCGCTTTAAACAACAATAACAATAACAATAACCAGTGTTACTGTCAACATCAGCATAATCTTTACTGTTGCAAGCACTATATTAACTGTCCAAATTATCATCACTTATTGTATTGCAGCAAGCATGTTCGCTGTGAACACGACCATAGTCTTTATTGCTGAAGCACCAACACATTTAGTATTCTAACGTTACTGTCCAGACTCCTGCCCCCCCCCCCTCGCCCCCTCAAAATCCTGTTTAGCAATATGTATTTACAGTATCATACATGTGCTATCCAAGTTAGCTCAATCCTGTGTCTTGATCAGAATTTTGGTCACTGACGTTGCTAGACCTCTTTCTGGTACAATCAGCCAGTGATTTTCCCACCTCACAGCCTCAGACGGCAGATGCACATCAGAAAAAGCCGGCAGAATCGGCCAAGCCAAAACAGCATTCAAGAAGATGACAAGCATTCTTACCAACAAATGCCTATCAATTAACATCAGAAACAGAGTTCTTGAATGTTATATAGAAGCAATACTGTCGTACGGATGTGAGGCGTGAACAGTCAACAAGCAAAGCCAGAACAAGATTGAGGCAGCCGAGATGTGGTTTCTCAGAAGAATGTTGAGAGTTCCATGGACAGCAAAGAAAACAAATGAGACAGTCTTGATGGAGGCAGACACAAGTAGATCATTAATAAGGAAGATTAGGAAAAGACAGGCAACATTTACAGGCCATTTTATGAGGAAGGGAAAGAGAGCACCAGGTAGACCCAGACAGAAAATGCTAGACGGACTTGCAGAGTGGCTTGGGATGAGGAGGGTGGAGGAGATGCTTGTTGGGGTAACAAGAGATAGAGACAGATGGAAGTCAGTGATCGCCAACGCCATGCGGCAGGGCACCTGGTGATGATGATGAACATCTGTTAACTTGCTTTTCTTTCATTCGCTGGTCTCTTAAAGACGTTCCTCGTAAAAACCAGAGTGATACAAGAATGGCAGGGGTAGGATTTTCTATTGGAATCGGAGTTGGCAAGTGCATTTAACTAAAACAGAAACCTGAAAAAAATCCCCATTGTCTTTCGCGCCTTTAACCCTTTTTTAGCTAAATGTCTGTACAAATTTTGCGTACAACATTTTGATACATTTTGTTGGAGTTGATCCATTTTTATTTTATCCTGTTTCTCATTTCAAGCAAATAAACATCAATGTTAAGGGACAATTCTGAATTACTGAAAGACGGTATGAAATTGAATCCGGACGTAAATTAATTAAAAAAAGAACCAAAAAAATGGACCAACCTCCGACAAAAAATATTCAAAAAAATAAACAAACAAACAAAAACATCATCACCAACAACAACAAAATTCCCTGACACACACGCAGAGATTTGTAAGATACTGGCTTGTGAAGGGGATCTCCGAGCGTCAACATGCTGCTGCCAAGATGTCCTTTGGAGGGACAGAATGATGGAAGGCCCAAGATATGGCCAGGGCCGGAATTTCTTGAGCTCTGAGGTTCAGTTTCAGTTTGAGTTTCAATTTCTCAAGATAACTTCTCAGCGCTCGGAATGAATTCCATGTGCACTAACGTACGTCAGAAGTGTCATGTGATGGAGAAGATCCAGAATGATCACGACACAAGCCTTAAGCCTGCACATAAACCCATGTAAAATTAAGGCAACTGAGGTTGAGCTCATGGCTGAGGTTAACCTGTTACTTTCATTTTACATGGGTAAAACTCATGGCTTATTGCAGTTTGGAAATTGTTCAAAAAGGGTTATAGCACTCGGACCATTCTGTATGCGCTCCACCCAAATCTGCCAGCAATTATCTGGCACTCTCTGAGCCGTGGACTCAGGATCTGATATTCTGAGTTCAGACCAAGCCTGCAACATCAAAAAATGACCTGTTTGATGCCCAACTACATGTTTCCATTGACCTGTTTGATGCCCAACTAAATGTTTCCATTGACCTGTTTGATGCCCAACTAAATGTTTCCATCATTCTGGTGATGACGTCAAATTAGTATTTCAAAGGTCTTCCTCCCTGTCCACACCTCGGTTTAAGAACTTGAGATTTCAGTTTCAGTTTCTCAAGATGACGTCTCCGCGTTCGGAAAGAATTCCACTTGCACTAACGTCACAGGTGCCATGTGTATGATGATCATGGCACAAGCCTTAAGCCTGCACATAAACCCATGAGCTGGCCAGGTCCTGAGGCCTGACCTAGACTATGTTTTACCTAGTCTATGTTTTATACTGGTATTTTATCAGCCTATCACTGGAATAATCTTGGTTACATGTAAATGACATGTGTATCTGTGTATCTTACCTTCAAAAAAGGAACATATATATAAAGTATATAAATAAACAATCAAAGGTCTGAATCACAACACAACTAGCTATTCTTTACAAACTCGTAAGGCACATGACTTATTGCATTAGGTGTGGTTGGATTTGGCGTGATTCCATTACCATGTGTAAGAGATTACCAGGCAGAGATAATATTCCTCATCTGGCTTATCTATAATGTCTGATGAAGGATGAAAAGAAAGTCGACGTGACAGTTCTTCCCAAAATTGTGATTTGTCGCGAACTTCGAAAGGAAACAGGAACCAGAAAAAACACGAAAAAGGAATCGAAACGCGTATTTAATACAACAAGACAAGACAGGCGCAAATTTTCGGCCAACTGGCCTTTGTCAAGCGTAGACATAAGATCACAAACGAACAAACACCAAATACAAAAAATAGGAGAAAAAGACTGAAACTTCCCTGCTGCTTCGTCCAGTGTGAGAAAAGGACTTTTCTCCTAATTTTTGTATTTGGTGTTTGGTCGTTTGTGATTTTACGTCTACGCTTGACAAAGGCCAGTTGGCCGAAAATTTGCGCCTGTCTTGTCTGGTTGTATTAAATACGCGTTCTGATTCTTTTTTTTTCCTGGTTCCTGTTTGCTTGAGCAGTCACACTTGTTTTGGATTTTGAAAGGAAAGCCACAGATATGGAGTCAGTTTGATGGAAGGCAATGTCCTGTTTAAAATTGGCACCTGTCTTGTGTCATGTTAAATACGCGTTCTGATTCTATTTTCGTGTTTTTCTGGTTCCTGTTTTGCACTGCTACGTCTACACGGTTTGCACGTACCTCTACCGGTGGTGCGGGCGAGTAGAAAGCAATTTTGCCTGATAGTATTGTCAAGGGGACATTGTCTGGAGGCTATAATGGCATCTGCCTTGGAGTACCAGGGACGAGAGCAAGATATCCCAGTCTGGAAGTCTGTCAGGGCTCCAGGCGTCTTTGGATGTCAGGCCCCGTGACATTTCAGGGGGTGAAAGTTATCCGAGAAGTCTAGGCCCCAAATCTGTTTAAATGTCATGAGGTCCCGCTCGAAGTGGAGTCAGGCCATAAAATTGCCTAACTCGTTGCTGGAAGGGGTGGATTGAATGTATGGATTCCTTGTTATGCCAACAGACCCTTGCATTCGATTAGTGTCTGTAAAGTGTTTCAATACACTTGGAAGAAAATGCGATTTATATAGTTTCCAAAGAAGTCCCATCTATTGGTTGGTACGATCTGAAGAAAGTGTGATTTTAAACCATTTTTTTAAAAACATTATCTGTCTGATTTGGTGGCCGATTTTAGCGCATAACAGCCATTTGTGAAAACGCAGTATCTAATGATGGAAGTGGATCACTCCTGAGTGAGGGTGTCCGAGGGGATGCTGACGAGAGACTGTTGCACCTTCTCGTGGACAAAGATCATACTCGTAATATCTCAAACTATTAGGATCAGCCTTGTGATCTTGAGTCCCACTTTGCTGACCCATTTCGATAGAATGGAGAAAGGCCGGAAAGCGTAACTCAGGAAGTGGTGTTGCTATGAGGGGGGGGAGGGGGAGGGGTTTATTCTATTGACAAGGTGTTTGTCATACAGGTCTCTGGGTCATGGACAGGAATGACGTACAGTTGGAGGCGTTTGCTGAATAAGGACAAACAGATCAATCATAGGTTGGAACCAGAGGATCCAGAGCCATTCCAAAGTCCCCTTGTTGAGAGTCAGATCAGTGTGAAAGATGCAGTAAGACCTGCTGATGAAGTCCCTCCAGAGCCATTTCAAAACCCGCTTGTTCAGGGTCAGATTAGTGTGAAAGATGCAGTAGGACCTGCTGATGAAGTCCCTCCACAGCCATTTCAAAACCCGCTTGTTCAGGGTCAGATCAGTGTGAAAGATACAGTAGGACCTGCTGATGAAGTCCCTCCACAGCCATTTCAAAACCCGCTTGTTCAGGGTCAGATTAGTGTGAAAGATGCAGTAAGACCTGCTAATGAAGTCCCTCCAGAGCCATTTCAAAACCCGCTTGTTCAGGGTCAGATTAGTGTGAAAGATGCAGTAAGACCTGCTAATGAAGTCCATTAGGATGTTCAGTTTTCCTGCTTTGTGTCTTGTCTACAGGGAGAATTCCCCTCTTGTGACATTATCGGAAGCTCAGAGAGAGAGGTTCACCCAGTACGCCTACCCGCTCTTTGATTACATAGAATTCCCCTGTTGTCTGTGAAGAGACAAGCCACTTTCCCTCGGACGTTTTGATTGGAAGGCCACTATGGCTCCGTGAACCGCTTCCAGTTTTGAAACTCTGGTTCAGCAGTTCGATCCCTCTTTGATCCTTTGACTGTCATGTAATCGTTTTTTTTTTTCTGTTTTTTTTTTGTAGGAGCATGGCACTCACGCACTCAGGGAGGTTACCTTTGTGCTCACCTTTTTTTTGTTTTTGTTTTTTTTTGGTCCCATTTTCCACGCCACCTTAAAGGCCGCAGAAACTGCCATAGTTTTTACAGTGCGATGATGATGATGCCGATGAGGATGATGATATGGAGTTCCGGATTGAGACTGCGTGACAGGGCTGTACTCTACGCTTACTATTATAATATATCCTGGCGTCAACCAGGCCCGAGAGATACTGACACCTTCGGTGCTGGTCAAAAGATTTGAGCAACATCCTCAATGATACATCCGTGAAGTGGATGAGACTCGACTGTGTGGTCCCAGTCTTCCCAGTGAGCCCATAGCACGCCCAACTCTGGGTAGGAGCCGGTTAGAGCCCAAAAATCCGCCAAGTTTTTTTTGAAAGGACTAATGGAGATTCGAACCGACAACCTTCCAGTCGGTAGTCCCTTGGCGTTAACCACTACACCACGGTAACTGGTATGTAATGGTTTTCTACGTGTGCTCTCCAGCTCTCCTGCCCCTCTTTTGTCGAGGCGTCCGTGTGGAGAAAGACCTCATCGGTATGCACTGAACTTGGGACCCCGGTTACCGGTGGAGCCGCATTGGTCTATGTGTCCATGGCGTCGTGGAACCACTGTTCCCAGGTCAGCGGGGTATCTGTTGAGACTGTGCCCAGTGTTCCCAGAAGTCTTTCTGAAAGGGGCGTGTGGGGCACGTCCCAAGAGATGACTCAGACCTCAGATTCTATCATGCTTGGAAGGAAACTCATGGCTCTCAGTTACTCACTCTATGTTATTCGTCCTTCGTCGTCGAAGAAGACCGCGACTTCAAATTTGACTGGGGGGCTGGCGATTGTGGATCCGGAGGTAGCTGATGAGGCCAATCCGGATCAGGGCCAGGAAGTTTCCCCCACACGTAGGACAAACGTGCGTTGGTGCGACAGTAGAAATGGAGATCGCTCGTGCTTTCCGCTTCTGTTTTTGTTGTTGTTGTTGTTGTTTTTCGAGCCTGTGTTGTACGTCTTCTCTTTGCTGCTCTTGCTCCGATGGTCAGCTTTCCTCGCCAGTTCGGTCCATCTAGTGCAAGCGTCTCCCAAGTATTGGGATTGATGTCCAGGTCGTTGATGGATACTTTCAGGCAATATTTAAATAAGTTTCTTCTGGCCACCAACTGAGCGCTTTCCCTGGCTCAGCTCTCCATACATAAATTGTTTTGGTAGTCCATTTTCATACATTCTCACCACATGTCCGGCCCATCTTACTTGGGACTATCGTAAGTGAGACAGTTCGGGTTCAGCTTGTCTTAGTGAGTAGATGTTGTAAAAAGAAATAAAAAAGGAGAGTAGAAACAGTGTTGGATCTCATTTCCAAGACTGTTTAACCCTTTCACTCCCGCACTCCGGTCACCAGCATCCTGCATTGCCAACCATGTTAGCAAAGCAAAAACTTAACCCTTTGATTCCCTCACCCTATCCACCAGCTTCCTGCAGGAAGCTGGTGGATAGGGTGAGGGAATCAAAGGGTTAAGTTTTTGTAGTTGGTAGATAGGGTGCGGGAGTCAAAGGGTTAAGGGAGAGGTTGTATTTCACAGGGCTCAGGTGGAGACGGAAGCAGAGGGCCATGACCACTTGTGTGTGAGTCTGGCAGAGAGCTTCTGACTTAGTGAGGACCAGCCAATACTCCAGGTAGCAATGGAATTGGATTGAGTTTGATCTTGTATCATAACCGATTCTCGTAGACCTTGGTGAACAGAAAGTGAGCAAGAGAAAGGCCTAACGATTATGAATGGAACTGAAAGACGAGCTTGTGTGGCATGTCCCTTGGTACCGCCTCTGATGGAGGTGTATGAGGATGTGGCAGTAGGCATCACTAAGGTCTCTGTATGTTGCGAGTCGCTTGTGTCCTTGAAGAATCCCAGATTATGTTCTGGGTGGGTGTGTGGGTGGGTGGAGGAGACAAGTGACCAGTCCTGTAAAAAAAAATTTCTAAAAGGTTGTGCATTTCTTTTTTCCGGAGCCTTGTTATACACTATGAGAGGAATAGACTGGTGGGGCCAGGGGGGGGGGGAGGGACTTCGAAGAGGGGGCGTCGAACTCTCCCTGGTCAGTTTGTATTACGACTACTAGTATCTGTGTGATCCGGTTGTCGAGACACATCTTGCGCCGTTTATGGGCGTGACGGGCCAGGCTCCTGTCGGCTGTCCAGGGAGAGTTGTAGATAGGGTGCTGGGTCAGCGGTAGGGTGCTGGTCAGGGGTAGGGTACTGGGTCAGAGGTAGGAAGCTGGGTCAGAGGTAGGGTGCTGGGTCAGAGGAAGGGTGCTGGGTCAGAGGTAGGTGCTGGGTCAAAGTAGGGTGCTGGGTCAGAGAAAGGAAGCTGGGTCAGAGGTAGGGTGCTGGGTCAGAGGTAGGGTGCTGGGTCAGAGGTAGGGTGCTGAGTCAGAGGTAGGGTTCTGGGTCAGAGGTAGGGTGCTGAGTCAGAGGTATGAAGCTGGGTCAGAGGTAGGGTCTGGGTCAGAGGTAGGGTGCTGGGTCAGAGGTAGGGTGCTGGGTCAGAGGTAGGGTGCTGGGTCAGAGGTAGGAAGCTTGGTCAGAGGTAGGGTGCTGGGTCAGAGGTAAGAAACTGGGCCAGAGGTAGGGTGCTGGATCAGAGTAGGGTGCTGGGTCAGAGGTAGGGTTCTGGGTCAGAGGTAGGGTTCTGGGTCAGAGGTAGGTGCTGGGTCAGAGGTAGGTGCTAGGTCAGAGGTAGTGTGCTGGGTCAGATAAGGGTGCTGGGTCAGAGGTAGGGTGCTGGGTCAGAGGTAGGATGCTGAGTCAGAGGTAGGGTGCTGGGTCAGAGGTAGGTGCTGAGTCAGAGGTAGGGTGTTGGGTCAGAGGTAGGTGCTGGGTCAGAGGTAGGGATGCTGAGTCAGAGGTAGGGTGGTGGGTCAGAGGTATGAAGCTGGGTCAGAGGTAGGGTGCTGGGTCAGAGTAGGGTGCTGGGTCAGAGGTAGGGTGCTGGGTCAGAGTAGGGTGCTGGGTCAGAGGTAGGGTGCTGGGTCAGAAGTGCTGGGTCAGAGTAGGGTGCTGGGTCAGAGGTAGGATGCTGAGTCAGAGGTAGGGTGCTGGGTCAGAGGTAGGGTGCTGAGTCAGAGGTAGGGTGTTGGGTCAGAGGTAGGTTCTGGGTCAGAGTAGGGTGCTGGGTCAGAGGTAGGGTGCTGGGTCAGAAGTGCTGGGTCAGAGTAGGGTGCTGGGTCAGAGGTAGGGTTCTGGGTCAGAAGTGCTGGGTCAGAGGTAGGGTGCTGGGTCAGAGGTAGGGTGCTGGGTCAGAGTAGGGTGCTGGGTCAGAGGTAGGGTGCTGGGTCAGAGGACCAGTCTTTTGGCTTCCTTCTTCATGGGCACACCAGACCTGCAGCGTTGTGGGTCACTGGGAAGGGGCAGATCATCTGTTTTGTTCTGATTGTTGGTCTAAAAGGGGCACCTGGGGCTCTGGCTCGATTCCCATTCTGGTGGGGTCTAGGTACAATGAGATCTGTCCTGGGGGTTGTTTCTGATTCAAGAAGTGATGAATGTACTGCTCAAACAGGGATCAGGGTTGTATCGCGGTGGGTCAGAAAGCCTTATGAATTATAGCCCTCAGCTAGTAGTTTGACGGTCCCAGATAATTGTTGCGCTCAGCCAGATTGAGTGCCACCGACGTAAAGTTTGGAGGTGAATTCAGTAACACAGGTTCATGCGATGACCATGTCCTTAATCATACGTCGCAATTAAGCCACTGTGCTGATGGTGGCTCCAAGACCATCAGAAGAGTCCTGTCATTAAAATGTAGACTAGACTGTTCCATTGATAGATTAATACGAATTTAAGATGTAAAACCTGTACGCTAAGTTGGACCTCAAGACCCTTGCCAGCGCATGGGGCGTATGTGCAACTTAAGGCTTATGCCATGATCATTTTGGATCTTCTCCATCACATGGCATCTATAACGTCGGTGCATATGGAATTTATTCCGAGCACGGAGACGTTATCATGACAATCAGAAACTGAAATCCTGTTTTCTCATCACTTGCAAGAAAGAAAATACGA
>JAPXFY010000014.1:47057167-47072167 GCA_030674185.1 Monoplex corrugatus | reverse complement strand
GGCGGGTGTTGTGGGACTTGTGTGATGGTGTGGTGTGCATGTTCTTGTGGGGTCCTACGTTTCAGGCAGCAGTATGTGGCAGATGAGAGGGTGAGGGTGCGATTTGCGGTCGGCGTACCGGTCAACTTGGTAAGGACTCGAACAGACTTAACCCCATGTGGAACAAAGTTCCTTTGTCCTAGATGTACCCGGGAGTAACTCAGTTGGTTTGGGCTTGCTTAGAAAGTATCCATGTAGTTTGAGGTCCCCCCCCCCCCCCCCATTTCTCTTACATTTCTTGTGTGGATCATATCAGAAGGCATGTTGAAAACATATCAGAACATCGCTTGCAGAAACCATCTACAAACCTGCAGTGATTCTTTCTTTTGTGGAAACCATCTACAAAACTGCATAAATCATTCCTTTCAATCTATTGTGAGCGGTTTGCTGTGGTTCTGTCGAAGCAGCAGCAGCAGCAGGTGTGTGTGTATGTGTGTGTGTGTGTTTGCGTGTGTGTGTGTGTGTGTGTGTGTGTGTGTGTGATGTGTGTGTGTGTTTGCGTGTGTGTGTGTGTGTGTGTGTGTGTGTGTGTGTGTGTGTGTGTGTGTGTGTGTGTGTGTGTGTGTGCGCGCGCGCACGCACGCGCGCGGGCGCTTTTTATTTGCGTCTGTTTTTTTGACCAAAAAGAGATCGCGAAGATTGCTTCTACATCAGCATTTAATCCTTTGACCCTCCTCACCCTATCTGCCAGCATCCTGCATTGTCAGCCATGATAGCAAAAGCAAAACCTTAACCCTTTCATTTCCCTCACCATATCCACCAGCTTCCTGCACATAGGGTGAGTGAGTGAAAAGGTTAACGTTTTTTGGTTTTTTTTGCGGATAGGATGCAGGATTGAAAGGGTTAAATCACAGACCCTGTCAAGGCTGAAGCCCTCCGTTACTACAGTAAAACCCACGACACATAGGCAAGAACAGGGCTGTCAGAAGGAGAGCTGGCTTTCACAACAACAGTTATCATCATCATCATGTGCCCTGCCGCATGGGGTTGGCGATCATGGCCCTCGATATGCATTTATCCCTTGTCACCGCAAGCACATCTTCCACCCTCTCTGTCCTCAGCCACCCTGCAAGTCCGTCCAATATTTTCTCCCTGGATTTACCTGGTGTTCTCTTTCCCTCCAGCTTTCCTATTGTGACCAGATGCTCTTCTTCATAAAATGGCCTGTAAATGTTCCCTGTCTTTTCCTAATCTTTCCTTATCAATGATCTCTTTGTGTCTGCCTCCATCAAGAATGTCTCATTTGTTTTCTTTGCTGTCCATGGAACTCTCAACATTCTTCTGAGAAACCACATATCGGCTGCCTCAACCTTGTTTTGACTGTCCACTCCTCACAACCGTACAATATTACCGGTTCTATATAATATTCAAGAACTCTGTTTCTGATGTTTATTGATAAGCATTTGTTGGTAAGAATGCTTTTCATCTCCTTGAATGCTGTTTTGGATTGGCCAATTCTGCTGGCTATTTCTGAAGTGCATTAATGACAGTTCTATGTAAGCTATGTAAGAATTGACCGAAGGAACTCAAACCGTAAGACAGTGCACACATAACTTACTTGGATTCAGCGTGGTAGTGCTGGAGGTGGTGGTGGGGGTACTTTCGGTGGTGGTGGTGGTACTTTCGGTGGTGGTGGTGGTACTTTCGGTGGTGGTGGTGGTACTTTCGGTGGTGGTGGTGGTACTTTCGGTGGTGGTGGTGGTGGTGGTAGGGGACGCAGTGGTGGTGGGGGGAACGGGAACTTCCGCGATGGACGTAGACGTGTCCACATTGCATCTGTAGTGGGAGTAAGCCATTTGACAGGCCGTCTTGAAGTGCTGGTCTTCGGACTGCGTAAACAGGGCCAATGTGAAGCACGTAGCCTGAATATCATAAACTGGAGCGCCTGCAAGCAGCAGAAAGAAAATGTTCTGTTAATAAATAAAACCAGCTAACTGACTGACTGACTGACTGACTGATTGGCTGACACAACCGACCGAAAAATCAATGAATGAATAATTAACTAAATGAATAACTAACTGAATTAATGAGACAAACAAACAAACAAGCAACTAAATATACAAATAAACACTAAACGAATATTAAATAAATAGATAAATCCGCAAATAAATCAGAATGTAAAAGAAAGAGAAAGATAAAAACTTACGCAGAGTAAAAGACATAACTTATCCCCTTCTCACACCAAAGAAAATGGACAAACAAACAAACAAACAAACACAAACAAACAAACGAACCAAACGAACTTCAAAACAGACAAACCAACAAGCCAAAGAAACATCAAAACATTTTAACACTCAAGAATAGTAACATAGGTCCCACCAGACCTGTCTTACAGTTAGTCCTTGTCACTCTGCCCTATGATGTCAGCGTGTTGAAAATAGATGAACCGCAACAAATTATCAAAGAAGTTATAAAAAACGAAACATAATAAAACACTAAATTTTATTTGTCAGTTGGTCAAGCGCTCTACAAAATCATGGGAGACAAACGCAGATAAATGCAAAGCAAGTACAGTTCAACCTCTAGTAATGACAACAACAGCAACAACAAAAACAATACTATAACAATGGTAGCAATCTCTCTCTCTCTCTCTCTCTCTCTCTCTCTCTCAGTGCTCTCCCTTGTCTGGGTCCCAGCAAGACGTGCTTTCAACAGTGGGTCAATAATATTGTGAATTTTACAAAGTACCAACGTAGATCACTCATAAGGAAGATTAGGAAAAGACAAGCAACATTTATAGGCCATTTTATGAGGAAGGGGGATTTGGAGCACCTGGTCACAGCGGGAAAGCTGGAGGGAAAGAGAGCACCAGGTAGACCCAGGGAGATCATGCTGGACGGACTTGCAGAGTGGCTGGGGATGAAGAGGGTGGGGAAGATGCTGGGGGCAACGAGAGATAGAGATGGTTGGAAGTCCATGGTCGCCAACGCCATGCGGCAGGGTACCTGATGATGATGATGATGATGACCAACGTAACAATGCCTGTTGAAGGACTTCCAACCACTCTGGAAGGCATGCTTAATGCAGAGATTAAGAAGAGCCAAGGCCAGCAGACCGTTGTTGTGTTAGACTGACAGCAGCCACCAGTCAACTCCATCATGTCACACAAGGTCACATTGCTAGCTATCGCGGTAAGTGTACTGCACAGGGAAACAGAGATAGGAGGAGGGTGGAGGCACATAGATTACATCAAGAGCAGGAGAAGGCAAGTAGGAATTCTTCCTTTCCCTCGCGTTTATTTTTCCTAACTCCACCAAGCTTGTTTTATGACACTGACAATAGTAGCTGTTTCCCTGTTGACACAACCTGACCACCATTCCCCTTGTTGTGTAAGTCAGCCAGCATGCACTGCACGACCAGTTGAACTGAGGGATGACACACAATGTCACAGCGACACTGACCCGCAGAAAGTGACGATCATGCATGAAAACGGTGTGATGTTAGAGCCCCCCCCCCCCCTCCTACCAAAAAGAGAAAAAGAAAGGGGGTAGGGGGAAATCTTCGCTTTGATTTTAATATCTTGTTACGTTAAAAATATAAATGTTGAAACGTATACTTAAGATTTAATTTAAAGGTATCCGTTTATAACACATGACTGGAAAAAAGTTCTAAATGCTTTTCAAAAAAGCGAAGCATCTAGGCGAATAAGCATTGTTTTGAGCCCATTTTGGAAAAACAACATAAAAAAGTTTGTTAACTGCTTTGTCAGAAAGGATCACATGTGAAACCCAATTGGTGAAAACAAATAAACAAAAGAAAGAAACGAAAAACATCAACAACAACAACAAAGAAACAAAAAGAATGTCCAATGCAGAAGTCAACATAGAATGTTCATACTTTTAGATAAGAGAAAAAGAAGTTATAACTAAACTGTTTACTTGTTGTCATTCTTTGCAACTTTCAAATCATAACTGAAAAGTTCATTTGTCATTCTTTGCAACTATCAAATCATGAAAGTAATAGTTCACTTGTCATTCTTTGCAACTATCAAATCATGAAATTAAAACTTCACTTGAAATTCTTTGCAACTATCAAATTGTAAAATTAAAAAAAGTTCACCTGTCCTTCATTGCAGGTATCGAATCATAAAATTATAAATTCACTTGTCCTTCTTTACAACTGTTAGACGCTTTGCATAATCCTATCTAGGTGTCTAGGAGACAGGACAGCCCAAAGTTAAATTTTGTCAGAACTAGGCAATTAATTCCTTTAGAAATGGAAGTGGGCAGAGTCTGTTTAGTAACCAGAATCAAACTGCGGTTACCTTCGTTAAGCAACAAAATAGAATGGGTTTCGCGTGGGACCACAGACGGTGTCATAATATTGTGTGAACGAATTAGTGTTTCATTGCTTGGACATTGAACGGATCAGCTACTCGAAGCAGGTTAGGTTTTTAAAAAAATATGCAATTTATAGCCTCAGCTGCAAATCCATATTTGTTTTGGAATTAACACCAATTCAATAGAAAAAAAAACAAAGAAATGTTGGTTCAACATTCTTAGCTCTGAAGAAGGTTTGCAACTTTTAGACACTGGCGCACATCTATACAGCTCTTAAACCTACCTGTTTCAAAAGTATAACAAAACGTCAAGAAAAAACATCAACCAAGTACAATAAAACGTCCAGAAAAACCATCAACCAACTACAATAAAACGTGAAGAAAAACCATCAACTTAGTACAAGAAAACGTCCAGAAAAACCATCAACCAAGTACAATAAAACGTCCAGAAAAACCATCAACCAACTACAATAAAACGTCCAGAAAAACCATCAACCAACTTCAATAAAACGTCAAGAAAATCATCAACCAAGTACAATAAAACGTCAAGAAAAGCCATCAACCAGCCCTCCAGCTAGGCCACCAGCCAACCAACAACCAAACAAGTTGCTGATCAATCAACACACACTCACAAACACACACACACACACACACACACACACACACACACACACACACACACACAACACACAACCAACATACACAGGTACACACACACACACACACTCATACACACACACACCACACACACACACACACACACACACACACACACACACCACACACATTCTCTCATATGCTGTCTCTGTCACTGTCATTGTCTGTCTATCTGTCTATCTCTCTCCCCCTGTGTCTGTCTGTCTGTGTGTCTCTGTTCAGCTCTCCCTCTCTCTCTCTCTCTCTCTCTCTCTCTCTCTCTCTCTCTCCCCTCTCTCTCTCTCTCTCTCTCTCTCCTCCCTTCCTTCCTTCCTTCCTTACACCTGTCAAAGCACCGTACTTTCCAATAGACGTCTGAAGAAATCGGTTAGCTCGTTTACACGGGGTAGGCCTTCATAACGTTGTCCACAACATCCTCGTACGAACTACTTTCAAGCCCCAGAGCACTCAGCGCCTTGGAAAACGTTTCAGTGAGCACGACCCACGTCTCATAATTGGCCAGGGCAGGACTCGGGGTGGTAGTGGTGGTTGTAGTAGAGGTCGTTGTGGTTGTGGGTGTCATACACAACTGCGTGTACAGTGACTGTATGGACGTTTCTCCGCTCTTTCCTATACTGTTGAAACAGTTGAGACCAAAACCGTGACAAGGAATTAGTTTTGTATCGTCTTATCATTCAGCACATATGGATAGGACGATATGTTAGGTCTTGACAAACAGTAAGCGTAGCTCAAGATTTATTCAGAAAGGCACACTTTCAGACTTGGTCACATTGTGGCAACAAGAGGCTTATACGCTGATGTACACTTTACAAAAGGCTGAAAATGTGCCTACAAGGTAAATGATATTCATGTGCAATCACTGTCCAACACACAAACAAGACACATGCAAAGAGACATTAACAGCGCCGTGAACGTAGAGCAAAACGAGGTATATCAAAAGCTTTAAAATCATCAATGCTTACCTCCCGAATGTCTGATGCCAAAATATCATAGCATTTAAGTCAGAGAGAGAAAGAAAACAGAGAGAGAGAGAGACAGACAGACAGACAGACATACAGAAAGACAGAGACAGCAGACAGACAGAGACAGCAGACAGCAGAGACAGACATACAGACAGTGTTTTACATAATTATGACAAGAATACATGTAGAATAGTCCTGACTGGGAGGATGCAATATCAGCACTCGTCATCTTTGTAGCAAGGTGAACATTACGTACTGAAGCACCACACTGCGACAATGTGGGAATCCCCGATGTTTGCTTGACTGTCTGTGGAGAAACAACAACTAGATGATGAAGGCTACAAAATGTTATAGAGTGAAAAAGGTACCAAGCAGGAACACGGCGCAGCACTCAATGTGAGAAAAGAAGTGGTTGGGCCTGTCGTCAGTTGAACACTCTCATCTCAGGCAGACTGATATCGATTTGAATTGCCGCCATCATCTCGGTCTGTGCTCCAACGACAGACCACGGAATGAATAAAGACGACATCACTGTGAAGACTCCAAAGACAGACATTATCATAATGCCCACAGATCGGAGCACCAAGATCGTTCACATGCCTATCTCAATTGGCCACAACAGTGAGCAAGTTTGGCATGGGGGAAAACGAATAACTAAGGTCTCAGACGCACTAAATTCACCTTGAAACGTTGTCTCACTGTTACAGTATTCCTGACCTGCGCGCTGCAACACCAACAGAAGAGATGGATGAAGCTTTCTGCTGCTGCATCCCGTCCTTTTTTCTTTTTTTAACGACCACGATGACTGTCAGATTTGATGATGACGAGAGTAATAGTATAAACGAAAAGGACAATTTTTGACTCCCGAGTTAAATACTACATACAATACCAATTCAAACCTCCATTTTGCATTATTTTGGGGGGGGTTGGTCATTTTCTTTTTTTTTTTTTGGGAGGGGTCTCTTTTCTGAATTAATTTACGTCTGATTTCAATTTTCATACCCTCTTTCAGTAAATCCAAAACAAGTGTGACTGCCCGCGTTCAAGGAAACAGGAACCACAAAAAACACGAAAAAAGAATAAGAACGCGTGTTTAATACAACCAGACAAGACAGGCGCAAATTTTCGGCTAACTGGCCTTTGTCAAGCGTAAGATCACAAACAAACAAACACCAGATACAAAAATTAGGAGAAAAAGACTGAAACTTCCCTGCTGCTCCGTCCAGTATGAGAAAAGGAATAAACTGACTAAAATGACATCATAATGTGTTTTCGAGTAAATATGATGTCAGAGCAGAAGTAAGATGAATTCTGCAGTTCCGAAAAGTGATCATGCCGTATTAATATTGTTCTCTTCCTGAAGAGGGTCCAAGGCTAAAATTAAAACTATGATGCTCTAACGAAGAGTAGTGTTAGGAATGTAAAGGATCACACTATTAAATAATGCATGAAAAAATATAAGCATATGATCGACTGAATGGGAAAATATTTAATCAAGAGGTATGGCTGATGTAAATGGAACGTGCCTAGTGTAACGAATCCGTCTGACCTTGGAATAGGAAGAATAACATCCTAAACCAACAGCCAAGGGCCTGAAAGGAAAACCAGAGTCCCCGGAGAAAAAAAACTTCAGTCAGACGCGGCTGGGCCGGTCTTATGAAAGGAGAATTAAAACAGACTGAATGAATATAAAATAAAACTAATAAAAAAGGCATTGTGCAGCCACAAAGCCAAGATCTCGCTGGGATGGGAAAATGGTGATACTATGGTCTATTTCAGTAAAATCATCTTCAAGGTAAAACATACATGGCCTCAAGGGCACACTAAAAGAAGACGATTGTATGCATAAAATCATCCAAGCAGTATAAACATAAAATATACACGAGGGACATGCACGTTAATACCTATGCATTCGAGCGAATACACACGCACACACATGCACATCATCATCATCATCAGGTGCCCTGACGCATGGCGTTGGCGATCATGAACTTCCATCTGTCTCTATCTCTTGTTGCCCCTAGCATCTCTCCCAGCCCCCTCGTCCCCAGCCACTCTGCAAGTCCGTCCAGCATTGAGAGTTTCATGGACAGCAAAGAAAACAAACAAGACAGTCCTGATGAGGCAGACACAAGTAGATCATTCATAAGGAAGATTAGGAAAAGACAGGTAACATTTATAGTCCATTTTATGAGGAAACGGGAATTGGAGCACCTGGTCACAACGGGAAAGCTGGAGGGAAAGAGAGCGCCGGGTAGACCCAGGGAGAAGATATTAGACGGACTTGCAGTGTGGCTGGGGACAAGGAGGGTGGAAGAGATGCTTGAGACAACAATTGATAGAGACAGATGGAAGTCCATAATCGCCAACGCCATGCGGCAAGGCACGTGATGATGATGATGATGATGATAATGATGATGATGATGATGATGATGATGATGATGATGATGATGATGATGATGATGATGATGATGATGATAGTACGAATTTGTGTGACAAAGGCATTAGTTGGTGTTGTTGAATAAGGCAGAAAATGGTGTCATTGTATTAATCCTCCTGGAAGAATCTTAAAGCTGTGCCTATCTGCGAATGTTTGAACAACACTGTGACAAAGGAATATTGGGGAAGCGAGTTTAGACGTAAGTGCGAGGTGAGAAGTTCTTTGTAATCATCTGAACTAACATTCCTTTTAAATACATGTCTAACCAATGAAACGGAAAGAAAAAGAAGCCAATGTAAATAATATAAGGGAAAGAAAGAAAAAATAAAGAAGAGAACAAAGGTAAAAAAGAAGAAGAAAAGAAGGAAGCAAGGAAGAAAAGAAGGAAGGAAGACAGAAAGAAGGACAAAAGAAATCAAAGATGAAAAAAAGAAATTCCTCCATTGCATAATTCTCCAAAAACGCAAAAACAGAAATACAGAAAATAAGCAAAGAAGAAATGAGAGAAGGAACGAAAAAAAAAACTGAAAGAAATAAGCAGAAACCGAAGAAACACGGATGGACAAATGACTAGATTATAAGGAAAATAGAATAGAATGAAGACAGAAAATAAATGAGCATAGGAAGACAATTACCACTTTTTTCAATCTTTCTGCAGATATTGGGATTCATGGTGCTGCAAGACAAAAATAACTTAGATTATTTGACAGCAGCGTGTACAGTATATATTAATAAAGAGGCAAAACCATCACAGCTATTAGTGTAAGTGCAGTATGCATAAAGCAAAACTGTGCACGTAGTTATTGAAAAAATAAATTGCAATGTAATGACTAGTTCAAGATATGTAGTAGTTGAAGATATACTCTGAATCAACAACGATGTGTTCCAAAGACAGGAGTATGCCCAACGATAAATTTGAAATCTGTATAAAGATACTAGAACATCAATATGAATGTCCAAATCAAGCACAATTTTAAAAGTGACTTTATTTTGTTTCTGTCCTGATTTTTACCTTCCACTTAAAAGCACAATTTTAATGACACTCGTTCCAGCTGTCCAGTGCATCATCATATCCATTTTCCTCAAAAGTCCGCAGTGTGACGAGTGAAGAAGGATCCTTTAGAATCAGAGCACAGTGATGGTACAAGACCGAAATGTAGTCTTTCCATGTCAACCGTTTTTATGTTCAGCTGTGTCTCTTTCCATTCAGCATGTGCATGAGACCACTTTCAATGCCTATCCTAGTGACAACAACACATGCTGCCAATATGTGGAGTCAGTGTGAGTGAGGCCATCCTGAATCAGATTTCCAAAACATTGCATCTACTCACTCTTTCAAGCTGCAATCACTGAAACACCTTGACATGTAATGGAAGAAATGAAAGCAAACGACAGCAGGATATGAAGAACCACAGTATCTGAGACAATTTGGTAATGGCGATGATATATGGCTGGTCCACTCTGGTAACCAGGTGCCAATCATTTCCACGCCAATTCGATCACTATGCTTGTGTAACGAAGATGTCAGAATGTGGTCAACTGATCTATCTTCTCAACAAACAATTGCTTGGGTATTTTGTTAATATATTTAGTTTAATGATGCTACCGTTGTAAAACAGCATTACAAAATGTCACATTATCTACTTTTTCACAGTTCACTTTTACTTCACAACAGCAACAACAACGATGACAACAATAACAAGAACAATAGCAAAACCAATATTCACTAGCACTGCAAGCGCAGTGTGATGGGAAAAAATCCGAAATGATCATGGTATACACCATGTGCCTGCACATAAATCCTACACGGGAGCAAGGTCTGGACATTCTACCCAAGTAATATGTGCAATGTTTGTCCTTGTATCAATTCATCTTTGAGACAAACTTGGGTGGTATTGTAATGAAATTTATCTCCATATTTTTCATGTCCCATGGAGCCCCATGAAAACCATCATGCACGCTCTCTGTCGAGCTTACAACTTTTCCATTGTCAGTGTAGAACCAGGACATAGACATCACTTGTGAAAAGAAGAAGAGGAACAATTCTTATCAATACAGACACAAGATTCTGGAAAACACCATCTTACAAAAACAAGGGCCCAACTATGAAAATATGAAAACCACAGATACAAAATCATGCAGGACCCACATTATACAATCTTGGTGCTCTCTGAAATTGTGCCTAATTGAACAACTGATAAACCAACTATAAAGGCTCAATATTGACAGAAAAGATCTAAGAATAATCAGAAACATGTACTGGGAACAAACAGCAGCAATGAGAATAGAAAACAATATCTCTTTACAAATTATCAAAAGAGGGGTTAGGCAGGGTTGTTTTCTGTCACCAGATTTGTTTTCACTTTACAGCGACATCATCATGAGAAAACTAGAGGAATGTCCGGGATAAAGGTTGGAAAAAATGATAAACAACATTCGTAACGCAGATTACAGGGTGCTAATTGCAGAAAATGAAAGAGACCTACAAAACCTTTTGGATATAATAGAAAAAGAAAGCAAAAGTAAAGGGCTGGAGCTAAATAGCAAGGTGACTAAAGTCATGGTAATCAGTAATAAATATGAAATCCCCTCATGCAAAATAACAGCAAATGGTACAACTTTGAGACAGGTTGATAAGTTTACATATCTGGGAACGGTTATCTCACCAGACGCAGATGCACATCACAAATAGCCAGCAGAATTGGTAAAGCCAAAACAACATTCAAGAAGATGAAAACCGATCTTACCAACAAATGCCTATCAATTAACATTAGGAAGAGAGGTATTGAATGATATTTAGAACCGATACTTTTGTACGGTTGTGAGGCGTGGACAGTCAACACGCAAAGTCGGAACAAAATTAAGTCAGCTGAAATGTAGTTTCTAAGAATGTTGTGAGTTCCATAAACAGCAAAGAAAATAAACGAGACAGTCTTGATGGAGGCAGACACAAGTAGATCATCAATAAAGGAGATTAGGAAAAGACAAGCAACATTTATAGGACATTTTATGAGAAAGAGAAATTAGAGTACCTGGTCACAACAGGAAAGCTGGAGGGAAAGAGAACACCAGTTAGACCCAGAGAGAAACTAGTGGACGGACTTGCAGAGCGGCCTAGGACAGAGAGGGTGGAAGATGTACTTGCAGCAAAATGGGATAGATTCGTATGGAGGGCCATGATCGCCAACGCCATGCGGCAAGGTACATGATGATGATGATGATGATGAATGTACTGATAAAACTACAGTTGATGACGATTTGTTATGAATGAAAAAATAATTTACGCACACACATATGCAAGTGCACACACATTATTGCCATCCGATCATAAAGATACTACTTCTGTTCTTGACTCTGTCACTAGCCTGTTTTAATTTTCAGTTTGTATTAATGTCTTCTTGATATGGTAAAACAATGTTTTACATGTCACATGTTTATGTTCCCATTGTTGAATAGGCTATGTAATTTGTTTCTTTTTTGCTGTTGTTGTTTGCTTTTGTTTTTGTTTGTTTGTTTGTTTGTTTGCTTGCTTGCTTTTTCCTCAAAACTTGATTGTCAGACCTATGTTTGTTTGCAGTGATTACGACTGTGTTATGATTTGGGCGGTTTATGCTGAAATTAATTTACTGATGTGAGATCCTGTTTTCTGTGAGGTTTTCTCGTCTTGCATGCATGCATAGTCTTGTTCAAATGATATCGGAAACAAATAGTAACCTCCTTCAGGCGAGTGAAAACTGATGTTGATGATGAAATGAAAGTAAAGAAATGTTGAAATATTAAAAAAAAGAAAAGAAAACAAACTAACCTTATGTACACGATTGTTGACCTGAAAAACAAATTATGTCGTTAGAGATAACAAGGCAGAGTTGTAAATTAAAACACAGAAATACAGACAAATATCAATCACTGTCTTCAGTCTGTTCAGCACACCCCTTCACTGGGAGAGATTCATCGAGATGAACTAGAAGCTCTTGTGTGTCTGCAGAATCAGCACTGATGTCTCTCACCTGTCTCACCTGTCGGCATCACCGGGTTTAGTGTTGGCCGCCACACTCTGTGACACAGTCGTCCTCCTCCAAATGGCTCTGTCCTGACTTTTCTGGACAACTTCTTGAATATTTAGGCCACTGATATTAGTTATGTTCTCCATGTATGACATTGGACGTCTGCCTTTCTTCCTTTGCCTCTGTTTTTCCTTGAAAATTGGTTGTCATAAAGTCTGTGTTCTTGCGACGTGACACATGGCCAATGTATTTTAGTCTTCACTTGTTTATGTCTGCTAGTAATTTTCTGATGGTATCGAGTTCTTCCAAGTCACTTTCAATATTTCTTCTGTCTGTCCATTTGACACGCAGCAGTCTTAGATAAACCACATCTCTGCTGCCTCAATTCTATTGCGATCAGCTTTTATTAGATTCCAGGCATTGCAGCCAAAAGTCATGATTGGCCAGATTAAAACATTTTGAAAGTTTAATTTTCAGGCCTCTTGATATGTCTCTGTCTTTCTAGATATTGTTGAGTTGGACCTTTTTTTTTCTTTGCCATTCCTATTTTTAATTTGATGTCTTTGGAGAAGGTTCCATCATCAACTGCACAAGGTGACACAAGAAAAAGCACTGATGTGTTCGTTTTAAAATAACAACTTTACGCGGATGTAAACACACAGTACGCAGGCCTATGTTACTATCATGAAATCATACTAACGCTATTGATAAACTAGGTGCTGTTTGGTGTTTTTCCTACCTCTGCTTTCATATGTATATATAAAAACAAGTACACAACATCAGATAAATAACTAGAAACGAAATGGTCTCAATTTAGATTATTACACAGGCTGGCAATCCTCTCTCTCTCTCTCTCCTCTCTCTCTCTCTCCTCTCTCTCTCTCTCTCTCTCTCTCTCTCTCTCTCTCTCTCTCTCTCTCTCTGTGTGTTATTAATTACGTTTCAAATATTTGGAATGACTGTGCATTGGTACATATGAAGAAAATCTGTGCATAAACATGCCCTGAAAAAATCCCAAAAGATACGTTATAAATAACATACAGCATTACAATATTTTGCCAGTTTTTCTTTCATTGTCTAATCTCTCAAATAGAACAAGCACAAAATAATCATAATAAAACTCCTTCGTAGCTAAAGTGGAAAATTTCCCTCGAAGAGAAACGTGAATCAAATTTTAGAAAAAAAAAACTTTATTATCGTCAAATTAAGTTTGGATCTTTACAAATCCACTTTGGCGTATTCTGTCAGAAGCTTTTGGAACGATCTGCCCATAAGCTGAAAGTTCCTTTATCGGCATAATAAAAAAGTTTGACAATGTATTTGATCGCCACACGCGTGCTAAAACCTATCAATACAATGAAGGCAAGACCATTCATGTTTTAGTTCCCTTTTCCCTTCTTTGTTTTTACTAATGTGTTCATATCTGATGTCTGTGTTGTTACAGACACTGATATTGTTCAAATAGTGCGATATTTTTGTTTTTGAATCTAAAGAGAAGATAGCTGGGATCTAATCAAGCCATCCAAGCCTCCATATTCCACTTCTGGTGCACTGCCATTGAAGTGATTCACAAATTGCAAGGTGATGCTCAAGTGGTCGTTTCCTATCCCCTTCAACTGAATGTATTAACTGACACATATGTGTATAATTCTTGATTACTGCGAACAGTGTGAAAAGGATTATATCTTCTCTCATCCAAGAAAATTATTGCTGTACATGTTCCATTGGGACGAATTCAGTGTACTCAGATGTATTATTTATCAAATATAAAGAAACGTTTGAATAGTATACGTTTTGGGGGCTTTATTTTTTGTATGTACGAAACCTATGTAGTAGCGGTACTTTCAAGCAGGATCCTAACAAAACTCCTTAAAAATAGTAGCAAAAGAACTGGCATTTTCAAATGTATGTCCAGTTGTGTTTCAGCATGTGCAGTTGTATCTCAAACTGCAATAGAAAAATGTAAGTTTATTGCAAGTGTTAAATTTGTGAGTGATAGAATATACTCAACTGACCGTTTTGATTCATAATTCAGGAATATAAGTTGCCATTTCATTAAAACTGTTGCTGGCTGGAAAATGACATGAATGTGGAAGTTTTATCCAATATCCGTTAATTCACAGTTGATTGTTTCTGAAATACAATTAAGCTTTTGTCAGCATTCTGAGTCTTCAAAAGAAAAACTGAGCTGAAAATCATTATTCATTTTTCAATCCAAGGAAAAGTATTGTTAAATGAGAAGTCTTTAGTTTCTGAATTATGTGCGCTCAAAGAATAGAGCAATTGGAAGTCTCTCCAGCTTCTAAATGGATCAATCATTATTGTTGTCAATATCCGAGCATGTATTTTCTTGGAATGAAAGACTTTAAATCTAACCTGTTCTATGTGCCCAATATAAGTGTATATAAAGAACAAAAATCTATGGTTTCCATAACTTTTTGAGTTCTCATCACAGGGGCATAGCTCAAATATCACTGAACTCATTGTGGAAAGATCTTCATGAACATGGCAACATTAGTTCCTCAAATTCCTTATTAAAACTCTTGGGAATTACCAAGTAATAGAACAGAACAGAAACAAAAATGAACTAACCCTACGTTGGACAAAGTCAGGATCACA
>JAPXFY010000014.1:46979667-47054667 GCA_030674185.1 Monoplex corrugatus | reverse complement strand
TGTACTTGTGTGTGTACGTGTGTATGTGTGTGTGCGTGTGTGCGTGCGTGTGTATGCGTGTATTCGTGGTTGTGTGTGTGTGTGTGTGTGTGTGTGTGTGTGTGTGTGTGTGTGTGTGTGTGTGTGTGTGTGTGTGTGTTGTACGAGAGACGTCTGCTTGCGTGTAATCGCTTCAGTAAATGCTGAAAATTTTTCCTAAAATGTAGATACTTTACAGTGGGTTGAACAAACTTCCTGGCTGTCAAACAAACTCTTACGACATTGAGAATATTGGTTGAAGACAAAAGTGAATAGGATGAGAGAAGACAGAAATCTAGAGGACAATGCTGATGATGTTGATGAGGATGAAAATGATAACTATACTAATAATAGTAACAATAATAATAATAATAACATCAAGAACAATCATCAGAATAGTAATAAGTATACTACTAATGATAACGATAATAATAATAACAACCAACAGTCATCATCATCATCATGATCATTATCATCATCGTAGCAATAATAACAATAATAGTCGTAATGATGATAATAATAATTGTTATAATTACTATACCGCTATGTTATTACTATTGTGGGTTTTCTCCCCCTAACCTGCCAAGTGATTAGGCATACTGGTCCCTATCATCTGATCTTTGTCTATAAGTGGAATACAAGATCGATCCTGGTGACCTACGTTCTTCCATATGCACTGCATAGTAAAGAGTTATACAGTCAATGGTTCTGCTTCCACCGGTCCCTCTTCTATTCAATAGCGCTATAGCAGGTGTTCTGCAGTTCCAACACGACTGTGCCAAGTGTGCAACAGTTGTCATGAACATTATCTACTGATGGCGTTGTCTTCCCAGTAGATACTGTTGGTGTCAGAGCTGGTGAGGTTGTCCTTCAGAGTAACCTTGTAAAACTTTATAAAGAACTTCTCTGATCGCCAGAGTCCAGGCTTCAGCTGTACATACAGGAGCATTTTTTTGGGGACGCGGTTGTCTTTCATACGGAGACCGTCCTGCCCAACGAAGCTGGCATTTGATGAGTTGACACACTACACTTAGCAAGTCACACTTCTTCGTCAGAACATTCTTTTAAGGGTCATCGCACTTAGGGAAGTTACCTTTGCACTCAACTTTTTTTTCATCCCATTTTCTGTGCCGAGGCTGGTATACTTTTTTTAAAATTTATTTTTACAATGCAACGATAATGATGTCGATGAGGATGATAATCACGATGCTATAGAGTTCCATCTAGGATTGAGACTGCGTGACAGGGCTGACGCTTACTGTCATAATATATCCTGGCGTCAACCAGGCCCGAGAGATACAGAAACCTGCGGTGTTGGTCAGAAGATTTCAGCAGCACCCTCAATGACACATCCGTGAAGTGGATGAGACTCGACTGTGTAGTCTCAGTCTTCCCAGTGCCAACACGTCCTTTGAGGGAGGTCATCTTCAACAGAGATCATCCAAGAAGTATGCAGTTCCGCGAAAGTTGGCATGGACAGCTTTTTTCAGCCGTTTTGTCCAAAGCTTCAAGCCAAAAGAGTTCAGCCCCACCTTCAAGCTTGCCTACTTTGTATGCAGCAAGACTGCCCATAAGCCAGGCTAAGTTTGAAGACCTGCAGGTTTTGAAACGGTTCTGTTCCACAGAGGCACAACAGTTCTACGACCAGCTGCCCACCCTTGAGCCCGGACAAGAATCTTCTGATTTCAGTTGTGACTAAACAAGAAATTAAGTCTGATGTAACACTTGCAAAAACAAAGATGTTCTTGTTTTTTTTTATGTTAGCTCTAGTGTATTATTCCTGGATTTAGATAAAACGTAAACTGCTGTATGAAAAAGGTAAAAAAATGTGCATGTGGTATTGTAAAAGGGAAAAACTAGTGATGTCAGTTTTACGGTTGTTTAATGCAAATGCATTTTTTGTCCTGTTAAAATCATCAAAACCAAAGTTAATTTACTGGTATTCAATAAGATATAGTTCTTCTTGCTGTTGACCAAAATTCAGACATTTTGAGATTATAACATTGGCCTGATGAGTCTTCAAACTTTATTTTTCATTTTTCTCAAAACTGTAAAAACCTGACATCACTGGTTTTTCCCTTGAGCCCTTCGTGTGTGTGTGTATGTGTGTGTGTGTGTATGTGTGTGTGTGAGTGTGTGTGTGTGTGTGTGTGTTTGTGTGTGTGAGTGTGTGTGTGTGTGTGTGTGTGAGAGAGAGAGTGTGTGTGTGTGTGTGTATGTGTGTGTGTGCGCGCGCGTATGTGTGTGTGTGTGTGAGTGTGTATGTGTGTGTGTATGTGTGTGTGTGTGTGCGTATGTGTGTGTGAGTGTGTGAGTGTGTGTGTGTGTGTGTGTGTGTGTGTGTGTGAGTGAGTGAGTGTGTGTGTGTGTGTGTGTATGTATGTGTGTGTGCGTATGTGTGTGTGTGTGTGTGTGTGAGTGAGTGTGTGTGTATGTGTGTGTGTGTGTATGTGTGTATGTGTATGTGTGTGTGTGCGCGCGCGCGCGTGTGTGTGTGTGTGTGAGTGTGTGTGTGTGTGTGTGTGTGTGTGTGTGTGTGTGTGTGAGTGAGTGAGTGAGTGTGTGTGTGTGTGAGTGAGTGAGTGTGTGTGTGTGAGTGTGTGTGTGTGTGTGTGTGTGTGTGTGTGTGTGTGTGTGTGTGTGTGTGTGTGTGTGTGCATGACCTATGTAGCCTTGGCACTGGTGCTTTGAATTCCAGGTAGAAAGAAACTCTAAGGAGAGCTAGACAACAGAAGGTCTTCAGAGAAGTAACCCCCTTTAGACAAGTGTTTCGGCCCTGAATTCCTTACACTCTCGGGGGGCCGGGCCACATCCAGGTCATGACTCCTGGATGCCCTTCTGCTGTTGTCTTTTTTTTTTTTTTTTTTTTTTTTTTCCTTTCTGCTGCCTCTGCCATCGCTTTAAGGGCTCTAGCCCTCTTCTTCCCAGAAATGGCGAGTTGTTTCATGAGATCATAAGCGGAGGTGCCCACAAACCCTCTTGCCCCGACCTCTATGGCGAAGATTTTGACCCGCAGACCTGCTTTCTTCAGGGTGCTGGCAAGACCGGCGTATTTTTCGGTCTTGTAGATATGTGCTTCTTCCATTCTGCTTTCGTATGGCACAGTGAGTTCTATCAGAATCACTTGTTTCGAGGAGTCAGAGTGGAGAGCGATGTCTGGTCTCATGCCTGTCTTGCTGATGACATCTGGGTAATTTCTCCACTCTGGGAGGTCTGCTGTACACTCCCAGTCGACTGCTCCATCCAGAAGACCCTTTGGCAATGTGCTGGTTGTCATAGCCCTTTCGGGCCAGACCTGTTTCCCTCCTGCTTTGTAGAACGTTGTCATAGCAATTGGTGCGTTTGGGGTCATGGTTTTTTCGCTAACCACATCTGTGATCACTTTCAGAACTTGGTTGTGCCTCCATGTATACCTTCCTTGGGCTAGCGCTACTTTGCAAGAGCTTAGGACATGTTCCACTGTTTGTTTCTTCTGACAGAGCGGACATGCTGGGTCGTCTGCTTTCCCCCATTTCACTAAGTTTGCATTCGAGGGGAGCAGGTCATATACAGATCTGAGGAGGAAGCTTATCCTTAGAGGAGCCATGTGCCACATATCGTTCCAGCTGAGACTTCTTTGGAGTGCACTGTCCCATGTTGTCCATTGCCCCTGTTGACCTTGCTGGACTGCCTTCTGCACTCTTTTGACATCTTCTTCTTCCTTCAACTCCTGTATGATCATGTCTCTTTTTTCCTTCCCTTTGGCTTTGGACCACCACTGCATTTTTGTTGCTCCCAGTCCCTGTCTGTTGGTTTGCGTGTGTCCAATTATTTCTTTGATGCTGAGGTTTCTCTTGGCATTGTTTACAGCCTCTTGGACTTTCCACTTTCTGCCCGTTCTCAGCTTTGGATGAACTGCTCTCACGATATTGTCCTCCGATTCCTCCAGCATGCTCAACAGTCTTGCTTTTCCAACTTTGTATTCCTCCACTATGGATTTCAGAGGTAGCTTCAGCATTGCTTGACGACAGTAGAATGCAACATCAGTGAGACCAGGTGGGACACCGAGCCATTTTCTTGTGTATTTGTTGATTTTGGCTTCCATTGCTTCGACTGTGCTGGTGCAAATGTCATAGATTAGCAGTGGCCACAGCAGCTTTGGTATCAGCATGAACTGTAGACACCAGACTTTGTATTTGCCTGGCAGTCCGCAGTTATCTATTTTCTTCAGGCCTTCTTCTGCTGTTTGCTTGGTTTCACATCCCCTTTGTGTGTCTTTCAGGGAGTCATCATACCATCTTCCGAGACTTTTTACTGGCTCTTCTGTGACAGTGGGGATGGCTTGGTTGGCTACCATGAATTTGACTGAATCTGCCACTTTTCCTTTTCGCAGTGAGAGACTTCGGGATTTCTTAGGTTTGAACCTCATTCTTGAAGAGGCCACCAGCTCATCCAGCTGCTTTATGATTTGGTGTGTCTCTTCCTCATCCGTGGACAAGACTGTTGTGTCATCCATGAAAGCTTTCAGAGGAGGCATCTGGTATCCATCTCCCAGATTCACTGGACCTGAACTCTTCATTGCAGCTTTCAAGATGACTTCCATTGCCAACACGAACAGTATGGAGAGATTGCACAGCCCATTGCAATGCCCACCTCTAGGTCTATCCAGTCCGTGGTGTATTCTTTGGTAGAGAACCGCATTGAGAACCCTTGGAAATACTTCCTCAGCATTGTTCGGATGTTTTCTGGGATGTGATACATTTCAAGAGCCAGCTGGATCATATCGTGTGGAACTGATCCATATGCATTCGCCAGATCAAGCCAAACTACGTCAATGTCTCTCTTCTCTGTTCTTGCTTTTTGGATGGCATCCCAAATCAACGTGGCATGTTCCAAGCATCCAGGCATTCCTGGTATGCCTCCCTTTTGGACTGACATATCCAGATACTTGTTTTCAGTCAGGTATTTTGTCAATCTTGCTGCCATAACAGAGAAGAAGATTTTCCCCTCGACGTTCAGAAGTGATATTGGCCTGAACTGATTGATGCTGCTGATTTATGCAGTCAAGATTTCACCATGTTCAGCACCTTCAATCGAGAATTTAGTAAAGATTTATCCGTACAGCAGAGAAATTCTTGATAACACATTTTGTCACAGATACAGATACACACAGGCTCACACACACACACACACACACACACACACACACACACACACACACACACACACACACACACACACACACACACTGTCCAATCAATATGAAGTAAGTTTCTTTTCCTAATGGGAGATTAAGAAGGACAAAAAGTGGCAAAATGGACGAATGGTTGGGAGGTCTCAGCAATAAAACACAGGATGGTCAAGCCTTAGTGATAATCTTTGTTTTATGCCATGCAGACGAGAACAAAAATATAGGTGACCTTGAAAATTACCTAAGGTCTGTGAAACTTTTCTATCTTTTCAAAAAATTGTTAATCAGTCGTATAATCTAAATATAACTAGATCTGACCTGTAAGCTCAGAGTTATGACGAGAAATAATTTCACATTCCAATTATCGAGACGTTGTGACTGTGAAATTATGCTAAAATTATCCAAACTTCGGCATTCGCGAGTAACACTGACATTACTAAAGCTAAGAAACTGACTTTGTTTTAATTATAATGTGTTATGGTGATGTTGTGATTCACACAAATAACGTAATAACCGCTATAATTAAAAAAAGGGGTTTATTTATATGGGCTGACCGTTTCTGTAACAACAGTTGAGACTGGCTATATACGTGCAAAGACTCTGGCAAAAAACAATGTCATCAAGTCTCAAACGGCGAAGGAAAATTCAGTTGGAAATTTAAGCTGCTTGGAAGGTGATGTGATCTTGAAAAAGCGTCAGGAGAAATGAGACTTCAGATGAAGCGAGGACAACGGTGTACAGTCACAGCAATGAAGAATTAGATTTTCTAATGTTCTGAGAAGTTTCTGAGAACGTGCTTTTCACACACCTTCCTGTAAAAAGTTTCGATTTGGCCACTTTTTGGCCCACACGACCCTGACCTGGTGACATGATTTCAAACTTACGCATTCCACCACACTTTTGAGACAAATTTGATCAAAATACATACATGAACATCTAAGAAAACACGTTGATGACACATTTTTGGTACTGACAAGCAGACAGACAGACACAAACACACATACGCGCGCCCACGCACACATACACATATGCACACACACGCGAACACATACACACATTATGCAGACATACACACACTCACACATACACAACACATACACATATATACACACTCACACACAACTCGGACTGATACGAAAGAATATGTTTTTTGCTTTTTTTTAAGTGAGCTTTATGAAAATAAAAGTAGGGGGAAACAAATCTGGTTGTTATTCAAACCCAGCCATCGGCGGTCAAAATTCTGTTGAAGACAAAAGTCAACAGTATGATCAAATTAGAAACAACAAGTATGATAATGATAGTAATAGCAGTTGATGATGATGATGATGATGATGATGATGATGATAACAATGATAATAACAATAACGATAACGATGCTGCTGCTGCTACTGCTGCTGATGGTGATTATGATAACAAAAATAACTACTACAACATTACGCCTGACTCTAAACCCATAGAAAATGATGTAAGGAGATCATAGAAACAGGAAAAGAGGACGCAGAAAGGCAGGGGCGTGCGTGCACGCACACACACACACACACACACACACACACACACACACACACACACACACACACACACACACACAACACACAAACATTCCCGAACATAATCTAAGGAGATGCCCCTGGCGCTGACCACTCAGTCCAATTGATCGAACAGGGGATTTAGAAAACATACCTGCATACAGATTTAAACATAACAAAATACACAGAAATATATATCAAAACTGGCCTAAATTACCTAAAATTGCTTTCGCATATCTCACTTCCCTGGAGCCAAAAATGCACTTAATACGTGAACTCAATTATCAATCCTAAGAAAAAGTATATGTATGTAAGACTTTATCGAACACAAACAGGTGAATGGACCAGCAAGGCAGAAAAGGATAGGAAGGCAATGACAGAAAGCAAAGGAGGAAGAAAGAAACAAAGAGAAAGACAGAAAAGAGGAAATTTCTAGCACAGAATTTCCAGAAGGTGGGGGATACTATTTTTACTGAAAGAGCCCTCAGCATCTCCACGGAGTTGTAAACTGGAATCACGTTTGTCACTGTAAGCTAGTGGTAGCTGCGATGTTGATTTATTTTAGAGGGAAATGATTTTTCCTTTTTTTTTCTCAATTATGGAAGGCAGTTTTGATCATGTTGAACGCTGCATCTTTATTTTTTGTCCACATATATTAGAAGATTCTTTTTGCTGGTATTTTTACTTGTGGAGCATATGAATGCTTCTTGTGCGTTCAGATTTTGGCTTTCATTTTTGATTTGGCTTTTGGCTTTAGTGTATATTGACCAATCTCATGTATCTACCAGGTGCAGCAGTACACTTCAGAGCCACTGACTGATCATTTTACCAAGACGGACTGTTCCTGTCTTCATTTCTAAGATCAGAAATTGTCTGATTGGCAACCTACACTTCATAAAACTAATTAAGAAGGACGTGAGTTATCGTCACCTTCCTTCACAGGTGAGTGAACTGTGCAGACATTTTAACCCTTTGACTACCGCACCCTATCCACCAACTGCAAAAATTTGAACCTTTGATTCCCTCATCCTATCCACCAACTTCCTGCAGGAAGCTGGTAGATAGGGTGAGAGAATCAAAGGATTATTTTTGCTTTGCTAGCATGGTTGACAATGCAGGATGCTGGTGGACAGGGTGCGGGAGTCAAAGGGTTAAAGAAAAATGATCGCAGTTCAAGCAATGCACAGTACCAAGAGAGTGTGTTATATTCCGCCTTTTAAAGGCACAGATTTATATTTAACGAAAACATTGCTGTGCATGTACAAGAACATTTGGATTGTTGCTATTGTTCATTTAGTGGGGATTAATAAAATAAATTGATTGAAGAATTCAGTTAGTATTAAGTAATCAGCTTTGTGAAGATTAATAAGATAACTTAATTGAAGGGTTACGTTGGTATTTGGTAATAGTGGTAATTCAGAGGATTGATATCATTAATGATAAAATGTTGAAATCTATCTTTGTGTCAATTTCTTCATTTGAAAGAATCAAACCCACTATGTGTGAAAATTCTTGCACCTCCAAATTCATAACTACAGACAGTCAAGCAGTGCTGTAGCATAAATTAACCAGCAAATAAATAAATAATTTAAGATCATTTTAAAAGTTAAGTAAATACCTCAACAAACAAACTGCTCAACAATTTAAGAGCATTTTAAACGTTTAGTGAATACCTCAACAAACAAACTAATGAATGTATCAGTTAAGAGCAATACTCTCAGCTGCATTATATAGTACCTGTAACAATGAGACACATTGGTGTTTACAGTACCAACGTCTAACTAAACTTATCCACACATTTTCTCCTTTTAAAACTGGTTTCATGTCTTTCTTCACGTAATAAGTGGGTTTCTAAACATTACATTTCAGAGACTGTAAAACATGTTGCATAATAAAGTAAACGCTCAGCAACTACAGTACAGTTAACGATCATACGTTGATGACAATGATGACAATGTTTAGAATGACACCAATATCAAATGTTGTTGACACAGCTAATAGTAATCATAGTACGTATGACACTGGCGACAAGGTTTAGAATAATATCAGTATTTAATGAAAGTGATACTTGCTTTCACAGGTTGCGGCTGGACACGAACAGACTTTATTTCTCGTCTCATTCTGCCCCAATTCGTTGTTGCTGGGATGATAGTTTTCATACCAATGGCAAATGCCGCGTAAATCGTTTTTCGTGTATCGTTGCTGGTGTGTTTTCCGTCAATGACAAACGTTTTGATGATGTCCATGGCCTTTTCTTGTTTATATTCCACGCTTAACCTTTCCATGAGTTCTTGCAGCACACATACATCTTGGAGCTTCAAATACCTGAGAGAAAACACACTAGCTGTACATTACTGTGGCACACCTCAGCCCATGATTGTAAACAACACTATGCTGATAAGCTAGTATATGAGAGAGAGAACAATGAACAAACTTTGCTGTGATGTAGGCCTTATAGCCTCTTTGCAACTGGGGAATGGCTGAAATTTAACTGCGATACAGTCGATTTTCAAATACATAAAGATAACAGAACCACCATGTCACTGTGTCATTGGTACATGAAATAGTCACATCATCAACAGCGGTTCCAACAAAATGCACGATGAAGTTTCTCGGGGATTTTAACAGTGTTATGGCCATCATACTTACTGAAACCAACGAAAGTCATTGGTGAGACTCCCGGATGACTGATGACGACAGATTAACCCTTTGACTCCCGCACCCATCCACCAACTGCAAAAACTCAACCCTTTGACTCCCTCACCCTATCCACCAGCTTCCTGCAGGAAGCTGGTGGATAGGGTGAGAGAGTCAAAGGGTTATGGTTTTGCTTTGCTAGCGTCGTTGACAATGCAGGATGCTGGTGGTCAGGGTGTGAAAGTCAAAGGGATAAAACAAGTAAACGTTGTGTGCTCCCAGTAATTCTTCATCACAAAAACAATAGCTTTTATTTCTCTCGATTGTTCTCAGAGTGATTTGATGTTTCGCCAAGGGAAATTCTCTGATGATAAATCAGTCTTCAGATCATCGATCATCGTACTTGTAGATCAATACCAAATTGGCGCTGTGACACGAGAAGTGGTGATAACCCTGTTTTGATGAGGTCGCTCTTTGTTGCTATCACTGGCAGTGAAACTGTTTAATCTCAGACTAGTTGTTTTACAATGTCCAGCTTTGGCAGTGGCGTGTTCAGCCACAGATTCATTTAACTGTTGTGCCCGCTGTATCTTCGACATTATTCCTGATATCAATGTTGACAGAAAGTGACCTGCAGTTTGAAATGTGTATGCCTACTTGAAACAAACCAGGTACAGATGTGTAGTTATCTGAAGAACACTCACAGGTTTTGGTATCGTCCATACCGTTCTTATTGCTGGTACCTTCACGTCTGGGTTGTGAGAACGCTAGGCTGCACGGGGGACACTCTAAAGTTTGAGGTGCAGGGTCAGCATTGGTTGAACGGCAATGGAACCATCGCTGACCGCTTGTCTTCATATCGTTGCATTTTAAAGGTGGTTTTCTCCTACAATGTGCTAATTTACTCTCTCCCAGGAGCGTGGTGTCAAGTTTCAGAATGACTGTAGTAGAGTACCACGGCCGCAAACATGATGAAGAAGATGGGGATGATAGCGATAGTTCTTTAAAGTTCTTTTTCGGACTGAAACTGCTTAATTTTGTCATATATCCTGGCGTCAACCAGACCTGACAGATACAGACACCAGGTCAGAAAATTTGAGCAACACCCTCAACGACGCAACGTAAAGTGACTATGACTAACTGTGTCCGTGATAAGTCCTCTCGTGTGTACACGTTGCAGAACATTGATAGCACGTTAGATCCCGTATGAGGACACCCACTGAAATGAAGTATGCGGCTATGCAGCGACAGAATTTGCACAGTGTGGGTCAAACAAGGTACATACACCCATCTATTTCAAGACCTTGCCAAGGTATAGAATTTTGCACAGGCTCGAGGTGTGTGCTAGACAACTGTTGGCAGATTGGTCGGAAATTATGAGTTCCAAGTTGGGGAAGCCGTAATTTAAAAGCAGTTCTGATATTACCAATCGTGAATTGAGATGACAAGGAGAGAGGAAATATATATTGAGAGAGACAGAGAGAGACATGGGGGGGGGGGGGGGAGAGGAAGGATAAATTCCTTTTATATATTGAGAGAGAGAGAGAGAGTAAGGATAAATTCCTTATTATTGACAGGAAGAGATAAGCAGTACACGCAATTTTGTTTGCATTCAGCCCTTACCTAAAGAGGGTATAATACAGCTTAAGAAGTGAAATATTACGTCCAGTGTAAATCAGTAATTGCATTATACACAGAGAGAAGAGGACAGGGGAGGAGGCAGACAGAAAGAAAGAAAAATAGTTTATCTAAACAACTCTTCTTACCGGTACAGGTTCAGATCTCGTTGATGCCATTCATGTATTTCCACTTTCACTTTCCTCGGAACTGATTGGCCATGAAAGAGGTTTCCTTTTCCGATGTTTGGGTTTTGTACAAGTGTCAGCAGAGTGCCCAAGGACTCTCTCTGGGTTTGGGTCAGCGATCCCCGACAGGAGCCATCGTCTGCACTGACAGTACCTGGACGCATCAGACGGGGCAAGGACACATTTGTCATAGTGATGGTCATCTTGTTAAACAGGATACTGTTGAGCAGCAAAGGCAAAGGTTTTAATAGCTGGGAGAAAGCCTGGATTGCCAGGGGAATATTGAATGGGGTGGTGGTGGTGGTAGTCGTAGTCGTGGCGGCTTCGTGTTGTCTGAATGGATGGAAGAATATGAGTGGTATGAACTGCTAGAATTATAGCTGTCATCATCGCTGAGCTTGGAGTTATAGATGTTAGAGTCGTCACCATCGCTGGAACCATCGCCATAGGTAGACGAGTAAAACCAACAATGTGCAACATCAGCTTGGAGCACGACGGCCACGATAAGCAGCGCTAACTTCAAGAAAATCCTCATGTTGTTAGAGTCAGAAACCCGCTCGTCCTGTCTTCAATTCTGCTGTAGTCTCAAGAGCTGTTTCTGGGTAAGCAACCGTGGAGTAATGTCGGTGGTCTGTTCTGCTCAAACATTTATACACTTTTTTCTGTTTGCACTCCTGGATGAAGGTGGACAGAGGAGAAGACAGTTTGTTTGTCGTTGTCATGGGGCGGGTTTTTTTTCCCGCAAAAGACAGCAGATATATTCAGATCGACACAGGTTGAGTCTGTGGATAAAGAATGTCAACAATCTTTCAGTTAGATTGTACCATGGTTAAATTGTTTAACTTTGCGTTTTGTCAACGTTAAGATTTACTTCTTGAAACTTTGATGTTCCGTCTTTTTTTTCCCCACCAGTTTGAAGTACTGAGCAGTGTCTTGAGCTAGGGTTGGATGTAAAAATGTTTGATTGTATCATACCCTTGTAAGTAAAACTTCTTCTTCTTCTTCTTTCTCTCCTTCTCCTCCTTCTCCCCCCCCCCTCTCTCTCTCTCTCTCTTTCTCATGATCATGATGATGGTCTCTTTGTCATTTGCAAGTTAATGCAAATCGTATTCTATGTTGAACACAGGAATTTGTGTGTATTTCACGCGGAAAAGTTAAATGGTTGTAGCTTCAGGAGAAAAGAAAGAAGAGATGCCCGAGTATAGGTGTGTGTGTGGGGTGGGAGGGTGGGGGGAAGGTGTGGTGTGCGGTGTGCGGTGTGCGGTGTGTATGGATCGTGTGAATATGAACGTGGGCAGTTGATACACAGCAATGACAGAAGGGATGTTTACAAGTGTAACCTGGTATGAAAATGAAAACGGAAAACTTGACAGACTTTTGCAATTTGCATTATTTGTTTGTTTTGCTTTTCGTCCTAGTGCTGAAAATATAGTGTGATCAACATGTCACGAAGACACCAAAGTCTTACTCAAGCGTCCAGGCGTCCAGGCGTCAAGTATCCTCTTCTCTCTCTCTCTCTCTCTCTCTCTCTCTCTCTCTCTCTCATCTCTCTCTCTCTCTCTCTCTCTCTCACTCTCTCTCTCTCTCAACCAAATGATTTCAGGTTAATAATGCTCATGGCTTCAAACAATGAGCGTACAATTAGAAATTTGGCAACATACGTCTATAAAGCTTTTAATAGAAGAGAGTTTGCCTTACCATAAAGTTAAATTCTTGTGGTGTGTGTCTGTTAAACCTAGTTATATGTTCCTATTGAATTACTGAAGTTTGACTGTGAGCCCCACACTGTAACCATTTCAAAATATTTGAAGTATGCATTATCCAAGAACGACTATGTATTATATTCTGTGTTTGTATAATGTTTATAATGTGTTCACACCGATTCAAATGGGGTTTTGGCCTTACCGAATAATTTCTGATTCTGATTCTGATTCTGATTCTGATTCTCTCTCTCTCTCTCTCTCTCTCTCTCTCTCTCTCTCTCTCTCTCTCTCTCTCTCTCTCTCCTCTCTCTCTCTCTCTCTCTTTACGTGTTTCTGTCTCTGTGTTGAATTTGTCTTTGAAGATGACAATTTCCATGCATTGATATATTTTCCTGTGAGAGATTTCAAACAATATGACGCTTAATAGACCCCACTGGCCAAGGGCCATTGATGCTATCATGATGGTCATTGTTTTTAAGACGAACATCCCTTGGGAATAAAGTCCAGTTTCTTTGAGGAAACATGGAGAGATAAAGGGAACCTTTCAGCATGTACTGACCATTTCACGGTACCTGACAGGTGTGCAAACATCCAATAGAGTAAGTATTACTCGGGATGAAAACGTTTGGATCAACTGTTCTTTGAAAAATCCTAACTTAATACTATGAAACAACTGATCACATGGGTAAAATTTCACGTGTGTGTGTGTGTGTGTGTGTGTGTGTGTGTGTGTGTGTGTGTGTGTGTGTGTGTGTGTGTGTGTGTGTGTGTGTGTGTGTGTGTGTGTTGTGTGTGTGTGTAAGAGAGAGAGAGAGAGACAGACAGACAGACAGAGATAGCGAGAGACATACAGACAGACGGACAGACGGACAGACGGACAGAGAGAGAGAGAGACGGACAGAGAGAGAGAGAGAGAGAGAGAGAGAGAGAGAGAGAGAGAGAGAGAGAGAGAGAGAGAGAGAGAGGAGTCTCAAGATTCCAGGTGGTTAAGCTGTTAGGTTATTGACACAAAGTAAAATATTTTCACAACGAAAAACTTTCATAATTTTCCGTATTTACATTAAATAGATTATCTCATGCTTAAGCCATATGCTGTCTCTCGTCCTTTAGATATTAAATGCAAAGATTTCCCAATTTTCTTAACTTGTGTATTCTTGGAGGCAATAAGAAATGCAGAAGTTTTCCCAGTACAGTGCACAAAGTTTTTAATTTTCAAGATAATACAAATAGTACTTATTAATATACAGATAATGCAAATAGTACTTATTAATATACAGATAATACAAATAGTATTTATCAATAAACATATATATATATACACATATGTATATATATATATATACATATAGATAGATAGATAGATAGATAGATAGATAGATAGATAGATAGATAGATAGATAGATAGATAGATAGATAGATAGATAGATAGATAGATAGATAGATAGATAGATCTAAGAATAATCAGAAATGTATATTGGGATCAAGCAGCAGCAATGAGAATAGAAAACGATAGACGCTCTTTCCTCCACACTAATCTATCCACTGTCGCTGCAAGTACATCTCCCACCCTCTCTGTCTTCAACCACTCTGCAAGTCCGTCCAATACTTTCTCCCTGGGTCTATCTGGTGTTCTCTTTCGCTGCAGCTTTCCTTTTGTGACCAGGTATTCCAATTCCCCTTTCCTCATAATACGTCCTATAAATGTTTCTTTGTCTTTTTCTAATCTTCTTTATTAATGATTTTCTTGTGTCTGCCTCCTTTAAGACTGTCTCGTTTGTGTTCTTTGCTGTCCATGGAGCTCTCAACATTCTTCTTAGAAACCACATTTCAATTGCCTCAATTTTGCTCTGACTTAGTGTCTTGACTGTCCACGCCTCACAACCCTACAACAGTATTGGTTCTATATAAATTCAAGAACTCTCTTCCTGGTGTTAATTGATAGGCATTCATTGGTAAGAACACTTTTCATCTTATTGAATGCTGATTTGGCTTGGCTGATTCTGCTGGCTATTTCTGATGTGCATCTACTGTGCTGTCTGGTGAGATGACCGTTCCCAGATTCTTAATCAACCTTTCGTAAAGTTGTGGCATTTGCTGTTATTTTGCATGAGGGGATTTCTTGGTTTTTACTGATTACCATGACTAACGTCTTCTTGCTATTTAGCTCCAGCCCTTTATTTTTCATTTTTATTTCTATTATATTCATAAAGTTTTGTCGGTCTTTTTCATTGTCTGCAATTAGCACGGTGTCATCTGCGTAACGAGTGCTGGTTAGCATTTTTCCTCCAACCTTTATCCTAGGGCATTCTTCTAGGTTTCTCATGATGGTTTTGCTGTAAAGTGAAAACAAAGCCGACCCACACGGACCAGTACTTACAATTTGACAGTCACCAGCCACTGGAACACAAGCTTGGAGTAATCCGCACCCTCACCCACCGAGCGAAGACCATCTGCTCTATCGACTCCGCTAGAGAAGAAGAGGTGCATCAGTACTGAGTCTTTCTACTTGGTTGATCAATTCTTCATGTCTTACCCGATTGAAAGCCTCGGTATAATCAACAAAGCATAAATATACATCCTTATTCATCTCGATTGACCTCTCTGTGATAGTTCTTAGGATGTATATGGCATTAATAGTTCCTTTCCCTTTCACAAATCCACACTTTTCTTCTGCTGTTTCACTTTTGATTCTATTCCTTGTCCTCATCATGATTATTCTTAATAGGACCTTTGTTACATGACTCATCAAGCTGATTGTGCGATGGAGTTTGCATTCTATAGCCCTTGTCGTCTTTGAAAGTGCAATGAAATTTGATTTTGACAGATCTTTGGGAATTTTTCCAATGTCATCAATCCCATTTATGAGGTCTGTTATTTTTTCAATACCAATTTCCTCCAGGCCTTCAATTATCTCTGTGGTGATATTGTCTGGTCCTGGTTTTTTTTTTCTGGTTTCACCTTTTTCATTGCTGCTCTACCTTCATCTTTCATTATGGGTGATCTTTCAACGTTCTTTCTTATAATGTGTTCTTCGTTTCTATATAACATTCAAGAACTCTCTTCCTCACGTTAATTGACAGGCATTTGCTGGTAAGAATGATTTTCATCTTCTTGAATGGATGTGGATTAAAATCACCTGATAATGTGGTATGATGAATTGTCTATTTACTTATGTACAGTTTACGTGAAGATTATGTCTTATTTATTTTATGTAGATGCTTTTTTATGCTGAACTTCAGTTCGAACATTGTATTGAAATATGGGACAAAAACAAAAACAGAATGAAACAACAAATGAATACAGACTTACAAATCCAGAATATACTTAGGAAAATGAAAGTTCTTACTCTTGACTGGAATCGAGCAATACTTGAACCTTGCTTAAATTATGAAAAGGCGAGAACAAATCCATAAAAGATTGTATGCCCTACTCGTACCTATCAGCAATAATGACATCAAAAGATCATGTGATCTATGATATTCAGCAGCTCAGCGTTATACAGACTTAGACTAAAACACAGCTGATGTGACATTGTTAACAGCGAAGCGCCGTCTCTATCAGCCGGTCTCATGCTACACAAATACCTCTTTGTAGTGGAGCACCATCAACACGCAAAGCCAGAACAAGACTGAGGCAGCCGAGATGTGGTTTGTAAGAAGAATGTTGAGAGTTCCATGGACAGCAAAGAAAACAAATGACACAGACCTGATGGGGGTAGATATAAGAAGATCATTCCTAAGGAAGATTAGGAAAAGATAGGAAACATTTCTAGGCCTTTTTGTGAGGAAAGGGGAATTAGAGCACCTGGTCACAACAGGAAAGCTGGAGGGAAAGATGGCAATAGGTAGACCCAGGGAAAAAAATATTGGACGGACTTGCAGAAAGGCTGAGGACAGAGAGGGTGGAAGATGTGCTTGTGGCAACAAGGGATAGATGCATATGGAGGGCCATGATCGCCGACGCCATGTGGCAGGGCACATGATGATGATGATGATGAGGGGAGCACTGCTATGTGCCCCTGTCTCTATGCGCTGCCATTCTCTTGTGACGCCATTGTTCATCATCATCATCATGTGCGCTGCCGCATGGCGTTGGCGATCATGGCCCTCCATACGAATCTATCCCTTGTCGCTGCAAGTACATCTTGTAAATGAGAATAATAAGGGGTTTTCTACCGCACGTGAATGCGCGGGCGCACGTGTGTGTGTGTCTAATTTTTTTTCCTTTTGAAAGCACACAGCATTCCATCACTGGAGCAGTTCGAAGGAACTTACCGCCTCAATCTAACTGCATCACAGAAGTGATCACAGCACTTTCGGATCTAACTCCTTTTCACAGGCTGCAATTATTTCTAGTCAGTACCAGAGACTGTTCATTGTTATGTGTACACAGCCACGAGCAGAAAACTGATGTTCTTTACAGATCATGTAAGCAACCTGCTACTCCATAATGTCCACACTTTGCTTTGAACCAAGTTCAGCCTCGGTTACACACTGAAAACACTGACTACAATGTTCATGTGTTTGTTTGATGGAAAGGGATACCGAAAGACACACAGACGACGGCACATAAAGATGGTGGGGGGAGGGGAGGGGGTGTCACAAAACCATGTAACCTTTCTGTAGCCTCTTGTCACTGCCATTTGGACGGAATTCACCTGGGCGTCAATGTGCTACATAGCAATGCTGTGCTGAAATGAATGACATAAAGACATTCCTGCTTAGTGAGCACAGAAGATGGCACAAAACGAACCAAACCAAACAAAAAGCAAATAAGAAAAAACAAACAAACTAACTAACTAAAACACTCCACCGCCACGATCACCACAACCAACCACACATACTATATATAATACTTATGATAATGATAAAAGAACTGGGTGGAAAAACAACAGCCTGCCACCAACTAATAAATCAACCATGCAACAAAGTTCGTTTTATGTGAAGTACATACATTCATCTTGATACTGATATTTCGTACTGTGTCTGTCGCTGTATTGAACTCGTAAAATGACATCTACGTTGAACTGATTTTACGTACGTCACACATAGTCATAATGTACACAGGTACACATATACAGACACATGCCCGCGCGCGCATACACACACACACACACACACACACACACACATACACGCACACCACATGCACACACATGCACACACACACACACACACACACACACACAACACACACACACACACACACACACACAACACACACACCACACACACACAGCTCCAGTCTCATCAGCAACGAGCGGCTTTGTCTTGAACAGAGATTCGCGGCTACATATGGCGAGACTCATTGTTAGTCTGTTTGCTGCCTCTCCGTCCGTTCGTGCTAAAAACAATGCAAAATCCGGCAGCTCTTTGCGTAATTTTCCTCAAGTAAATAGGGACAGTTCAGTATCACAGCTGTACATATAATTATGCTCTCTATCTCTCTTTCTCTCTCACTCTCTGTCATTTTCGGCTACATATAATAATAATAACGAAGATTTGTTGAGCGCCTTTTCTCGACTGAGCTCTAAGCGCTTTACATCGATACAAATTATGATAATGACTAGAGCAAATCAAACAATCACTAAATCAAACAAGCAAATGAATCAACAAATGAATAAAACTCAAAAAGACATGCTCGCAATGCCCCCTCCCCCCCTCCCCCGCACACACACACACCCCACCCCACCTGCACATACTGGCGTGCCGCACGCGCGCACGCACACGCACGCACACACACACACCCACCCACACACACACACACACACACACACACACACACACCGCTCCAAAGACACATGGAAAATATAAACACTAGAGGTAAAGTGGATTGGGGGCAGCGGAAGGGGGAGGGGGCACTGAGGGGATTCCAGAGGAGGGTGGGAGGCGGCGTAAGATAGAACCGGGATCAGTGTTGCTTAAATAAACAGGAGAGATGCAGTGGATTGGGGGCAGCGGGAGGGGGGCGGGGCACTGAGGGGATTCTAGGGGGGGGGAGGGAGGCGGCGTAAGATAGGGCCGGGTCAGTATTGCTTAAACAGATAGGTCTTCAGAGAGGACTTGAAAGAGGCTGTAGAAGTAGAATGTCTATTGGTGAGGGGGAGGGTATTCCAGATGGCTGGACCCTGATAGGAGAAACAACGCTGACCAAAGGATTTTGTTCTAACAGTAGGGAGACAGAGAATGCGATCATCAGATGAGGAACGGAGATTTCGAGAAGGGACGTAGAGGCGAAGAATGTCAGACAGATAATCAGGGCCTGTGCCAGAGACAGATGAGAAACAGATTGAAGAAAGTTTATATGAGATTCTAGATTGTACAGGTAGCCAGTGCAAGGATTTCAGAAGAGGTGTGATATGTTCATGTTTGGGTGACTTGAGAATCAGCCTTGCAGCATTGTTTTGTACTTTTTGGAGCTTTTGAAGCAGATACTTTGGCACGCCTGCAAGAAGAGCATTACCATAATCAAGCCTGGATAAAACAAAGGAACAAACCAGAGTTTTGGTTGCATCTACAGACAGATAGTGGCGGATGGTGCTTATTCTCCTAAGTTCCAGGTATGCTATCCTGCAGACACTTGATATGTGAGATTTAAAAGAAAGGGTCTGATCAAAAATGACACCAAGGTTACGAACATGGGGAGAAATCTGAATGTCAGCACCATCAATACAAATCGCGTCTGGAAGTGAGGGATGTTTTTCAAATTTTGGAGGAACAGTTAACAAAACTTCTGTTTTTTCTTCATTGAACTGCAGTTTGTTGAGTGTCATCCAAGCCTTTAAATCATATATGCAGTTTTGAGTACTTTCAATCACTTGATGGATTTGAGTAATTGGGCTGGACTGATAGAGCTGTGTGTCGTCAGCAAAGCTTTCATGTGATAGAGAGTGACGATTAACTATCCCAGAGATAGGTGTTGTGTACATGATAAACAACACAGGTCCCAGCACAGAACCCTGTGGAACTCCGTATTCCAATCGCGTAGCAGGTGAGCAGAGGCCATTTACTAAGACTTTTTGTGTACGCTCACTAAGATAAGACTTTATCCAAGCAAGGACGGTACCCTGAATGCCAAAAGAGTATTGCAGTCTAAACAGAAGAATTTCATGGTCAGTCGTATCATATGGCGAGACTCATTGTTTCTCTGTTTGTTGCTTCTCTGTCCGTTCGTGCTAAAAACAATGCAAAATCCGGCAGCTCTTTGCGTAATTTTCCACAAGAAAATAGGCCCAACTCGATATCACAGCTGTATATGTATGCTCTCTCTCTCTCTCTCTCTCTCTCATTCTTGGCTACATATGGCGAGACTCATTGTTTCTCTGTTTGTTGCTTCTCCGTCCGTTCGTGCTAAAAAGAATGCAAAATCCAGCGGCTTTTTGCGTAATTTTCCAAGAGTAAACAGGGACAGTTCAATATCACAGCTGTACATGTATGCTCTCTCTCTCTCTCTTTCTTTTTGTCTCTCTCTCTCTCTCTGTCTGCCTCTCTCTCTTTGTGTCTCTGTCTCTGTCTCTCACACACACAAACATACACGCGCAGCTGTCCAACGCTGGTAGGCCAACCGTTGAGGTGTCTGTGAATGCTGCCTGAAGGAGAAGTGTCTCATTTCATTAGTTTATTTATCAAACTATTTATTTGTTTCTTTGTCTATTCGTTTGAATAAACAACCTACTAAGTTTATATGCACACACACTAACCCCTAGTGAATGGTCCAAGGGAAGTGAATCCAATCAAGGGATATTGTCAGGAGGCGATGCATTTGGGTCGAAAGTATTTAGTCAGACCAACATCACTAATCCACGAACATGGTGAAACACACTCACACACACACACACACACACACACACACGCACGCACGCACGCACACACACTCACACACAGACACACACACACATACACACAGACACAATATATATTTACGTATGTGTGCGCGTATATATATATGTATGCATGCATGTATGTATGTATGTATGTATGTATGTATGTATGTATGTATGTATGTATGTATGTATGTATGTGTGTGTGTGTATGTATGTACATGTATATATGTACAATACATCATAGAATAAGTACCAGTGATGTTATCAGAGTTTAAACCTGGGCTCTGGGCTCATTCGTCAGTGACTACGGAAAGTGGCCGTTATTTAAATAGACCATAATATTACTAAATTGGTTTGCTTCCATGCGGATGATAAGAATTTATGGTTAAATGACTTTTCAGATTTTGATTATTGTTAATCTTTCCAGTGGATAACCTTTGCAGTGGATAAGAACTTATGGTCAAATGACTTTTCAGGTTTTGATTATTGTTAAGCTTTGCAGCGGATAAGAATTCACGGTCAAATGACTTTTTAGGTTTTGATTATTGTTAAGCTTTCTCATGGCTTTAAAATATTGTTAAAGTTTATCAAAATCGCCTGTTGTTAACGTTGATGTTGGACTCTCCTGTTGGTGGAATGGACGAGTAGGTATACTGGTCTTCAAAACCTGTTGTGGGTCTTCCGGAGGTACAACTTGTCTTCTATAAGGATATCGTATCTTTTGCACTTACTCAGAGATAGATTGGGAGATTTTCCCAAGTCTACCTCTCTACTATGTTTGTCATATTGGCAGATGTGATGCGTCTAGTGTGTCGGCTTCGGCCTGCACTGCTGGCTAGCACTGCTGTGCGAAAAGAAGAGCAGAAGGCCTTTCAAGTCTCTTCCTGTCAATACATAGCCTGTCCATCAGCAAGCCCTACGCTGTGCCTCCTCGTGGCGACAGGCGGTAACTGAGCACCTCACGGACTCAGGCTGAATCTCGTAGGACTCGGAAGAGGTCTGGCCCCCAGACGTGAGGCATGCAGGCCCTCGGCGTGTGGATACGCCCTGGTGCCCACGAACCAGATCCCCAAGCTATGGGTAAATAGCTCCACTGCCTTGTGGACATCTCGGGAGAGAGTAAGGCTAATTAAGGGAGTTAACCCTGAAAAAAACCGATGGAAGGCAAGGGGAAACCACCATCGTAGTTTTTCCCAGGAAAACTATGGACAGGAGAAAGAGAAAAAGAAAGTTAACGACGTCAATAGGTGCTCCTGTGTCCGGTAGGGACTGTCATGCGGCACAGGTGACACCAGACCGTCAGCCAGCTACTGCGACCAAAATTAAACCCAAAGTCAAACTTAGAAACATCAAAATAGCAGCATGGAACATCAGAACGATGTTGCAGAAAGGTAAATTAGACAACATCAAAATGGAGATGGAAAGGCTTAACATCAGTATTTTAGGACTAGAGGAAGTGAGATGGAAGGGGGCAGGCATGATAACATCAGGAGAATATACAGTGATATACTCTGGTGGTAATTCACATGAAAGAGGAGTAAGCATCATAATGGACAAAGACAAACCAAAAGCAGTTAAGGGATACTGGGCAGTGTCCGACAGAGTTTTACTAATCAAATTGAGAGGCAAACCATTTGATATCAACATCATACAGGTGTATGCACCAACATCCGCAAGTACTCAGGAAGACATCGACAACTTCTACGAAGTTTTAGAGATGGCCAAGGTCCAATGTAAATCACAAGAAGTTACAGTCATAATGGGAGATTGTAATGCTAAAGTGGGACAGGATAGGGTGGAGGATATAGTTGGATCTCATGGCCTTGGTACACAAGATGAAAAGGGAGGGACACTTGTAGAATGGGCACAGATGAATGAGTTCATAGTAGGATACACCTTGTTTGAGCAGCCTAACAGAAGAAAGTGGACTTGGATGAGTCCAGGAGATAATACCAAAAATCAGATTGACTACATCCTGATCAACAAAATATTTAGAAATTCTTTACTGTCAGCAAAAACACTACCAGGCGCAGACTGCAACAGTGAGCACAATCCTGTAGTGGGAAGGTTTAGGCTGAAATTGAGGAAAAGGAAACAGACCAAAAGCAACATCAAACTCAACCTTGGACTCTTAAAGACATAAAATGATACGTCAAAAATTTAATGTACATGTTCAAAACATATTCAGTGCCTACTGGAAGACGTTGGTGACAGTGAGGAACAATGGACAAAGTTGAGAAGTTCTATAAATGAAGCTTGTGAAGAAATCCCTAAGGCAGATAGAAAAGCAAAAAAGAGCTGGATGACTAATGAAATTTTGGGCTTGATGGAGGAAAGCAGGAGGGCAAAGAGAAACGAGGAGATATACAGGAAGATAAACAAAGAAATCAGGAATAGGTGCAGTGAAGCTAAGGAAGCTTGGCTGAACACAAAATGCGAAGAAATAGAAGACCGACACAAAACGGATCATCAGGGTATGTACAGACGAATTGAAGAAATTGTTCACAGGAAAAATACATGCACATCAACTGGTTGCTTAAAATCGAAAGATGGCACGCTTATCATGGAGAAAGACAAAATATTAGACACATGGGGAGAGTACATTAAAGACCTTTTTGAGGATGACAGAAACGAAGAACACATTATAAAAAAGAACTTTGAAGGACCACCCATAATGAAAGATGAAGTTAGAGCGGCACTGAAAAAGATGAAACCAGGAAAATCCCCAGGACCAGACAACATTACTACAGAGATGATTGAAGCCCTGGAGGAATTTGGCATACAAAAAATAAGTCCTCCTAAATGAAATTTATGACACTGGAAAAATCCCCAAAGATATGTCAAAATCAATTTCCATTGCACTTCCAAAGAAGACAGGGGCTATAGAATGCGAACTGCATCGCACAATCAGTTTGATGAGTCATGTAACAAAAATCCTGTTAAGAATAATCATGATGAGGACAAGGAATAGAATCAAAAGAGAAATAGCAGAAGAACAGTGTGGATCTGTGGATGGGAAAGGAACTATTAATGCCATATACATCCTAAGAACTATCACAGAGAGGTCAACTGAGATGAATAAGGATTTGTATTTATGCTTTGTTGACTATACCAAGGCTTTCGATCGGGTACGACATGAAGAACTGATCAACCAACTGGAAAGACTCAATGTTGATGGAAAAGATCTACGAATAATCAGAAATATGTACTGGGAACAAACAGCTGCAATGAGAATAGAAAATAATATAAGCTCTTTCCAAAACATCAAAAGAGGAGTCAGACAGGGTTGTGTTTTGTCACCAGATCTGTTTTCACTATATAGCGAAAACATCATGAGAAACCTAGAAGAAGATCCTGGATTAAAGGTTGGAGAGAAAATGATAAACAACATTCGGTACGCAGATGACACCGTGCTAATTGCAGAAAATGAAAGGGACCTACAAAACCTTGTGAATATACTAGAAATAGAAAGCAAACGTAAGGGGTTGGAACTAAACAGCAGGAAGACTGAAGTCATGGTGATCAGTAAAAAACCTGAAATCCCCTCATGCAAATTAACAGCAAATAGCACAACCTTGACACAGGTTAATAAGTTCAAATACCTGGGAACAGTCATTTCATCAGACGGCAGATGCACATCGGAAATAGCTGGCAGAATCGGCCAAGCCAAAACAGCATTCAACAAGATGACAAGCATTCTTACCAACAAATGCCTATCAGTTAACATCAGAAAGAGAGTCCTTGAAAGTTATATAGAACCAATACTGTTGTACGGGTGTGAGGCGTGGACAGTCAGCAAGCAAAGTCAGGGCAAGATTGAGGCAGCCGAGATGTGGTTTCTCAGAAGAATGTTGAGAGTTCCATGGACAGCAAAGAAAACAAACGAGACAGTCTTGATGGAGGCAGACACAGGTAGATCACTCATAAGGAAGATTAGGAAAAGACAAGCAACATTTATAGGCCATTTTATGAGGAAGGGGGATTTGGAGCACCTGGTCACAACGGGAAAGCTGGAGGGAAAGAGAGCACCAGGTAGACCCAGGGAGAGAATGCTGGACGGACTTGCAGAGTGGCTGGGGATGAGGAGGGTGGGGGAGATGCTGGGGGCAATGAGAGATAGAGATGGTTGGAAGTCCATGGTCGCCAACGCCATGCGGCAGGGCACCTGATGATGATGATGATGATGACCTCTCTACTTCTTTCTCTCAGTACGCTGGTTTTCAAAAGCTGGTGTTGGTCTTCAGACCAATCCTGGAGGTACAACTTCATCCACCAGAGGCGCATTTCAGGACCTGGCCAGCTCATGGGTTTATGTGCAGGCTTAAAGCTTGTGCTATGACCACCATACACGTGGCATCTGTGACGTTAATGCACATGGAATTCATTCCGAGCGCGGAGACATCTTGAGAAACAAACTGAAACTGAAACTAGAGCTGCGCTGCACAGGAAGGTATCCTGATTTTGTTTTTAAATGTTCCTCTTCTGTTGGATTGCCTGTTTTGGGCTGTTGAAATACTGTTGTACAGCGGAAGACGATGTCTTATCAGCCGGTGGTGTTGACGCCACAGTTCGTGAGGGTGACCTTCGGTGTTATCTTGTCTTACTTCAGTGGTCTTGCCTGATCATGGGGTCCTTGCTTCAGTTTCCTATACACCAGCATATGTTGGATGTGCTTGTTTTCCATAAGATAACGTATCTTTGCAGTCATTCACAGGTAGATTGAGAGATTTTCCTTAGTCCACCTCTCTACTTCTGTCGCTCTATGGGAGAATCGATGCATGTAGAGAGAGAGAGAGAGAGAGAGAGAGAGAGAGAGAGAAACAGAGAGAGAGAGAGACAGACAGAGAAAGAGAGAGAGACACACACACACGCACACACAAACGCAGAGCGAACATAGTTGCCGAGCCATCATGACCCAGCCAACAACACCACTGCCCGAAGATGTGTTTACATCGTATGTTTTAAAGCCAACAGCACAGCTTTCCAGTCATGAAGAAAATAATGACTGCCTGGACGTCTTCAACACATCTAAGTAAACACCGGAAGGATTTGCTATGTCTCACTTCGATTTCAGTTTGCCGACTGTGGGACTTTCTGTTTGTCGCGTTTTGCAATGTGTGGTAGATTGCCACGTATTCACTGTTTACATTTATTGTGCGAAGTTCGCAGTTTAGATCCATCTGTCAGTTTCTGGTGTTGACTGGCTGCTCATTTGATGGAGGTATCACAGAAACCCCTCAGGTAGAAACAGGCTTGTACTTCATTCTGAAACAAATGTTAGCGATGTCTGGCAAGACAGATAACTAGCCTGTCAACTAAAGGCTTAGGATTAACAGACATCTAACAGTACAGCCAATCGCACTCATGTTAGACTGCAAATGAGACATGTAAACAGTAAAGCCAAATGTACGTACAACTCCAGTGACAGGGAAAGTTCCATTGTCTCAGCAGACAGGTTGTAGCCTGTGTTAATTCATGTCAACTTTTCCTTTCATAGCACTCATGTAGAAAAAATACTCGAAGTCAGCTTAAGACAAGTTGAGTCAGAACCCCAGCATGTTCTGATCCACTCTCTGTAAATGAAAAAGGAAAATGACACAGGGAACAGACATGATGCAGAGAGAGATAGAGAGAATGGTCAGGGAGTCAACGGTCGTACAAGGAGACAGGCCACTCAACTTCACAGAGGTGACAAGCCTTTGCCCGAAATATGTTGTGAAGGTATGTTGATATTTTTTTTATTCCAGTGTAGAGTTTTAGGGCTGATAGGCAAAGAAGTAGGACTTCGGCAAATAAATATAATAAATTTGTATACTTTTAAGTTGAACATGCTTAATTAAAGAAGCTATATTGACTTATAATGCTATGTGTGGACTGCTTTTGAAGGTTATTGCTAATGTGCTTACTGCGCTTCTGTTCGTCTCTCTCCTTCCTTGTTGTTGTGTATGATTTCTATAGAGAAGGGTAATTCCTCATAAACTTCCCCTTAATTCTAGAATGACACTCAAAAATTCTTCCCATGACAGAGGAGAGTTCATATTTCGTGTTCATTTCCAGTCTGCAACAACGCTTCGCTGTCATTTGTGAAGCCAACAATTCTGGAAGACTGAGCGTTTGTATCTAAATTCCTGTCCCCACACATAGTTTTGCTGGGTGACCCCATAAGCCAGTTGTTAGAGCGCCATGCTTGTAATGCAGTGGTCATAGGTTTGATCCTTGGGCTGGCCACAGGTTTTGATGTTATTGTTGCTTTTGCTTTTTGGTTTTGTGTGTGTGTTAAAGATGAGGTAAACAGATGCATATGTCTTTGCAGTGTAGCCAAGACACGAAACCCATATGTATGCTAGATAGGTCCTCGGACCTTGCCAACTCACAGGGCTTATGTTATAGCTCTCTTATTCAATAAGACTATAATGTTACTAAATTGCAGGCTTAAGGCTTGTTTTCATGATCAGCCTGAACTTTCTCCATCACGAGGCGCCAGAGGTGTCAGTGCATATTGAATTTATTCCACACAACGCGCCTGCCCCCCCCCCCCCCCCCCACACACACACAAACACTCATGCTCGTGTTCACACACTAAAACTCAGTCATTTACTGACTTACATCTTCTGTGCCGAAACACAAAAGAAAACAATCAGCAGCATTTACTTCAAATTATAGCCAAGCATAAAATCTTTCATCAAAAACATGATTTATAACAGCATATTACGTTCAACTTCCTAAAAACTCAAAATAACGAGTATGCACCTGATTCTACACAGGCCAATACACGCATGATCTACGACCTCAATCACAAGCTAACTGTAATAACAATAATCATATTAATTCTATTTGTATAACCCAAACAGTCTGTGTCAAAGCAGGGTTGCTGCACTATCACAATCCAATCGTAATTATGATAATCATATTAATTCCATTTGCATGACGCAGTCTCTGTTAGAGCAGGCTCGTTGTATTTATGTAGTAACAGATCACAACCTAAAATAGAACAAGGTCCGAGTCCATACATTACTGCAGCATGAACATACTAACTTCATCAACAATAACAACATATAATAACACAAAACTTTGAATTAACCCTTTGACTCCTGCACCCTATCCACCAAGTGCAAAAACTTAACCCTTTGATTCCCTCACCCAATCCACCAGCTTAAGTTTTTGTTTTGCTAGCATGGTTGACAATGCAGAATGCTGGTGGACAGGGTGCAGGAGTCAAAAGATTAATGTGTAGGGTGAGAAAAGGGCAGATCATTAATGTGAAGGAAAGGGAAAATTCCATTACTAGGATAACAAAGGATAGTGAATCACAGGAAAAAACAAAAAAACATCTTTAATACATTCATAAGCAAAATCATTCAAAACCGACTCGTTGATTTGTTTTTGTACCTTTAATTAAGATTTAGGCATAGTCTTTGTTTTTCATATTAAAGGTATTAACACAGATTTGTATCACATGACATTACAAACTATCTCGCAATATTTTTAATCATTGGAAAAAGTACCAACATTTTTATAAAAAAAAGTCTACATTTCAACAAAAAACACACAAAATACAGCCAACCAAGCAAACACCAATAAACCGCACATAAAAACCAGCTTTTCGCATTCATACACACATATACACATGCACACCTATATCAAATTATACACAAAACTTGTATCTAGATCTCTTCGAAGTTAACATGTTACTCATATGTAAAAATGCAGAGAGAACAAAGAGTGTGACCCACAGCCGCAATCCCTGAGTTTCAAATCGTGAAACATCCAGCAATGATCATCATTTATCATTATTCAACAGAAATGAATGTAAAATAATCCCACAGTGCTAAGATCATAGAACAGTGAGGTGGAAGAGACCCCTCTATTCTTGAATCTGCCTTCTGAGAATGAGTCTCACTCATTTCCGGACTTCCTTGCTGCTTTTCCTTCCCCAAGCCCTAAACAGGGTCAGGACCCCTTTAAAGCTGTATTATTGTTATTGTTATTGTTGTTTAAAGCCCAGCCAACTGCATAGAGCCATATCAGGGCTATAACCACATCAAAACATACAAACCTTCAACAGGAAAAAAAAAATTAAAGAAAATTAAGTACACATATCAATGCATTTGCCCACATAATCTAAGGACATGCCCCTGGCATTGAGCACTCCTTCCAATTTATTGCACAAAGGATTTAAAAAACACACCTGATTACAAATCTAAGCATACCTAGGGACACCAAAACATATGTAAAAACAGGCCTAAATTATCTTAAATTGCTTCCACATATCTCACCTCCCTAGAGCCAAAAATACACTTGATACATGTACCCAATTATCAATCCTAAGAAAAGATATGTAAGACTTTATCGAACACATACAAGTGATGAATGGACCAATAAGGCAGAAAATGATAGGAAGAAACGACAGAAAGCAAAGGAACAAGGCAGAAACAAAGAGAGTGACAGAAAAGAGGAAATTTCTAGCACAGAATTTGCAGAAGGTGGGGATACTATTTATACTGAAAGAGCCCCCCGGCATCCCCACAGGGGTGAAAGCTGAATGAACTGGAGGTCACATACAGTTCTCTCATACCAGTTGTAAATCTGTGCAGTCAGACTTAACAGTGAGCATGGTTTTAACTGTTGTCTTTTATTTTAACCGGTTGTCTTTTCTTTTGATGTGATGTTAGCCCTGATATGGCTCTAGTAGTCGGCTGGACTATAAGCAATATGAACTGAACCGAAGTACAGTCAGACTGGGAGGTAGAAGCTCTACCCCTAAACCAATCATTTTCTCTCTCCCAGGGAAAAAAAGTCAAAATCTTATTGTAACAAACACGTTATAGAATTTTTCTTGTTCACCATACTGACACACTCATGCCCGAATTTGAGCAGAAAATTGTGTACGACACCTTTACTTTTTTTGCATCTGCAAAGATTCCTATTGTAATTCTTCCATAACAATTAGTGGACTTTGGTGCATCAGGTTGATATACAGGAGTATGTACCAGGTAAACTAAGAGGTATGGCATACACTCTATTAGGTAGGGATGAAGCAGCAGGGAAGTTTCAGTCTTTTTCTCCTAAATTTTGCATTTGGTGTTTGTTCGTTTGGGATCTTACACTTGACAAAGGCCAGTTGGCGGAAAATTTGCGCCTGTCCTGTCTGGTTGTATTAAATACACATTCGTGATTCTTTTTCTGTTTTTTTCTGGTTCCTGTTGCTTGAACGCGGGCAGTCACACTTGTTTTGGATTTCGTAATACATTCTATTAGTTTTAAAAGAAACCAGACAGACCGACTCTACTGCTACAGGTAAGAACAGTACCATGCAATGGCCTCATTAACTCAGACGGTAAGAGTGTTACACTGATAATGAAACAGTCTTACGTTCAATACAGGTGGGCTACAGTTTTCTTGCAGGTTGGTTGGTTGTAACAGAACCACGGTTTCAAGATCTGATGTCTTGAGTTCAACCCCAGCCCACAATGTAAACATTACCTGTCACCACCATCTAATATTCAATTCTGGTATGTCTTAGTTTTCTAGCCTTTTCCCTGAACATTACCTGTTCCCCCCACCTGAATGTTTCAATTATTCTGGCGATGTCTGTTTAGTGTTTCATATCCTTCTTCCATGTAAACATTTACCTGTTCACCCCCCACCTGAATGTTTCAATCATTCTGGCATGTCTGTTTAGTGTTTCATATCCTTCTTCCATGTAAACATTACTGTTCACCCACGCATGTTTCAATATCGCGATTCTCTATGTTTCATATCCTCTTCCATGTAACATTTACTTTCACCACACCGAAGTTCAATATTCTGGCAATGTCTGTTAGTGTTTCATATCCTTCTTCCATGTAAACATTTACCTGTTCACCACCCACCTGCATGTTTCAGTCATTCTGGTGATGTCTAGTGTTTCATAGGCTTCGTCCCTCCTCCCCTCCCCATTTCAAAACCTTGCCCGTGCATAGGGTTTTGCACAGGCTCCAAGAGTCTGCCAGTTAACTGCCGCCAGATCTGTGTGGAGCAAGTATGGAACTGTCAGAATGTGATAAATCCTTTTAGAACCAAGTCCACACTCTATGCACTGATGTTTCCAACACCCTGCTGAGATACCAGTATCTTTGACAACTGAATGTCATCTATGAAACAAATGCCTTTTTTTTTCTGGCACAATTTTTTTTTTCCAGTGGAAAACTGCTAGCTGGAATTCTTCCTAACATTTCCCAGTCCTGATGCATTATGAATGCAATCAAAATTTTAACACGATTATATTAATTCAAAGTCACAGTGCATAAAAATCTGATGAAAAAAAAAGACTAATTAGAGCAATTATACATTGTGCACACACACACACACACACACACACACACACACACAATACACATCACACACACACTCGCAACACACATGCACACACACACACACACAATGCATGCACACACACACACACAAATGCATGCACACACACACACACACACACACACACACTAAATATGGAATCATGGCTTGCGATTACACACTCGTATATGAGCACATGCCTACATAAGCATACACATATGCATGCAAGCATATGCGCAAACACACACACACACACACACACACACGCCCCAGACACCTACCTACATGTGAATGAGCATACAACCAACCTATCGTTTCCCTTCACTGTGTTATAAATACAATTTCTTACAGTCAGTGTGCTGAAGAAATATTCAAGTATCTGAGTAAAAAACAATCTTTCTCACTCCACATATATACACACACACCCACCCACACACACCACACCACACACACACACACACACAAGATGTAACATGTTCTACATCATATCTACACTGCTCATGTTCCCTTTGTGTTCATGTTCTCCATGTTCCTTCCAATGTTCACACTGACTCAAACCTGCAAAAGAGGGAAACAATAGTGACAAAATGTTCACAAAATGCTGGGTGTTGTGAGATTTCCTTTTGTGTGTGTTTGTGTGTGTGTGTGTATGTGTGTGTGTGTGTGTATGTGTGTGTGTGTGTGTGTGTGTGTGTGTGTATGTGTGTGTGTGTTGTGTATGTGTGTGTGTGTTGTGTATGTGTGTGTGTGTGTGTGTGTGTGTGTGTGTGTGTGTGTGTGTGTGTGTGTGGTGTGTGTGTGTGTGTGTGTGTGTTGTGTAGTGTGTGTGTGTGTATGAGTGTGTGTGCGCGCATGCGTGCGTGCGTGCATGTCTGTGCTTGCGTGCATGCATGCGTGCATGTGTGTGTGTTGTGTGTGTGTGTGTGTGTAAGTGTCTTGTTATTGTTGTTACTGTTATGGGAAGTAGCGCTGCTGTTGTTTTGTTTCTTTGTTTTTTTTTCATTTTCAACCCCCTCCCACCTCTTCTTTTAAAAGGAAAAAAAAAGTGACAACTGTTTCACATTGACTGTAAAAAGACACAGGTCCCTCTGACCATGTGTTTGTGACAAAAAAAAAAGTGTAGGGAACCCTTTCTCAACAATTCCTGAACAGATTTTTACCACTTCTGAGACAAACGTGTACACTGTTAAGGAGTTGCAAATGCAAAAAAGGGGAAGCCTTGGTGCCAAGGTCAAAGTCACATGCAATGTGCCAAAACTTGGCACTTTCTCAGAAACTTCCACCACCGATGTTTACAATCTGTTTCACTGTTGTGACAGTGTGCCATTGTTTTCACTTCATATAACTTTTTTTTCTTTCTATTTTCTTCAATTGACAATGAACAGTAAAAATATCTTTCGTAATAGTTTCATAAAAATGGAGACTGTTAGAACAGCCTGTCCACATTTTTTCCAACAAAGGGTTGTTTGTCTGTCTGTCTGTCTGTCTGTCCTGCAAAGTGTGTGGAAACGAGTGTTGTGTGACTTCTCAGTGGATAAAACAGCTACCAGGGACGCAAAACAAACCAGATGTCCAAAGGTTCAATTCCCAGTTGCACAGATTACTCTTCCTCTCTGCTAAATTTTCTGTGGTGGTCTCGGTGAATCTTTCGGATGAGTTGAATCAATGAGGCCCCAAAAGCAGCATGCAATTTGTGCATGTAACAGAGCCCATGGCAACAAAGAGGTTGACCCCGACAGAATTTCAGAGCAAATCCCCTCAGGTAAAGCAAATTATTGCACACAAAACAACATGAAAATAAAAAATAGGTGGCGCTGTACCGTGACAATGCACTTTCCATGGAAAGATAAAAAATTAGGTGGCAGTACTGTGACAATGCATTTTCATGGGAAACTAATTCATATTTCATGCAGAAAAATTCTGTTGTGACACAAAAAGGAAACAAGTCAGTCCAAAATATGTTGCCAGAAAATTCCCAGCCGTTTGTGGGCAGACTTTTACCAAACATGGTTCAAAAGTTCCTTTCTAATGTGTCATCTTTCTCTCTCTCTTAAACACACCCACATAGACACACTTACACAACCTTTTTTTCACAATGCATCTGCATTTTTCAGAACTTGCATACACAGATATGCCCCGTGTTAATCTGCATCACTCCAACAAATTCTCTCATTTTCTGAGGTTTCCAAAATGAATTTCTTCCCCACCTTCTCCGCTGTTCGCGTGTCATTACCCCCACCCTTCCCCAATGCTCATTTCAGCTCTCCAAAACACCTCTGAACTCACCAAAACTAAACTCACCATGACATCAGGGCATAAAGGGTCACAGAATATGAGACAATTTCTCTCACAACACTGTAATGATGAGAATGCGGGTGATAGTGACAATGCCACAGACTTTCATGTCACACTGAGACTGATGACAGGGATGTACCCTAAGCTCACTTTTATAATATATCTTGGCATCATCCACGCCTGAGAGAGAAAGAAATCTGTGGTGTAATTCCAGACATTTCCACATCCTCAATGATGTAACTATAAAGTGGATACAACTCAAATGTGTATACTAGTCCTTCTAACGAACCCACAGCATGGTAGGAGCTAACTGGGGCAAAAAACAAAACAAACCAGAATAACAATTTTTGATGGAGGTTTGATCCTACAACATCTCAGTCAACAGTCCTTTGTGTTAACCACTTCACACAACGACTTGCAGGTTTTCAAAAATAATGATCATTTTGAGACGATTTTGCTGTTTACATATATGTCCCTCCCTTGTGCAAACCAGACACATTCTATTGTGAATTTTTGCCGATGTCTCTTCTGAGAGAGACTGAATAACAAACTTTTCAGACAGAAAGTTCTCTCACCTCTTTTCTGAGCTTTTCAGGACATGGTCAAACTGTGAGACATCTGGTCCACGTCCCAGCCAGCTCAAGACACGGATGTAGGTGCGAATTAACCAGGTGGTCAGGCCAAATGTGACGTTCTCACGCCACACGTGGTAGTCAAACATGCAGCGATCCACCCAGCCACGCATCCTCCCCACGATGCTCCCAGACTTCACATCACGGTACACACCAGTGATGGCACTGTTTGGTGGGAAAAACCATGAACTGTATATCATGAGACACTCAAAACGACTGGGTAAAGTACACACAGCTACAACAATTCAAAATGCATAATCTTCACGCTAATGGATTATTACTGTTGTTTTATTGTTATTACTATGATTATTATCATCATCATCACAATTATTAGAACTACTACTAATAATAACAACATCATCATCATCATCATCAATCATCAATATCAATCATCATCGTCATCATCATCCTCCATCATCATCCATCCATTATCCGTCTGTGGGTCCATCCGTTGTCATTGTCATCATCAACATCATGAAAGACGTATACAATGCAACATACCAGGAAGCAAACTCCTCCCATACCAGGAAGCAAACTCCTAAGTGCTTTGCATTTACAGAAAACATTTATGTAAAGACTATGTCAACAATAAATAAAATGCTATAAGCATGATCTGATGTAGAACAACAAAAGAAAACAACAGTGTTGTACGCTAATGATATATAAATTACCAGCAGACCTGTTACTGTTAAGGTTATTTTTGTTTAAAGCTCAGCCGACTGCTTAGAGCCATATCAGGGCTATAACCATTTCACACACACATAATACTTCAAAAAGAAAAAAAGAAAAAGAAAACAAAGTACATATATCAATGCATTCGCGCACATATTCTAAGGTTATGCTCCCGGCTACTGACCTTTCCGTCATATTTATCGCACAGGAGATTTAAAAAACATACCTGAATACAAATCTAAACATAACTAAGTAGATTAAAACATATTTAAAAATGGGCCTAAACTAGTAAAATTGTTTCCGCATATCTCATTTTCCTACAGCCAAAAACGGACTTAATACATGTATTTCATTATCAATCCCAGGAGAATGTACGCAAGACTTCATTGAACACTTACAGGTGAATGAACCAGCAAGACAAAAAATGATAAAAGAAATGACAGAAAGCAAAGGAACAAGGCAGAAACAAAGACAGTGAGAGAAAAGAGGCAATTTCTAGCACAGAATTTCCAGCAGGTGGGGATACTCTTTACACTGAAAGAGCCCCCAGCATTCCTACAGGGGACCAGGTGGAGCACTTATGGAATTGTCCAAGTGCAATGAATCTCTCTTGAAGAAACTCCATCACTGAAAATAATGCAGCCAGCTGCCAAATAAGCACTTCTGTTTCATGTCTGTTTTTGTTTGCTATTTGTTTATTTAGGTTGGTTTAAATCTTTTTCATTTTTATTTTTAAAGTTTGCCTTCTAAATTTCAGCGTGCCTACCAGCCTCAAGCATCCTTATAAAGTATTTGAACTAGTCATGAGATTATGCGGTTGGTTTATTTGCACATCAAATCTTGAAATGTTTCACACAGATTAAAAACATGCAAGATTGTGGATAGCATTTCCGACACCTTGCGTGCGTGTGTGTGTGGTGCGGGTGTGTGTGTGTGTGTGTGTGGTGTGGTGGTGGTCTTTGATTTAATGTCTATTCACTAAAGTGATTTTAGACAAAAAAAAAAAAATTTTAAAAAGGGGGGGGGGGGGGGTGATAAGAGGAGGAGTGAAGAGAATATTTGAAAATTGTCAAATTTGAACTTGAGAAAAGATGATCCAGAAAACAACTGTTTTGAAGAGGGGAAGGTAAAACTAACAAATAATGTTACCATAATTAACGATTTAAACAAACAAACTAACAAACAAAATTGATAAATATCTGGAAGAAACGAAGAAAAAAAAAACAACTAATAATTGACTAACCATAACAGTGAACAAGTGAAATAACATTTTAAAGGTAATTCGCTATAGGACTTTTTGACAGGCTAACAAAAAATTCATACAGTAATGATGATGAGGCAAATATAATCAGAAACTGTACTCATAGATAGTGTTGGAATATGTCGTTTTACCTTAACGCAAGAAAGAATATGACTATGTGTTATCTTCTTTCCACACAGACATACTATGTTCTTGGTGTATTTTGTTTTGAATGCATCAAGTGTGTGTGTGTGTGTGTGTGTGTGTGTGTGTGTGTGTGTGTGTGGTGTGTGTGTGTGTGTGTGTGTATGTGTGTGTGTGCATGCATGTATGTGAGCGCATGCATGCATGCATAAATGCATGTGTGTGTGTGTGTGTGTGCTGTGTGTGTGTGTGTGTGTGTGTGTGTGTGTGTTTGTGCATGTGTGTGTGAGTGTGTTTTGTCACTGTGTATGTGTGTCTACAATTTTTATACTGACCTGACAATAAATGGTTTAGTGATGATGATATGATGATGATGATGATGTGATGATGTGATGATGGTGGTGTGTGTGTGTGTGTGTGTGTGTGTGTGTGTGTGTGTGTGTGTGTGTGTGTGTGTGTGTGTGTGTGTTGTGTGTGTATTTGTTGTGTGTGTGTGTGTGTGTGTGTGTGTGTGCATGCGGTGCTGTGTGTGTGTGTGTGCGCGCGCGTGTGCGCATGTATGTATTGTGTTGTGTGTGTGCATGGGCATGCAAGCGTGCATGTCAGCATTCATGTGTGCAAATGTGCATGCATGTTTGTATGTGTGTGCACACCTGCGAGCCATGATTCCATAGCGATCCACAGTATGTCCATGCTCTCTGGTGATGGCGCGGATTGTGTTTAAGTTCCTGCCAGCAGACAAACAATCCGCTTTCTGAAAATGCATAAGTTTGTAGTCCTCACAGACATTCCTGCATCTACATGCACACTCTAATGCATTCACAACTAAAAAACAAACACACAAAATATGCCTGACTATGCACACACACACACACACTCACAGACATTCCTGCATCTACTTGCACGCTCTAATGCATTCGCAACTAAAAAACAAACACACAAAATATGCCTGACTACACAACAATACACGCACAGCACACACACAACACAAACACACACACACACACACCTCACAGACATTCCTGCATCTACTTGCACGCTCTAATGCATTCGCAACTAAAAAACAAACACACAAGAATATGCCTGACTACACACACACAATACACGCACACGCACACACACCACACACACACACACAAACACACACACACACAACACACACACCTCACAGACATTCCTGCATCTACGAGTACATGCACACTCTAATGCATTCACAACTAAAAAACAAACACACAAGAATATGCCTGACTATGCACACACACACACACACACACACATGCACGCGCATACAAGCACACTCTAAAAATCAGACAAGTTATGTTAGTGGATGGCTTATCGAACCACGAAAACACCTTGCATAGAAGCCTTCTGAATATGGAGTATGCACAGTGTGGGCAAAACAACATCCTAAAGATCCTGTAGCAGCACAGGAGCTGTCTCTGGCAAAATTCTGTAGATAAAAATCTACTTTTGTATGTCAACCGAAATATCTGCAGACAGAGAAAAAACAAACAAAAAAACCCCCAAAACAAATGGGTGCAGCTGTGTTGCAGTGACATGCTCCCCTCAGACAGCACAGCCTGAATTTCACACGGTAAATCCATTATGACAAAAAAAGACATAAACGCAATAAGCATAAAAACGATACATTGATATACATAAGCAGGCAATTTTCTTCAATCATCTGCTTATTAGTATGCAACAAACATAAAAACAATACAACGATATACATAAACGGGCAATTTTCTGTAATCCTTCACTTATTACTACCATTACAAAACAATGTCACAAGAGATACAGCTCCTGCCCTCCAAATGGATCCTAAGCCCGGCTCAAGAAAAGCTTTGTTTGTGGGAAAGACTTTTAAAGGCATTTCACACCTGAAAGGCTGTCATGTGCTTGGTTTTTACCTATTTGCTTTTCTAGACTTGGAGTACCTTTTAAAGTGGTGTTGGCCCTGATATGGCCTTACTGATTGGCAGGGCTATAAGCAAGACGAATTTAACTGAACCTTGTCTATGTAGTCTCCAGTTCTACATGGGTACCTGACCATGTTCATTTTCAATTTAGTTTTTTTTTTTAAAAAGAAAAAAAAAGGCCACAGATGCCATGTGATGAAAAAACAACCAAAACAGTCAAGACATAAACCATGCCCCTTACATATCAACCCTCTGTGCTGGTCAGATTTTGAGAGTCTATCTAACTTATGGGCTCTGTATACTGTTGTCTATGCATGTGTCAAGCGACGAGGGGAAGGTAAAGCAATCAATAACCTGAAATAAACGCAGGTCTTGAGAAAAGTGGAGGTCTCTACCACCTCACACCCCTTAAGACCTACAGGTTACAGGACAACCTTTGTCTTTACCACAACACAGCAGCACAGTATGGTAGTCAGGTGGGAACAGACAGGCTTCAGGGGCACTTCAAAGCATACATTGAATAAACAAATAAATTAAAAAACAATAACACACAAAATGTATTGGGTTAATTACATCTAGGTTAATGTTTAGAAATGACTCTTACAGACTCTTATATCCTGAAAAAAAATTCTCCTACAATGTGTCACACTTTAACCATCAAAATCAATGTATAAAAAAAAAGCACATGAAAACAGCTTCAAAAAGCAATGGATTCTGCTTCTGAACAATAAAAGAAGTAAGCTTTTCAAATCTAGAATTATATATTTTACATCACTAACAGTTCCTTCTATTTATGGCATAAAACCTTAAACAAATTCTGATATAGAAATAAGGCCATACCTTGACACATAACACAATAATTTGCTCTTGAGTACACATCAAAAAAGCTTTCAACACAATTCCAAACACAAGCTGAAGAAAGCGAAGAAAGCAGAACATGTAAAGTTTTAATTTAACTTTTTCCGAATAACACCTCTCCCCTCAGAATAAATTCTTCATGCACTGATGCCAAAGATGCCATGTGATACAGAAGATCCAAGACGATAATGGCACAAGCCTTAAACCTGCAAATAAGCATTATGCTTTGGCAAAGTCTTGAAAAATCTGTAAGCCATCTGAGGGTCAGATCCACAACCCCTGTAAGCAACTGAGCTAACGGGCCACATGGCAAAGAAGCTTGATAAGTCAACAAATCCAGAATGTTCCATATCTCCCTTCCCAAATTACCGCTGAAACCCAGTGAATAAGCGCAAATTTTCGGCCAACCAGTCTATATCAAGCGCGAATGCACGGTCACAAACAGACCACAAACAACACCATCCGTTGTTTAGTGTTGTTTGTGGTCTGTTTGTGACCGTGCATTCGCGCTTGACATAGGCCGGTTGACCGAAAATTTGGGCTTGTCTTGTCTTGTTGTATTAAATACGCGTTCACTTTGGTTTACTTGTTCTTCTGGTTCCTGTTTGCTTGGGCGCGGGCAGTCACACTTGTTTTGGATCCAGTGAATAAGAAAAGAAAACCAGACCACATTTACAGTCCAATATGAAACCCCTCTCACTTTCAGAAAAACTAGCAAGGTCTCTCAACAAACCTGACATGAAAGTATACTATACACTAAGGAAAGCATGTAGGTGGGGTCCACACTAAAAGCAAAATATAACAAAGCATGTCTCTGTGTTACATATCTTGTAATCAGTGTGACTAGATTAACACTGGCTAAACAAAGTGGAGATACATGATGTATGATCACAATATCCAGTACATGGATAGGGATCTGTCCCTTAACTAACTGCCCAGAATGGGTTAGACATTCATCTGCCGATAAGTTAATTAGAGGTTCCAGAATTCGTACCCTATTGGGGCCTCGCCTTTTCTCCTCAGTTTGACCGGAAAATTGAACTGAACATCTAGTTCTTCGGAAGGGGACGAAAAATGAGTCAGACCCCTGTGCCTTCTGGCTCACGCTTGCTAAAGATTCCACAGTTGAAAACCATGAAGAGCCTTGGTATAAAACACTGGACAGATTGGCTATTTCCCAAGGCCCTTCCCTCAAAGACCAATTAACCTTCTTGCCTTTAAGCCCTGGTCAAAAAAAAAAAAAAGGTGGCAATGCATTGCATCAACACACTCTCAAAGGGAAGAGTAGCCTGAGTTTCACATGGTAAATCCATTGTGACAGAAAGAAATGAATATGAATATAAATGAATAATCAGCATATAAACTTCACAACTACCTATAAAAGAAGGAAGGGATTCATCCCTGTGCAAACTGCCCAAAATCAACTGATAAACACTTACAACTACCTATAAAACAGGGACCCATTAACAAGCAGCCCACAATAACTGATAAACACTCAAACAACCTATTACCTGACACTGAGCTCAAACTGGTCAGCCCATGCATGAATAATAACACGGAGACACCAGAACACACAACAGGAAGACTGTGATAACAGCCAAAGTTGTGAATTGGGAAGAGTATAGACCTACTGAAACAACTTTTTTCCCCTTGGTTTCAAGACAGTTTTATCCTCCATCTAAAACAAAAACTGTACTATCATAACACTGTAATACCATATGTCATCAAAAGTGGTAATGTCAAGCGCGTCTTTGTGCCTTCACCATGGAATGAGTTCAAGTTCAAGTTCATATTGCTTATAGCCCAGCCGACTACTACAGCCATATCATGGAACAAGTTGCTTCTCATGTTAACACTGTTTGCCAATAGTGTTTACTTTGTATAGATCACGGCTCGATTTAAAAATGTTGATTTAAACTGTAGGTATAATTCTTCCTGCACACGTTTTGACCTGCAAATTTCTAATATTGCGACTCATTCCTTGTTAAAATGCTGTTTGAAAACACCTGCCTAAACGTTAGTGCTTTTTTCAGAGGAAAAAATCCAAAATACCTGTGTTCAACAAGTAATTACTCCTTCAGCTTCTGCAAAAGACCTGTCAAACCGTGCACACATGATGGACAAGTGTGCAAAACTTCATGAAAATTGGGTCTACATCAGTCAGGAAAAATGATTGCCGAAATTGTGATTTGGCTTTTGGTATTCTCAAAAGTGCGAACCAAAGTGGCAGGCCTGCTGTTTTCCTATCTCAGAACTTGAACTGATTTTATAAACAGTTTTTGCCATCAGAGAGAGCAAAAAAATTACATTTAGAATCTGCGATAAACTAAAAACATTAGCTGGTGATACAAGCAACCCATTCTGTGATGGAAGGTGACTTATGTTTAGTTACAGCCTGTCTGTCACATGCAGCCCTCACTGACTACCCATACATTACACGGTAATAGACTAACACAACCTGTGCAAGAGAAAGGAGATGCACTTGTTAAAAAGACCTGCATCATTTACTTCTTGTTTCTGATCACGCTGTTGCCGATTTTTTTTAACCCTTTGACTCCCGCAAATTTATCTACTAGCATCCTGCACCATCATCAATGATACCAAAGCAAAACCTTAACCCTTTGAGTCTTTCATGCTATCCACCAGCTTCCGGCAGGAAGCTGGTGGACAGGATGAGGAAGTCAAAGGGTTAATATTTTGCAGCTGGTGGACAGGCTGTGGGAGTCAAAGGGTTAAACAAATAATACATAACTGACTCTGGGCAAGATACTGAAAAGCCATACAGCCCAGACTGGGTATCATATATGCATGCATGTGCACATGCATACATACATACACACACACACATCCTGACCACCCAACAAACCCCTCTTCACCTCAGCGTCTTCGCACAGACCCACCCAACCACAGTCCAATAAACACCGCCCAATAGAAGCCTGTCTGTTCATACTGTGCCCACCTGATGACCAAGAGCAGACATCGGGGCATGTCCTTCAGGACCCTCATGATCTGATCAAAGTGCTGCTGTGCCATCACCTGCATGTGCTGCAGATCCTGTGCCGTCATACAACTCGGCAAATATATTCTCTGTCGTTTGATGGGGCGCTGGACCAGGATCTCACAGAAGAGGTAGAAGTCTGGATAACACGGATTTCAAATATGTGAAAAGTTTGCTTATATTTTCTGTTACACATATAATTAAAACAAATCTCTGGGTTTGCCTTGATTTAATTCATCTAGATTTACTTGAGGAAAATTCACACACAAATGATCACATATCACACACTGATAACCTGAAAGTATCCCTTGATTTCACTAGGAGCAGTTTACACAAGGCGCAGAACAGTATCAATATTCTTCCTTATGCTTCACCTTTCACAAACAACAGAATGGATAACTGACAGACACAAGGTCCAGAAATTAAGTCAGTCTTTTTTCTCATTCTTTCAATATTACTTCTTCACTATACAATATTTACAGATGTTTTCCAGGCTGGTGCACAATAGTGAAATCAAGCTGAACGCTTTCAGGTCCAATACCCTTGAATGAAATTACCGAAAGATAAAAAATAGAGAACTGGGCATGTCACGCATGACTTGCAGCACACGATCATGGATGGCAATGAACTCTTCACGCAAAGCCTGCTGCTTGTCTGCAGGCAGATTCTTCCATTCTTTGCGGCTGACTGGCTCTGTCCGGAACAGCCGTCGGTTCTTTAGACGCACTGGCCTTTGCATCAACATGATGGCAAAGATATGGAAGTCTGCACAATAAGCTATAACTTAAGTTCTGAAAGTGCTGTTTCTTGTTCATGAGTTGGGCAAATGATAGAAACTGTGGTGAATGTTCTCAACGAACTGTTTCTGATGAATAAACAGGATAGATGCTCTTATTATTCTTGCCAAGAATCTGGAAATATTGTGTCTGCTGCATGAGTGAAACAGATGCTATCTATGGCTGTACAGATTCTGAAAACACCATTAGTGCTGTAGTGAAGATGCTTCTATTAAAGGATTAAGGCGGACAAGAAGATACGGTTAAATGAAAGGATTAAGTTTCTGAATTGCTATCATAACTGACAATGCTGGAAGCTGGTGGATAGGATGAGGGAGTGAAAGGATTAGGTTCTTGCTTTGCTGTCTTCACTGATACTGCTAAAAACTGGCAGACAGGATGAAAAAGTAAAATGATTCAGTCTTTGCTAGCTATCATAATTAACAATGCAGCAAGCTGAGGAATAGAATGACAGACAGAAAGGATTCAGTTCTTGCTTTGTTATCATGACTGATGATACAGGAAAGTGGTGGGTAGGGTAAGGAAGTAAAAGGATTATGTTTTTGCTTTGCTGTCTGGACTGATAATGTCAGAAGCTGGTAGATAGGGTATGGGAGTGAAAGGATTTAGTTTCTGCTTTGCTGTCACGGTTGACAATGCAGCATTTGGTGCATAGGGTGAGGAAATGAAAAGATTAAGATTTTTCTTTTCTGTCACAAATAACAATGCAGGAAGCTGGTGCATACAGTTAAAAAATGTTCAGATTTGCCATTTGTTCTTATAAATCAAGTAAATTTAACCCTAGAGAAAGTTCTACGCCCTACGGGCACAGATGTCTTACAGAAATTTTTTTTAAAAATAGTGTACCTGTTACAAAATTTAAACATGGAAATAAGCATAAATACAGGCTGAGTATATTGTTTGTTTGTGTATTACAGTGTTCATTATAATTAATTGTGTTGTAAAGGTACAGAAATTATGAAATAAAAAAGAAAATAAATACACAATCATTATAATTAACTGTGTTGTAAAGGTAACAGAAATTATGAAATAAAAAAGAAAATAAATACACAATCATTATAATTAACTGTGTTGTAAAGGTAACAGAAATTATGAAATAAAAAGAAAATAAATACACAATCATTATAATTAACTGTGTTGTAAAGGTAACAGAAATTATGAAATAAAAAAGAAAATAAATACACAATCATTATAATTAACTGTGTTGTAAAGGTAACAGAAATTATGAAATAAAAAAGAAAATAAATACACAATCATTATAATTAACTGTGTTGTAAAGGTAACAGAAATTATGAAATAAAAAAGAAAATAAATACACAATCATTATAATTAACTGTGTTGTAAAGGTAACAGAAATTATGAAATAAAAAGAAAATAAATACACAAGTCATCTGAATTTTTGTTATGGGCTGGCCAATCTGTTGCATTCTAAACAACATACATCTAAATGCACAGTATGTCTTTTGCCAGGTTCTCATCTTCTTCATTTCTCATGACAAACATAACATTCAGCTTTAGAATTTCTTTGCTAAAATATTAATGAACACTATTGTAAACAAAGTACAATAAAACAATGACTGAACACCACTGATAAAATACAAATCTAGCTATACATAAACATGTATGAACAATAAAAACTGTGTCAAGTAACTGTAGTCTCAAACAACTTTTTTTTTAAAAAGCCAAAAAGCCACACTCCCCCTGATTTCTTTTAATTTCTCTCCAACTCATCCACACACAAACAACACACGCACACACACACACACACAAAGCAACCAGAACCTCCCCACACACACACACCACACTCACACATACACACAAGGCATCCAGCCCCAACTAAACAAACAACAAAGAATACTTCAAACAGCACAAGACTCACCCTGTACCCCTAAATCCATAGAATATTTCTCCATCTTCTTCTCCTCCAGCATGATGATGGCCTTGTACAGTTGACACAACGCTTTGCGCTCATGTGGCTTGAGAGAGTCGTACAGTCCATGGTCCAACAGCACCAGCTGGGCCTTGCCGTCTTTACCACGCCGTATAAACACTGTCAAGTAAGTACATGTATCATACAAACCTTGTACAGTCCTCATCCTTTTAAATTTTGTAGCTGTTTTCTATGTGTGTGTTCTAATTCTTCTCAGATCCGTGCTAGCAAACCGTTTTTTGCCCACACTGTGCAGGTAGTAGGTTGATGCGCACTGTGCAAACTACCTCATCAGTAGGCATGCATACTGGGTGTTTTCATGTTTCCAGAAGCCATCTGACTCTGGCATGACTTATGGGATCTTTAACCCTTTGACTCCCGCACCTTGTCTACCGGCATCCTGCATTGTACACCATGTTAGTCAAGCACAAACCCAAACCTGACACTCTGACTCCCTCACCAGTTTCCTGAAAGAAGCTGGTGGATAAGATGAGGGAGATAAAGGGTCAAGTTTTTGCAGTTGGTTGACAAGTTGTGCGAGTCAAAGGGTTAACATACATACGTAATGTTCTGCATGCGTATTTCATACAAACAGGGTTAAGTTACTAACAGCTAGCACACAAGCACACATGTTTACCTTGGATATATGAAAATTCTCCACTATCTATGCATCTGCGTGGGGAGGTTTCCGGGGACGTCAAACCCACAAGACTATCACCCAAACCACAATTCAAGATATAGTGCAGGAGGGAAATAAATCCCAGTCCATCAGGGAATCAATCAAATATTGAAATAGTCAACCAACCAACCAACCAACCAAGAACTTAATCAAAGAACCAACTAGTCAGCCCATAAAACAATCAGTCCAGCAACCCAACAACCTACCTAAGCAATCAACCTACCTAACCAACCAACCAACCTACCTAACCAACCAACCTATCTAACCAACCAACCAACCAACCTACCTATTAACCTACCTTACCATCCAACCTACCTAACCAACCAACCCACCTACCTAACCAACCAACCCACCTACCTAAGCAACCAACCCACCTACGTAACACAACCAACCAACCAACCCACCTACCTAAACCAACCAACCACCTACCCAACCAACCAACCAACCTACCTAACCAACCAACCAACCAACCTACCTTACCAACCAACCTACCTACCTAACCAACCAACCTACCTACCTATGCAACCAACCAACCTACCTACCAACTTACCTTACCAACCAACCTACCTACCTACCCAACCAACCTACCTACCTACCCAACCAACCTACCTTCCTAACCAACAACCTACCTACCTAACCAACCAACTTACCTACCAACTTACCTTACCAACCAACCTACCTACCTAACCAACCAACTTACCATACCTAACCAACCAACCTAACCAACCAACCAACAACCTAATCACCCAAACCTAACTCAACCAACCTACCTTACTAACCAACCTACCTACCTAACCAACCAACCTACCTACCTAACCAACCCACCTAACCAACTAACCAACAACAACCTACATGTAATCACCCAAACCTAACTAAACCAACCAACCAACCAGTCAGCCCATAAAACAATCAGCCCACCCACCAACCAACCAACCAACCAACCAACCAACCAACCAATCAAACCTAACCCAACCAAACAACCAACCAGTTATCCCATCAATCAATCAGTCCATCAACCAACCAACCAACCAAACAACCCACCAATCAAAAATCGACCAACCAACCAACCGACTAACAATCAACCAACCAATCAACCAACCAACCAATCAACCCACTAAAACAACCTATCCAACCAAACGCAAACCAACCATTCATTCAACAAACCAGTCAGTTTATCTCTCAATCAGTCAGTCCATCTCTCAATCACTGAATCAGTCAGTCCGTCAACCAACCAACCAACCAACCAATCAACCAGTCAAGTAGTCAATCAATATTCACCATTGCCAGGATGAGGGTCAGCGTGGACAAAACCCGAGAGAAAAATCTGATCAGAGAAACACTGCACCAACTTCTGGTCCACCTGAAACACACACACACACACACACACACACACACACACACACACACACACACACACGCTCGCACACATAATGCAATTCCAGATAAAAAAAACGCACCGCCGTCAGGTGTCAAGCACTATAGCATCCACTGATTTTCTCCTCAAGGGTCTGTATTTTAACCCTTTGACTCTTGCAACCTATCCACCAACTTCAAAAAACTTGACCTTTCTGACTCCCTCACCCTATCCACCTGCTTGAATAGGGAGAGGGAATCAAAGGGTTAAAAAAAATTTGGGTAACGAGTAAAATCAAAAACAAAACAAAACAAAGCAAACTCTCTCTCTCTCTCTCTCTCACACACACACACACACACACATGTACACACAAACACTCACATATACAAACACACATGCACACACATCAAAACACACAAATATACATACACATGCCACACACACACACTCACTTACACACACAATACAGAAGCACACACAGAGACACACACACACACACATACACATGGACACACACATACACAAGCGCACACATACACATACAAATATACATACACACACACACAAGCATACAGTAACACACACATATATGTTCATCTCTCTCTCTCTCTCTCACACACACACACACACACACACACAAAACAAGCACACAAAAACAACACACACACACACACACACCACACACACATATGCACACACACACACACACACACACACACACACACACACACACACACACACACACACACACACACACACCATATCATTGTAATGAAAAGAACTATGAGATGGTATCCAGCAGAAAGTAATATCAGTGCCTCTTAAGGATAAACTATTAATCAAGTGAGTAATTTCTAATATCATTTCAGATCTTGTTTGTAATTTTGATAATTCAAGAGCTTGAAGTACAGATTTTGAATCAATGCAAAAAAGTATCTGGGGAATTGTCCTAGGAAGATTTATCATACAATTCAAAGCCATTAAGATTGCAAAGAGTTCTGCAGTAAAGATAGATTTATAAAGTCCTATATAGAAAGATTTCTCAATTTTGAGAGCAGGTATTAAAAACGCTGAGCCTGCTTGTCTTTCAATTATTGAACCATCAGTATAAACTTTCAAGTGATCGGAATAAAAGTCTTCTATATGACATTTAACGTGACTTGCCAGTAAGTTGATATTATCTTCTTTTTTTAAGTAAGTGTGGTGTATGTCAAATCGTGCTCTTTGAAGTTCCCAACTGGGTACTGGTGAAAACGAAGGTCTTAAAAGTTACAGGACCTGTGTCTAAATCAATTCCAGAGCCTTTCATAACATCAGCTGTAAATGTTGCAAGCGTGACCTGTGAGGATATTGATTTTAGCTCTTTTTGGAAAGTCGGTGTCTGATCTTACTTTTGTCTCTGTTTTGATGCTGTTTTCTATGGTAGTGTTTCTTAACAGAAATTTAGTAGAAGTGACTTTCCTTTGTTCATCAAGTGGCAACAATTTGATTGCATTGTATGTACGATGGCAACAGGCATGCATTGGAAGACCCAGCGCAAGTTTGAAACCTTTACAATCTATGCTCTGCAGTTTTGTGAGTAAGCGTTTTGGTGCGCTGAAGAATATTTCTTGGGCATAGGTTAATTTAGATCTAATAAGCGATTTACAGAGATGAACAAGTGTTGATGCATCTTGTCCCCATATCTGTTTGCGAACTATTTTCAAGAAATTTAAACTTTTTTGAGCTTTTGTTAATAAGTATTCAATATGCTGATTCCAAGATAATTTAATCGACTCATTATACTGAAGAAGAGTATCTCCCAGTTTGAACGTGGGAACATTTGCTGGGTTAGCTCCACTGTTAAACAAAACTATCTTTGTTTTTTCCACGGATAGATGTAGTCCATTTTCTACCATATATCGTGCTATTTTATCGAGTTCAAATTGATAATATTTATGCGTATAATTAAGACAGCACAAAGGAGTTTTTTCTTTTCATATTGACCTGCATCCACATGCATAAATCATCAGCATATTGAGCTAAAGTTACATGTTTAGAAATTTTACTGGGTAAGTCATGCAATAATATCATAAAGAGAAGGGGAGCAATAACGGATCCCTGAGGGATACCCATTTGAAGAAATCGTTTTGAGGAATACACATTTTCGATCCTCGTTTGAATTACACGGTCTTCTAAGAAGCATTTGACATAATCAAAAATGTGACCTGTTAGCCCAATACTTTTCAATTTGAATAATAATCGGGAGTGCCATACTTGGTCGCATGCTTTAGTTATATCAAAAAATGTAGCTAAAACACATTGGCGTCTGGCAAATTGTTGTTTGATATTAGTGGTTAGCTTTGTTAGGAGTTCCCCTGGTGACCTGCCTTTTCTAAACCCTGCCTGATTCACTGGTAATATGTTGTTCTTTTCACAGTAGTAGTACATTGCCAAACGGGGGGCAAAGAGCTCACCAGATTCAAATCATATACAACTTTCCCTCTCATTGCATGAGTGTTATACCTTAGTGGATGCCTACGTATGGAAGGAGTTTCAAGATAAACAGAAAAAGTATGAAAAATGTTACATGAATTTTAAAATTAGCAAAACACCTAAGCGGTTCCCTGCCAGCAGAAGTATACAATCCCTTATGTATAGGTGGAAACTTGATGCATTCAAAACAAAATACACCAGGAATGTAGTGTACCTGTGTGGAAAGAAGATAACACATAGTCATATTCTTTCATGCGTTCGGGTAAAACGACATATACCTACGTTATCAACGAAGACAGTTTCTGAATATTTGCCTCACCATCCTTAACATATGAATTTTTTGTTAGCCTGTCAAAAAGTCCGATAGCGAAATATCTTTAACGTGCCGTTACTTCTCATGTTCAGTGTTATGGTTAGCTAATTTTACTGTTTCAATCGTTAATTATGATAACGTCATTTGTGACTTTTTCTTTCTTGTCTTGTTTTTCTGGTTCATTTCTTTTTCCTGAAGATTAACCTTTTGCAAGTTGTTTTTTTTTGTTTTTTTTGGGTCTAAAATCACTTTAGTGAATAGACATTAAATCAAAGACCACCACCACACACACACACACACACACACACACATGCACACTTAAGCACACAAACATACAAACACAGCAACAGACAACTACTAAACTACTGCCACAGTTCATATGAATCACAAACAAAACAACCAAGACTTACATCTTTGATTGACAGCCTCATATTCTTGATGGCCTCCAGGTCGCTGATTTTACAGCCATGTATGTATTCTGTGGTTAACACCCTCTGTATAGGAAATTATAAAGTCTATCCAGATAAAGTTAAAAACTAAAAAAAAAACACTCACAATCACACACATACACATACACACATGCATGCACATGCGTGGACACATACATACACACACATGCGCGTGTGCATGCATGCTCATGCATGCACATATACACACACACACATGCACATGATTGGTAAAGAATACAAACTGTTTCTTCATCAGCCATAATCTCACACACACACACACACACACACACACACACACACACACACACACACACACACACACACACAAACACACACACACACACACATACACACACATATGCACATACACACACACATGCACACACACACACACACACACACACACACAGAGAAAATCATGATTGGCAAAGAATATAAACTATTTCTTCATCAGCCATAATGACACACATACACACACACACACACACACACACACACACACACACACACACACACACACACACACACACACACACCCCACACACACACGCACAGAGAAAAATCATGATTGGTACAGAAAACAAGACATTTCTTTATCAGCCATAATGACACTGTGGAGATCATTTTCAACTAATAACCAGGATTCAAATCTCACACACACACACACAAAAAAAAAACAGCTGAATAAGATGGGCAAGGTGGTCAAGTGGGTAAACATCGGACTTCAAATTGGAAGGCTCAGGTTCAATCCTGTCTGGTTATCTCCTACCCAGTGAATACAGGGTGAGGATTTTTTCTGATCTTCCATGTCAACTTGTGTACAGACTTGTTAACGCGTACATACGCAGAACATGAAATATGGACATTAAAGATGCTCTAAACCTTGTCTGTGTTCCATAGCTTATGGAAACAAGAAAACATACAGCGTGTGATGTCCCGAAGACAAGAGTATGCAGATTGTGCAGCAACATGGCACACTGTGGTCAAAACGAAGTGCATACACACATCTGAGAAAATCTGAACACTATAATCCAAAAAAATTTTAAAACATCGCATCACTTCTCAAAGGACTGTTTTAGTGCTGAATGGGATTTAACAGCCAACAAAATGTTACAGCCTTGGAAATACATGCACAGCAAAGTTGAGTAGCAAAGCAATAGGCAGAGCAAAGTAACCATCATGATTTTTCAGCATTGGCAACTTTCATAAAACATGTGCTGAAATACAAATGCAATATGATCAACGCATCAAAAGAAACAAAAACTATCAATAGAAAATCCAAACTACAACAAGTGTAGAGAAACGTACTAAAAAAAAAAAACGATAATAAAAGCACAGCTATGTTATAATAAGATCAACACTGTCCATAATACCAACAAAATGTTACACTTGATCCTTATTTACCTTGGAAGTCATATCCCAGCATATTTTGGGGACGTAGACATATTTGAGGTGCTTCAGGTCCCTCTGACACTGTTCCCCATTGCGGGCCTCCTGCTCAAAATCCAGTTCTTGTCGCAGTGTCTCCTTCATGTCCTGCAGTTTACCATAGCACCTAACAGTTCACAATTCATGTCTGCAAGATAACCGACATCTGCCTATCAATGAAAGATATGGTAACAGCCATTGCCAATCACAGCACATGTGGCACAACACACCATCAAACTGCACATTGGACCATAGGATGAAGATTTGCTGACTTCAGTTAAGAAAAGAAAACTATGTTGGTATGGCCCTATAACAACTTTGATACAGGGTTGATAAGTTTAAATATCTGGGAACAGTTATCTCACAGACGGACAACGCACATCAGAAACAGCTGGCAGAATCGGCCAAGCCAAAACAGCATTCAAGAAGATGAAAAGCGTTCTTACCAACAAATGCCTATCAATTAACACCAGGAAGAGAGTTTGTGAGTGTTTATAGAACCGATACTGTTGTACGGTTGTGAGGCGATGGACAGCCAATGCGCAAAGTCAGAACAAAATTCAGGCAACTGAAACGTGGTTTCTAAGAAGAATGTTGAGAGTTCCACGGACAGCAAAGAAAACAAATGAGACAGTCTTGAAGCAGGCGGACACAAGAAGATCATTTATAAAAAGATTAGGAAAAGACAAGAAGGACATTTTATGAGTAAAGAGAAATTAGAGCACCTGGTCTCAAAAGGAAAGCTGGAGGGAAGGAGAACACCTAGTAGACCCAGGAAGAAAACACTGGATGGACTTGCAGGGTGGCTAGGAACAGAGAAGAAGGGAGATGTACTTGCAGCAACAAGGGACAGATTTGATGATGATGATGATGATGATGATGATGATGATGATGGCCATACAACAAAATTCAATGGCCTTGCTAAAGCAATTTTCCAGGGAACTGTTGAGGGAGGGAGACAGAGGAAAACTGAAAAAATAAAAATGACAGACTTACAACACTGCAGGGTGAACAAAGAAATCATTTGAAGAGACTCACTTTTGACACACAACTGTCAGAGCTGGAAGAATCTGGTGAACAGTTCTTTAGTAATAGTGGGGCACCTGAATATCTCTTCACAGAGTTATGGGAGAAGAAGAGGAAGAGGAAGATTTGGAGGTTATCAGTCAGATAAACATTGGTACAATCTCAAAAGTACAAGATAACACTCTACAATGTGGAACAGGAGATGCTCAAGATTTTCCCGAACTTAGCGAAATGACTGATTTTTTTTTTTCTCCTTTTTTTCTGGGGGTGGGTGGGTGGTTGTTGTTGCTGTTGTTTTGCTGCCCCATGTACTGCACTGTGTCACTATCCCCAAGCCTCTCATTTCAGCACTCCTACATACCTCCAAAACCTTCAAAAACACCACCACCACCATGAGTTCATGGAATGAAGGGCCACAGAATCTGGGACAATTTTTCACAATGTTACAATGATAAAAATGGACAATGACAGTTAGGTAAGTCTGTAATCTGGAATTTGTTCATGAGGGATTCAATGCGTTTGGAGGACTGAGTTCCTGCCACTGGATGCACATTGTGTGGACTTTTTTGACTTGTTTTCTGATGAAACTGTACTGCTTGTTTATAAAATTGCAAAAATTCTGAAGTCTTTGATAATGCCAAACTCCTCCAAGATTATAAATTGTACACCATTTTTCATCATTTCTGCCAACAATAATCTTTATAAAACATTCACATTAATTTCATGGGTTTTTTTTTAAATCAACTCCTAATCATCTTTTGAAAAGTAAATTATCCCCCTTGACCAGGAGTTATCTGTGCTTGGATTGACAGAAAAACATCTGCAATAAATAGCCAGTTCATTTTCCTTCAAGAAAATATACAGTTTATTGGATATTAGATAATTTAATTATTTCTTATTATTTTTTCTCTAACGCAACCCATTTTTTAGCAACAAATCTGAACAGTTCCCGAAGTCAAGGGGTTAACAAAGTTTCCAGATACATATTCTAATACAATACTAGCTAGCTTGGGCAATGATCGGTAAATGAAATCTTGTGCAGTGGTAAACTTCCATATTACAATAGAATGTAGTGAAAGAGCAGATCTTTTGTCAGTTTAAACAGAAATACTGAATCATCCACTGATCTCACCTGTAGTACCCAGGCAAATCCAAACTTGGGGTGGATCCACCCAATGACCTTCAGCAGAAACTCACAAGTATGGATGTCCCCTGAGAATCTATCACGTAAATCTATGTATTGTACCTGGACATGAAGGCAACACAAAGCAAGTAAAAGAAAATCAGTGCAACATTTTTGCAAATTTACACCATCATTTTTTATCATCTTTTTCGTGTGTGTGTTCTACAAAAATGCAGTTAAATACTGTATTAAATTTTGCCTTCTCTTGAATAAAAAAGAAACACAAATTAAAGTATAATGCAGTTATAAAAGGAAAACAACTGCCAAGAGACTGTATGATTAAGTATAGTAAATGCAGGTACATTTTCAGTAACAACAGAATTTTTCCAGGTGAAATGCGAGCCGCTCTCTCCCTGGGCAGCACATCGGCATACTATGGTCCCAATCTTTTTTCTTTCCTTATAACATCTTTTTTCAGCACATGCCTAAAAAAATAGAGAATAAATTAGTTCTCTTTTTTTCATGAGAGAAGAAGCTGGTAGTCCAGAAAGGACAGCGTTAAAGTAATCAAGACAAAACAAAATAACAGACGTCACAAGCTCAGATGAACCCTCAGTTGAAAGATAACTTTGAATGAAACCAATGCGCCAAATCACGTTCAATGCCAGCCTGCTAATTTAAAACAGGTCTGTTCGCTATCCAGCTTACTGATAAAAGCAGAGGGGTGGAGCACATATGACACTGTCTGAGTGCCACGAATCCCTTCTGAACAGACTCTGAACTCCAAGTTCATGCATCTGTGACTTTCTAGTGATCAAGTCTGTAGTGTCTGTCTGGTAATATAAGAGTTCATCTGTTTAAAGTATCCAAGCTGAAAATATGACATGTGTTGCTCACATACAAATACACACACAAATATCACACATATACATGCACACGTGCCCTCCCCCCCCACACATACATACCTATCACGTGCACACACGCGCCCACACACACACACGCGCCACACATCACCACATAATGCACATACACACACATATACACACACACATATATATATCTATATACACACATATATATCTATACATACATATAGAATATATATATATATTTGTGTGTGTGTGTGTGTGTGTGTGTGGTGTGTGTGTGTGTGTGTGTGTTGTGTTATGTGATGGTTATGTGTGTGTGTGTGTATTACTGATGATATGTGTGTGTGTGTGTGTGTGTGTGTGTGTGTGTGTGTGTGTGTGTGTGTGTGTGTGTGTGTGTGTGTGTGTGTGTGTGTGTGTGTGTGTGTGTGTGCGCGCGCACGTGCGTGCGTGTGTTATGTGATGATATGTGTGATACATATGTGTGTGTGTGTGTGTGCACACGCACGCATATGTATATCACATATCGTCCCATATAACACACATATACACTAATCATTTGCATGCATGGACCAATCAAGCTGAATCAAACTCCCATATCCATTAACTAAACAAGATGACAGAATCAGTCACCTTAACTGCCACCTCTTTGCCATCCTGTGTGGTGGCTCTGTGCACCTGGGCCAGACTGGCAGCAGCAATGGGTTCAGGGTCAAAGTCAGCAAATATTTCTGTCGGCTTCTTGCCAAAGTCTTCCAAAAACAGCTGCTCTACCTGAAAACATATGCACAAATACTTGTCTTTCATATTTTCACTTTTTGTGTTAACTTGTCTTTCATTTTTTCACTTTTTGTGTTAACATCTCATGCAATTTTTGACAAGAAATACAACCAGTGGTTTGTCCTTGCTTTCTCGAGTGGCAGTACAAATACTGAGTAAAGGCTCTGGCCATTGTTCCTTTTGGGATCATTTGCCCACAGCTGCAGCAGGTTGCAGGGCAGGATTGAAACTGAATGCTAAAGAAACCAAAGTCATGCACATAGCAAGAAAAGAAGGCCAGGAACATCTGTATATTCAAATAAACAAAACAGATTTAGAAAAAGTCCAACGTTTCGAGTGTCTAGGATCTGTGAAAGCAAATGACAGCTCCTGCACCATTCTGCAAGATTTGACATGCCCCAAAAAGTATCCCAAATTTGCCGTTTTTTTCCAAGCAGCCAGCAGATCTTTCCCTGTGGTCATAAGGCCTTTAATTCCTCCACATGGAAGGTCCTACTCACTCTTAAAGCTCCAAAACCATGATAAAAATAACAAATAATGCAAACATAAAAAGGTCCAAATGAAGCTTTGTGTCCATGGCTGTCAATGGCTCCAAATGATAAAAATCACATACACTGCATTCACAAAAAGGTCCAACTAAAGTTTTGCATTGCCTGTAGGAAGAGAGATCGAAAGGGTTAATGCTGCATGTTTCTACAGGAGGGTCTGACAATGCAAGAAATCATGTTCCATGTTGTTGAAAGAAAAGGTTGGTGTGAGAGGTGGAATGCATGTTATGTCTCTTATATACATTTGCCATAGTAAAACACTTTCAGGCTTTCATAAAATGAACAATTATTAATACTGTCTTACCCCACACACACAACACACACACACACACACACACACACACACACACACACACACACACACACACACACACACACACACACACACACACACACACACACACACATGTGCACACATTACAAACAGACACACACACACACACATGTACAAACAGACACACACACACACACACACACACACAGAATAAGACTATGGTTGCTTGCATTTGGGAAAACTGTAAGAACTCTTACATGAAGTATCTATATTGCCATTGATGTTGATGATGACAATGTGGTAAATGAAATCATTAACTGTTGATGTTAATCTAAGTTATTTTGAACTAATCTGTATCTCATGACTAATAAATGAGATCCCAGTTCAGTTCTGAGTTCACACACACATATACACTTACACAGACAATATATATGTATGTATGTATGTATGTATGTATATATGTATGTATGTATGTATGTATGTATGTATGTATGTATATATGTATGTATGTATGTATTAATGTATGTATGTATGTATGTATGTATGTATGTATGTATGTATGTTTGTATGTATGTATGTATGTATGTATGTATGTATGTAACTATCTATCTATCTATCTATATATCTATCTATCTATCCATCTATCCATCTATATATATATTAATATATATATATATATACATATGTGTGTGCCTGTGTGGTGTGTGTGTGTGTGGTGTGTGTGTGTGTGTGTGTGTGTGTGTGTGTGCTGTGTGTGTGTGTGTGTGTGTGTGTGTGTGTGTGTGTGTGTGTGTGTGTGTGTGTGTGTGTGTGTGTGTGTGTGTGTGTGTGTGTGTGTGACGAGTGTGTATGTATATAAAGAGGAAGGAGAGAGAGAGAGTGTGAGAGACAGAGAGAAGAGACAGACAGAAAGACAGAGAGAGAGAGAACAGACAAGACAGAGAGAGATAGCACAAGTGCACAGAAAATACAAACATATAGCTATATACACACACACATTATTATATATCAACACACAAGGAATGCTATATATACCTCATGAGGCTTTCGTGAGAGTGCTCTGTCCTGCAGCACCACCAGAACATCCAAGTATTCCCGTGGTAATATATGGTTCATGGACACCAAGCCCTAAGCAAACAAACAGTGATCATAAAATAACATGAACACAGATCAGTATATGGTTCATGGACACCAAGTCCTAACCACAGTGATCATAAAATAACATAAAAACAGCTTCTTATATGGTTCATGGACACCAAGCCCTAAGCACACAAACTGTGACAATAAAATAACATAAAAACAGCTTAATATATCGAGGGTTGACAGCCAGAACCCAGTACCTCACTTTTTTGTCAATTTTCACTTTTTATACTGAACTGTTGCTTTTGATGTGATCTTTCATTTGGTGGACTTTGTTTTTGCCATGATATTGATTTTTGATCGGTTATCGATAAACCCAAAAACCAGTATCTCAAAATGTAGATATAGCCTCTCCCCGAAAACCCAGTTAAAAATCGTCTCCAGTAAACTATCAGAAAATCGAGATATTGGTTCTGGTTGTCAACCCTCGATATGGTTCATGGACACCAAGCCGTAAGCACACAAACAGTGATTATAACATAAAAACAGCTTAGTATATGGTTCATGGATACCAAGCCCTAAGCACACAAACAGTGACCATAATATAATATAAAAACAGCTTAATATATGGTTCATGGACACCAAGCCCTAAGCACACAAACAGTGACCATAAAATAACAAAAACAGCTTAGTATATGGTTCATGGACACCAAGCCCTAAGCACACAATCAGTGATAACATAAAAACAGCTTAACTCAGTGATGACATGGCAAAATGACCCCAGCAATTTCCTGAGACGCACTATTTTTAGCAGTTTTACAAAAATTCTGAGCCCCTTCTATTTGCAATAAAAACATAAAGTTATACATTTTTAGAAAGCTCATTATGTCTACTGTTTAGAAATGAAACCAACTTGTATGAGTAATTCAGGTAAACTTTCCAAAATGTCAGATCAAAATGCTATGTAAATGCAAAAAATAAAGAAGTTCTGAAGTCAAATTTACACACATGCAATTCAACTTTATGAAATCAGTTCATTGTCAAATATTTTCCTACCTTTAGTCTTTTTGGGTCAAATGATGGCAGGAGAAGCTTTGAACAGCAAAATTTCAGTCAGTTTGATCCTTTTCATAGTCACTTATGCCACAAAATAAAAAAAAGATTATCAGTCACAGTCCACTTGGGGTAAGGCAAAAAACAAGCCTAATTCAGACAAGGAAAAGTGTTGGCAGTCAGTCTAAGGGAAGGAACTGTGTAGTGGAAGGTTTCAACATGATGACTGGTTGATTTCCCTTGAATAGCAAGGCTGCTTCACACAGTGAAAATTAATTACATCCGCCGCTTCCCTGGAAGCAGCATGTCGTTTATGACGTCACAGACAGCCGCTCCACATGAAGCGGCTCATCGTCAATGAGTTAATATATGGTTCATGGTTACCAAGCCCTAAGCATACAAACAGTGACCATAACATAACATAAAAACAGCTTAATATATAGTTCATGGACACCAAGCCCTAATCTTTCATGGACACCAAGCCCTAATCACACAGTGATCATAATATAACAAAAACAGCTTAATATATGGTTCATGGAAACCAAGCCCTAACCACACAAACAGTAACCATATTATTATAACAGACAAACGCTTATGGTTCATGGACACCATGCCCTATAAGACAACATCAAAAAAGTTTAATATATGGTTCATGGACATCATGCCCTAAGCACACAAACAGTGACCATAATATAACATAAAAACAGCTTAATATATGGTTCATGGATACCAAACCGTAAGCACACATCAATGACCATAACATAACATAAAAACAGTTTACTATGGTTCATGGAGACAAAGCCCCAAGTACACAAACAGTGATCATAATATAACATAAAAACAGCTTAATGTGTGGTTCATGGACACCATGCCCCAAGCACACAAACAGTGATCATATGCATAATATAACATAAAAACAGCTTAATATATGGTTCATGGACATCATGCCCTGAGAACACAAACAGTGATCATATGCATAATATAACATAAAAACAGCTTAATATATGGTTCATGGACATCATGCCCTGAGAACACAAACAGTGACCACAACATAAAACCAGCTTAATATATGTTCATGGACACCAAACCCTAATCACACAAATAGTGATCATAATATAACATAAAAACAGCTTAATATATAGTTCATGGACACCAAACCCTAATCACACAAATAGTGATCATAATATAACATAAAAACAGCTTAATATATGGTTCATGGACACCAAGCCCTAAGCACACAGTGACCATGATATAACATAAAAACAGCTTAATACATGGTTCATGGACATTCAGCCCTAAGCACACAAACAGTGACCATGATATAACATAAAAACAGCTTAATATATGGTTCATGGACACCAAGCCCTAAGCACACAAACAGTGACCATGACATAACATAAAAACAGCTTAATATATAGTTCATGGACACCAAGCCCTAAGCACACAAACAGTGATCATGGTATAACAGAGTGCCTTGCTCTGTTACGATCTTTCCCCATTTACCTACAATGCTCTAAGGCAACACCGTGTAGCGTGTTTGCCTAGATCAAAAACGCCTTGCATTCTCTTGGCCTAATTATACTGGTATTTCACAGCCTCTGCCTATCCATAGCTATGCATTAATCATTCCAAAGATCTAACCAGTACATGAAGCATATACATTGTAGATAACACACTGCTAAACAATTAGCAGATCTACAATGTGTACATGTACTCTAAAGCGGACCTACGACAAGATTTTGTCGTCATCTCCAGTCAGTATTACGTTGTAGTTTTACAGAACGTAGAGGGGGCCGTCACTAATTTATGCTGCCTTTAGTTTAGCATTGTAAAACAATCGCCGTGTAATTGCCGGCGGGAACACTCAGACAATGACCGCAGGGGGTGTTGCAATAGCCACTCACGAAACTGTCGGACAATGATCAGCGTCTCACTTGTGTGTACTGATGCGCTGCATTAAACTACACACTAAGTGTTGATTTATTAATTAGGTGAGAACAATCAATCAGACCTTGGCATCTGGTTGATTGATTAATTAGGTGAGAACAACCAATCAGACCTTGCCATCTGAAAGGTTTGATATTTGAAAATATGACCATCATGCTCTGTTCCCAGAGTACAAATTAACAAGGCACATCATAGCGTGTGCTTTTCCACCGCCACTCTCAGTCTCACCAGAGGTGCCCTTTCCTGCCACCACTCTTGGTCTCACAGCAGGTGTTAAAACTTCACGGCGTTACTGTAGTAAGTTCTGGATTTTCATCACTTTATTATAATTTGTCATTTGCAGTAAGCTTAGACTTTAGTGTTTTTTATTTTTTTAGATTCTAGCTCGAGTCTATTGAGTACCGCGCTAGATTTGCAGAATTCGCACAGCGAGAAAGTATGTTTTGATCTAAACAATGTGCTATCTCACAAGATCTGTAGCACTTAGCATGGCAGCCACCATTGTAAAGATGGGACTCAGGTTTAAATGTAATAACCACTATAGATTTAGCCCCTATTTTCATGTGACTATTGTAGGACTATTGACAACCATATTCTGCCAAAAGCCAAGATACAAGGCATTGTTGTGCAGAGGAAGAATATTTTATACTTGACAAGGTTGTATTCATATACTGACATGATGACTGTTGAAACACGTGCTCAGCTAATTGATGTTTAGTGTATCCCTTATCTGCACAGCACCTCTGATAATCATGTATAGAATGTTGTTTTGATGACATGGTTTAATAGTAACATGCTATACTATTTTGTTATCATTGTCTCTAGCACTTGATCTAGAATTATACTTACATAGAGCTAATGGGTAATACTAATAGATTACTCAAGTGTGTTGTTCTCTCAACACTGCTGACTGCTATTTGATTAGTGCTGTTTGTGATGACAGTTCTCATTGTCAAATACTATGTCATCACCACTGAATATTAACTGTCTGATAGCTACCAAGATGCAATGCATTATTGTGTGGAGGAGCACTATTTTATACTTGACAATGTTGTATGTGTGTACAATAATGGTAGATGATGAAACAGGTGATCGGCGAATTGATCCAATTGTTTTATCCCTTGTCTGCTCAGCACCACTAATCATTATAGAATGTTGCTTTGATGACATAGCTTAATTAGTAATATGCTATGCTATTTTGTCATCACTATTCTAGCACTAGACATAGAATTACACATAACTGCATGGAGCAAATATTTAATGGATGACTCAAGTGTGTTGACTGCTATTCGATAAGGTAGACCTACTGTTTGTGACGACAGTTCCCATAGTCAAATACTATGTTTGTCGTCACCACGGAATATTAACTGTCCAATAGCTGCCCACTCAGATGTTATGTTACAACTAACTCAGTCCATGGCAGCCAAACAGCTTAATATGACTGTGCGTTATTTTGCCAGTACATTATTGAAAGTCTACTCTATGCTAAGCTATTATCAAACAAGCAGTATGGTAGTTTACCCTCAACTTATCAAAGGGTTACTCAAAGTTTTGTCACCAATTATTTGTTCCATGTTTACAAGTGCTAGTGCTTTTGAGTGTTAATATAGACACCGCATATTTTAGTAGTTCTTTATGCAACGTTTTGTTATCAATTATTTGTTGCATGTTTACAAATGCTAGTGCTTTTGTTTGTAAATGTAGACACCTGTTTTATTATAATGTAGTGGTTCACTCTTGTACATTGACATTGTTAGTTCACAAAAATGTGTACTTTGTCAGTGTATTTATGAAACTTATTTTGTGTCTTACAGGCACTGTCTTCTTACACTTCTTCTTCTTGAAGTTCTTCTTTGCCTTCTTTGTGTCTTCTTACCCATCTTCTTCTTACATGTCTTCTTTCGGTCTTCGTTGACTGACTTCTCAATAATAAAGAGTCAAGTAGCAAAACGAGGACCTGTCTTTTGATTGAGAGACTTCCCTTTCTGCTCTGGATTCAAACGACCACCACAGCAATCATCACCATCACCTACAAACCCCTTAACCATCTCGATCCATCTCACCTGGCGCTGCGATCAATAATCATCATTCCTTACCCCCCCCCCCCCTTACCACTCGCACCTTCACACCAATATTACATAAAAACAGCTTAATATATGGTTCATGGACACCAAGTCCTAAGCACAAAGCGACCATAATATATCATAAAAACAGCTGAATATAAGGTTCATGGACACCAAGCCCTAAGCACACAAACAGTGACCATAATACAACATAAAAACAGCTTATGCTATAGTTTGTGGACACCAAGCCTAATCACACAAACAGTGATCATAATATAACATAAAAACAGCTTAATACCAGGATACTTTTCAGTACAATGAGACCAACGAACTTATACGTCAAAGACTCACCGGCAAAAAAAAAAAAAAAAGATTCATTTCATCTGTTCAAAGTATTCACCTCCTGCTACCACACACTTTTGCATTCGCTCGATCCACTGTAGAAATGTCGCTCTGTAGGCTTCTTTGGGTATATGTGACAGACACTGGAAAACCTCCGTTCCCAAGGCTGCTCGGCTCTTGAAACTTCTTCCTGCCAGTGATTTCTTCAGATGTGGAAACAGGTAAAAGTCACAGGGTGCAAGGTCTGGGGAGTAAGCAGGGTGTGGCAAAGTATGGATGTTCTTGGTTGCAAGGTATTCTCGTAAGAGCCTTGACTTGTGAGCAGGTGCGTTATGAAGAATCTAGATTCCTCTCATGCCTGCGGTTGGTCGGGAAGTTGCATAAAACTTCTTAATGTCAGACAGTACTGAGTCTCTGTAGAACTTTCTGGTGACGGTCTCTCCTTGTTTGCATGGTTTCTGTAGCACGATCCCCTTTGTGTTGAAAAAGATAGTGTATAACACTTTCTTTTACAAACGTTGATGATGACCGATTTGAGGAGGAATCCCACCTTTAGGAATCCAGGCCTTGTTCTATGACTTTCTCCGGGGTTCATTTCTCCGGGGTTCATACATGTACACCCAGGTTTCGTCACCTGTCACAATTTCATCCGGCCGCTTAGGGTCACAGCTCTTGTAAATTTTCAGCATATCTTGGCAGAAACATAACCTACCCCCATTGTTTTCTGGCATCAAAATATGAGGGATCCATCTTGATGACACCTTCCGGTAGCCAAGCTGATTTCTTAGGATCCTCGATGTAGTCGACGAATGAATGTCGAGACAATCAGCAATCTCTTCAAGACTGACTTTTGAATCAGCATCAACCATTGCCTTCACACTAGCCACTAACTTTTCATCGCACTTATTGCTTTTTCGCATTTTTCCCTGTTGTCTTCAGTGCTGGTCTGGCCACTTGCAAAATGTTTTACCCATCTGAACACAGTTGATTTCAAAGGGGCAGAAGGTTGTCTCAAAGCTTTCATGTCCGCAAGTATTTCGGATGCATTCTTTCCGAGGGCGACACGTACCTTGATGTAGCTGCAATAATCCGCTGTTGAAAACGCCATTTTCTTTGCCATTTTTCAAATCAGTGTCTGACAGGGCCTGTCACAGATCAAAGATGAATGACGAAATTTGGCACAGAATTACATCACAGACTGACGTTTTCTGTGACTTACCTTTCCTGTTGTGACCAGATGCTCCAAATCCCCCTTCCTCATAAAATGGCCTAAAAATGTTGCTTGTCTTTTCCTAATATTCCTTATGAGTGATCTATTTGTGTCTGCCTCCATCAAGACTGTCTCGTTTGTTTTCTTTGCTGTCCATGGAACTCTCAACATTCTTCTGAGAAACCACATCTCGGCTGCCTCGATCCTGCTCTGGCTTTGCTTGCTGACTGTCCACGCCTCGCATCCGTACAACAGTATTGGTTCTATATAACATTCAAGGACTCTCTTTCTGATGTTAATTGATAGGCATTTGTTGGTAAGAATGCTTGTCATCTTGTTGAATGCCGTTTTGGCTTGGCCGATTCTGCCAGCTATTTCCGATGTGCTTCTGCCGTCTGATGAAATGACTGTTCCCAGGTATTTGAACTTATTAACCTGTGTCAAGGTTGTGCCATTTGTTTTTATTTTGCATGAGGGGATTTCATGTTTTTTACTGATCACCATGACTTCAGTCTTCCTGCTGTTTAGTTCCAACCCCTTACCTTTGCTTTCTGTTTCTAGTATATTCACAAGGTTTTGTAGGTCCCTTTCATTTTCTGCAATTAGCACGGCGTCATCTGCGTACCGCCGCAGTTGTTTATTGTTTTCCCTCCAATCTTTAATCCAGGGTCTTCTTCTAGGTTTCTCATGATGTTTTCGCTATATAGTGAAAACAGATCTGGTGGCAAAACACAACCCTGTCTGACTCCTCTTTTGATGTTTTGAAAAGAGCTTATATTGAGTGATCATAATATAACATAAAAAACAGCTTAACAAATGGTTCATGGACACCAAGCCCTAAGCGCACAAACAGTGATCATAATTTCCCCTGTGGGGATGCCGGGGGCTCTTTCAGTTTAAATAATATCCACACCTTCTGGAAATTCTGTGCTAGAAATTTCCTCTTTTCTGTCACTCTCTCTGTTTTTGCCTTGTTGCTTGGCTTTCTGTCATTTCTACCTATCAATTTCTGCCTTAATGGTCCATTCACCTGTATGTGTTAGATAAAGTCTTATGCACTTTTTCTTAGGATTGATTATTGAGCACATGTATTATGTGCATTTTTGGCTCTAGGGAGGTGAGACATGCGGAAACAATTTAAGGTAATTTATGCCTGTTTTTATACATGTTTTGGTGTCCTTATGTATGCTTATATTTGTATTGAGGTGTGTTTTTTAAATCTCCCCTGTGTAATAAATTGGATGAAGTGGTCAATTCCAGGGGCATGTCCTTAGATTATGCGCGCAAATGCACTGATATGTGTATTTAATTTTCTTTTCTGTTTTTTTATCCTGTTGAAGTTTTGAATGTTTTGAAGCAGTTATAGCCCTGATATGGCTCTGCGCAGTCGGCTGGGCTTTAAACAACAATAACAACAACAATGATCATAACATAGCATAAAAACAGGTTCATGATAAAATAAAATGCTAATAATGTAATATGGCAAATGTCATACTTTCAAAACGCTGATTACTTGTTCTTTCATAAAGGTTGCACAGCCATTCAAAAGTAGGGCCTGCTGTTCTCCATACAGAATATAGGCTTTATGGCTTCCAGGCCTGTTGAGTGATTACAATGATATTTCATATTTTAAATATTAATGAAAAAAAACTTTCACAATGACACTGATAATTACCTTAAAATAATGTTACATTATGTGTGTCATTTCAAAACATACACATTTAAGGATGTAAGGTGACTGGTAGTATCTTGCAGTTATGCAAGTTCGTGAAGATCTAGCAGCTGATCATTCTTCTCAGAGACAGAATACACCAGTCCATCTTAAATGAAAACGATCCTTTCTTTGAAGAACGTAGAAAACATTACAGGACCTGGGCAAATACTTCATACATCCAATGCACCACTCCTAGTTTGCAGAATTCTTCTTCTTCAGCCTTCAAACCTACATGCAGCCAGCAATGAATCTACAGAGACTTCTCTATCTTTGACAGCAGGCTTACATTTCAACTCTTTTGATCGCTCTCTCTCTCTCTCGACCCACGATCACACTTTTTTTTAATAACACCATGGAAAGTTCCAGAATATTCTCAGTTTTTTCCTAGATTTTCAGCCAATCATAGCTGAAATTCTGGACCCTTCCCTTCCTAGCATATTCTGTAGTTCCAGCCAATCACTGTACAGATTAAATTTGTTTACAATTTCAAGAAAATACTAGAAAGATCTAAGGTATTCTATGTTTTCATTGTCATTTCTAGATTGCTCCTAAGGATTTTACATATTTCTATAAAACGAAATTGAATTTAAACATATTTTCAGTGTTAGCATAAACCAAAACAAATATTCTTGATTTGTTATCGAGTGAATCACAAACCAGTCTTCAAGAACGAACAGCAAAGAGTAGCTGAATCAACAGAAACATTTTGACGTCACACTTCTCTTGTCAGCATTCACACTTTCACACTGAGTTTCTTTTCTCTCTCTTTTTTTGAAATGTAACACGGTGAATCATATACCTATCATCATTATCAAATAACATGCAAAACATGCAGATGCCCTCAGTCCATACAATTACAAGATCACAGAGCTATACGCCGTATCATACCTGTCCCAATTTAATGTATAGACCTCCATTTTTCAGACAGCCAGCCAGGATGCGTTCAGCCGCCCTTTTGTGACAGCCTTTAATTGCTAGTTCATATTCATCAGAGTCATCATCCAGTTTCCATAGCGACCATTTGTAGTCAAGGGAAATACTTAGACCTATAATCAGGGATCTGCAAGCAAACATAGTTAAAATGAGGAGACAAACAAATAAATCATAAAAATTTGCTGTTAAATGGCATCACAGAATTATATGACACTGATGTATATTTTGAATATTGTCTATTCCCAAGCCATCAAAGATGTATACTTGAAGTATTTCTCTTGTTCTGCTATAGCCTTCCCTTTCTTCCTGCATTTATACATCTATTTTGAAATCTTTGTATCTATTTCTTAGCTGATGGGATCCATTTTTTCATACATGCCCACCGTAATCATGTAATACCTTACCCCTAAAGAAGTGTCACCATGTGGGAAGACAACTTTTCCTTTCTCTATAAGGGAAAATTGAAATCAACACGCATCTTATGTTTGATACATATGGCCAAATAAAGTGATCATGTGTGCCACTCAGCATTTGTTGGATATGGCTTAGTGTATACACTATATTTATGTTAAATTCATGCTGTGGGGACACAACCTTTCCTTTCTTTGCAGGAAAATTGAAGACTACAAGTATCTTACACATGATACATGTGTATTCATGAGAAAGCTGAAATATGTAACTTGTAAGCCATGCGATCAGAAACACCAAAACAGATCTGATGTCAACAGTCCTGCAGGGAAAGTTGAGGTGAGGAGAAGAAAGGGACAACCACACACCTCCTATTTCAACAATATCGCTGAAGTCTGTGGTCTGGAGATCCAGAGGTCGCCCAGATGATCTGTGACCTGGACAAAACTTATGACGGCGAGCATGGCTCCTAGTCCTACTGCCGATCCCAGCGAGGGAGAGAGGTGAGGTGTGTGTGATATTTGTACATGGATTTATATGCATGTTAATCTATTTAGATAATGAATAAACAAATTAATGAAAACAACAAATAATATATAACATACAAATAAATAAATAACTAGAAAAAATGAAATAAAGTGGTTTGTTTGGTCTGGTATGGTGTTGTGTGGTGTGGTGGTGTTGGGTGTATGTATTCATGAGCATCTATCCACTACCTGAAATGCCTGATGAAAAGAAACCAAGAATGGCAAGACTTAATGATTTATATTACAGATGCATCATTACCAGATGTGGATCACACCACTATCCACAGGCACAATCAAAAATGAAATTTAAACTATTTTTTAATATTCACAATTTTTGTACTTGATGAAAATTTGCACAAACTAAAACTTTTTTTTCATCCGTTTGCTTGTGCCATCTTGGGTATTGCTAACTACTGGTTACCAAAATACACAAACCTCATGTTTACATACCTTAAAAATCTCTGCACACCACCAAGGAAAACTCTGATTTTTCGTTTCTCCTGATCATTCTGAACCAGGTAGTACACAGTACCGGTACCTGTCATTGCCAAAAGAAGTCCAGTAAAAACTTTTCTCCATCTTCTTTTCCTTCCTCCACTGACTGACACCCCCACCTCTTTTGTTTTACTCTGAAAGGTTCTGTGCAATATTGAACTCCTCAATGGCGATAATTTTCTGTTTTGAGGCAAAGCTCTCCTGCTCAGACTCTGCAATACAGTCTGTTGAGGATCACAATGCAGAATCCTGTGGAAAGATCGGGAAACTGTAGTGGCTGTTCTTGAACAATTCACTAGCAAATGTTTGCACAGAAACGGAGTTCCATGATGTAATAACAAACACATGTTTGCAACCTGCCTCCTGTACATCTTTACACTTGAGAAATTGTCTTCTAAAATGTGATAACAGTGGTTGTCAATAACATGATCTTGTGACCGAGTGATCGCCGTGCTTTCACTGTTTTCTGTGGTGTTCTTATTCTGGCATCTTGGGTTACAGTAACTGAATCTGAAATCACAATGACAATCAATAATAAATCAAGTTAATCAATTATGAAGCAATCAGTCATGATTAACTTCCCACAACAATCAGTTACAAAAAACATGTGATGACAGTTCTTGAAATAATACACGTGAATTAGAAACATATCACACTGTTCATCCTCACTCTCTTGCTTTCTGTGATTAACACACACACACACACACACACACACACACACACACACACACACACACACACACACACACACACACACACACACTCTGAAGAAAAACAGGAAAGCAGAAAGAGAGTACCAAGACTCTGATACAGATCTATAGAGAGATACAAAAAGACAGAGAGAGAAACAGAAGCAGAGTTCTTGAACGACAAAAACACATATTATTATATACCTGGCTAGTCTGGAGAAAAGAGAAATTCAAATATCTGCAGATGAAGATAAGGACAATGATAATCACAATAAAACTTGATTTTCCAACAGCAGAATCTGTTAACTGAAAGTCTCCCCCCCCCCCCCCCCCCACCCTTCCCAAATTTGCAGTTGCTTGCATGCTGGTGTTTCCATGTTTCTATCTGCCAAGCGTTGACAAAAAGATATATTCTTAATATGCATATCTGATATTCTGCCTGCATTATATATGTAACACAAACAAAAAGAAATAAGAGGGAAGCAGGGAGAATGCAAACTGTATGAGCTTACAACTTTATGCTTTGTGGCTGCGTCTATGCTAGCTGAATAGTTTGAGCTGAGCAATTTTACATAACAGATAACTGTGACTCTCAAGAGTTATGTTACTTAGTTAACACAAACAAGTTTAAACATTGGCAGGTCTGCATACGTACTAACCCTACAACAAGACTGTAAACATCTCCAACCTTACCCTACCATGCACAGATGTTTAGTTGGATCAAACCCAGGGTAGAGACAGAGTGAGCCTGTGACAAAGGGGAGCCTCAGGATGGGGGGGGGGGGGGGGGGAGCTGGAACATGTCTTACAATTAAAATATCAATCAACAATGCGTACATGTCAAAAACAGATAAAAAGGTAATTGTAAAATCCTAACCTGAATTGTATGGGGAAGGAGATGCTAGAGACTTCACGACCCCTAGATCAGTTTTTAAAGACAGGTCCAACACCCCTCCCTCACTGCATCACATTTTCGCCCAGCACTCTCAAAATGCTGGCCGTATGAAAAGTTGAGATTTCTACCACTTCACGTCCATACGACCTCCAGTTTATGAGATGACCTATAAGTATAACCCTTTGCAATTTGACTCCTGCACCCTATCCATCAACTGCAAAAACTTAACCCTTTGACTTCCCCACCCTATCCACAGCTTTCTGCAGGACATTGGATAGGGTGAGAGTAAAGCCATACTAGCATTGCAAAAACTTAGCCATTGGACTCAAAGGGTTAAGTTTTTTGCTTTGCTAGCATGGATGACATAGATGGAATTACTTTAGGACGCTGGTGTACAGGGTGCGGGAGTCAAAGGGTTAAGTAAAGTTATTGGATCTATCATAGCCTAATTCAGTAATTGTTTGTTACTGAAACATAAATGTTAAAGAATAATGTTAGTGCGTGATGCTGCAAGATGAGTAGGTGTACTAACTTGAATAGTACTTAACTGTCCTCAAAAGCACCGGAAGGTACAACTAGAGACTACTTTCGACTTTATAACTTTACTATCTATTATAGTTACTAGCTCTAGTATCGATGATCGATAACAACTTGCAATCAAAAGAACCATCACTAGAAAAAACACTCAGCGATCGATGGATTATGTCCTACGTTTTAAGGAACACTATACCTTCAAACGTCAATATCACATCCAGACCTATGGTTATAAATGAAACACTAAAAAATCCACAAGTTATGGCCTTGCTGTCAACCTTGCCGCTGCCGTAATTTCGTCTGCACCTTGCGTAAGCGACCTGGAATGCTTTCAGGAGCAAAAGAGTCCGATAACTCAAAATGAGGCTTCCGCAGTGACTTGCGTTCTCTTTTCTGTTATGAAAAAAAAAAAATCACGGAGTTGCTAAAATTGCAAATCCGGATATTTGAATCAAGATTAAATGCAAACATATTCATATGCATACACACATTACCAGCGTTCCCACATAAATTGAGGGAATCGCGTAACAAACGGCATCGAAGATGCAGTATCAGGGACATCACTCTAGTAAAATGTATTAGGAAATCAGCATTTGCCTCCCATGACCTTGGCATAGTAAACGATTCCCACCCTCCAACGGGGTTGGTTTATAAACGACGAAAATTTTGTTATTGTTCTTTAATTTGTTGCCATTATTTATTTATTTTTTTTATTTATCAAATGTTTGTGTGGGTTCAGATGTTGAGATTCTCTCTTGTTTTCATTTGTTTTTGTTTGGTCTCTTGTTTTCATTTGTTTTTGTTTGGTTGCTAAGTTGGTTGGTCGGATGGGTGTTGTTCGTTTTCCTTTCTTTCCTTCTTTGCCTGCCAAAGTGGAGATGGAGGCATGATGGCTTTGGAGAATTTTCTGCATCATTACTGACCTTTTCAGGAAGATGATAAAGAAGACAGCTGAACAATTCTCAGTTATCCAATAGGATGGTGAACAAACAAGACAGTTGAACAATTCTTAGTTATCTAATAAAGGATACAGATTAGGCCGGGTGACCAATCTGGCCAATCATTCAATGTCACATAACTGAATTCTCGGGGGAAACATCTGATCAGTTCTGTGATGTCTTTTTTTTTTTTTTTTTGCTATCAACACCATTTCATTTTGAGCACTGCTAGCAGTTGAAGATGGACTCTTCTGTGACAGTCCTGTTTTCATCATTAACGGGCATTTCTTTACAATAAATCTGTGTTGGGACACTGTTTGGTTGATCCAGAAGACTGAAAATATAATTGTTCACCTTGTGAACACATCGATTTTCATACAGGGCTTTGTTTGACAAGCAGAGAACTTGCATGTAAATACTTATGTGTTTTATTTTGTTTTGTTGTTGTTGTTGCTGTTGTTTTGAGGAGGAGGGGAAGGACATCAATGTGAGTGTGTTTCAATATTATTTGCCAGTGACTTCTTGATCTTTTGTGTACTAGACTTTTCTTTTTTTTTTTTTTTGAATTGGCCATGTTTATAGTCATTTTTGTTTAAAGCCCAGCCGACTGCGTAGAGCTATATCAGGGCTATAATTGTTTCAAAACATACACCATACTTGAATAGGGGAAAAAGGAAAAGAAAACTGATTACACATATCAATGCATTCACACACATAATCTAAAGAGATGCCCTTGGGGTTGACCACTCCATCCAATTTATCGCACAAGGGATTTAAATTAGAAAACAAACCTGAATACAAATTTAGATCAGCAGCTGACAAACTGAGTGGAACTGCTTGCACCTCCAGCACAGCACAGTCTAGAATGTCTTTTCTGCGCGTCACTGTATATCTTAATCATAATGATTGACAGAATATCCTGATTAGGAATACTATTTGGGCATTTTTGTTTTGACACATACACGCACACACTCTCTCTCTCACACACACACACACATGCAAACACACACACACACATGAACAAGCACAAACACACCACACACACACCAGCACCCACACATGCACACACACACAATGTACTCGCACATGTTATTCACATGAGAGAGAGACAGACACACAATGAGAATAGTGAAATGATCGGAGCTTACGAATGGACTGTGTCTACAACACCCCCCCTTTATATGTGCCAGAATGATCATCCTCAAGATCGTGGGCACCAAAGGAAAGGAAAGGAAAGGAAAGACAGACAGAGACATAGACAGAGACAGAGATACAGAGAGAGAGACACAGACAGAGACACAGAGAGAGCTATAAACTTTCTCCAATGAACAAGCAAACTTTTTTTATTTTTGAAAGTCAACCACAGATGAAAACACATTCCAAAACAATATAAAAGTCTCCATGATAATAATAAGAATAATAGTAATAATAATATTGCCAAAGATAGCAAAAATCTATCATCACAAAAATCAAAGCCAGTATTGTAGAGATACAGTACAATGGAACTGATTATATGTACGCCACAATAGATAGAGTGAAAAATATGTAATTATCAGTAACACATACTTGACAAGACTATGTTACAAGACAGAAAATATTACATAATCAGTAATATGGTAATATTAACATGTCTGTTTGACTCATGAATGAACGCTTCATTGAAATAGTGTTCAACTTTTCACTTTATTTTCAAATATACAGCAATACTGACTACCATTTTGAAATGTCTTTCCAAATGTGTACAAACAAAACAAAACGACTAAACAACATAAAAAAATGATCTAAATAAATCAAGAACCACAATTCCCAATTCATGAACAAAATAAAAGACACGAAGAATGAACACAAAGAAATCAACACAAAGAAATCAAAGTTGTCCAGCCATACTAACAACTCTTCCTTTAACTAATTTTCAGAAATGTGACCACGGACGTGTAGCCCTGCCTAAATCTCAAGCTATTACAATCAAGAACTCCTGTTAGGCTGATCATCAAGAAACTATTTGGTAAAGAATTCCTGTTAAGCTGAACACCAAGAAATTAGTTGGTAAAGAATTCCTGTTAGGCTGATCACTAAGAAAGTAGTTGGTAAAGACTTTCCTGTTAGGCTGAACACCAAGAAATTAGTTGGTAAAGAATTCCTGATAAGCTGAACATCAAGAAATTAGTTGGTACAGAATTCCTGTTAGGCTGAACACCAAGAAATTCGTTGGTAAAGAATTCCTGATAAGCTGAACATCAAGAAATTAGTTGGTAAAGAATTCCTGTTAGGTTGAACACCAGGAAATTAATTGGTAAAACTCTGTCCATACATGACATGGCCACATCAGTTTAAACTCTTTTATGATAAAAGTCACTCAAACCAGACTATTTACTTATTAAACCCAAAATTAAGTGATGTCTACTTTTAGGATGTCTAGAATGAATTAGCTAAATACATAGTATCCATTCATAAACAGCTGAGAAACCCTTGCTGCAAACATTTCCTTCAGACATGCAGACTGCTATAGATTGATCTGAGTCAACGCCCCTTAATTTAAGAGAGAGAGAGAGAACAGACAGACAGACAGACAGACAGACAGACGACAGACAGACAGACAAGAAGACAAGACAGGCTGAGAGACAAAGAAACAGGCACACAGACAGAGAAAGAGAGACAGAGACAGAGAGAGAGACAAAATGAGAGACAGAGACACAGAGAGAGACAGAATGAGTGAGTGAGAGAGAGAGAAGAGAAGAGAGAGAGAGAGAGACAGAGAAGAGAGAGACAGAGACAGAGAGACAGAGAGAGACAGAGAGGGGTGAAAGGAACTTTTCACATACTGTCATTTTACAAAACCTTACAACAATACAACAACAAAATCTAAATCAAAACTGAGCAGTACGAGAAAACCTTGACACCGACAAAAATGAAGCGGATATGTCCTGCGAACAAGAAAGTGAAAAGGATGGTCATGAATATAAACATGACATTATCATATGTACAACAAAAAACAAAAAAGCTTATGTTAAAACTCTTTTTTCTTCACAAAGCATGGCTTTTAAGGGACTCATGTTTGCATAACAATGTAGGATGTTGTTGTTTTTTTAACAAAGGATACAACATTTAACAAGAAAATAAACTCCAAATTTCAACCTATTCTCTTCCTAACCTCATTTATGCTGTTCACAATCACACATACTGTTTATAGACAGCAAAAGCAAAGTCTGTCTTCCAACAAAGACAGCAATAAGCAGGCTATAATAATGTTTGCAGAAGGTAGAGGGATGAATACAATTTTCTACATAATTACTTCAAGTTAATAAAAATATGAGTGCATGTGTGTTTGTGTGCATGCGTGTTTGTGGAGAGGGGGGGGGGGGGGGGCGGTCTCTTGATCATGGAATTACCCTAAGGTTCATGAAAAGTAAACATCGTCTCTCTCAAAGTCATTAACCCTTTAGGAGTTGGTGAATAGGATGCGGGAGTCAAAGTGTTAAAAGTCACTTAGATCAGCAGACATCAGTAGATACATTACACTTTTTTAAAGTTCTAAATATATATGCAGGAATCAAAGGGTTAGGTTTGGGGAGTTGGTGAATAGGAGTCAAAACGTTAAAAGTCACTTAGATCAGTAGATATCATTAGATATTTTACACCTTTTTGAAGTTCTTTATTTATATGCAATGTAGGCTATATAATTGCTTCAATACACACAAATATTTATGTTTCGCAAGCTGTTAATGAGTAGGTGAAACATAATACTATCATTAACTGTTCCTTCAGACGTTGTCAAGTCATACTAACATTTTCCCTTTCTTGAAGAACCTGCTTACATGAGAGCAAGAGGCACACTTATACATCCATTGTGTTTTCAAGCAGTATGTAACACAGTCTGCATATACTGATGTCTGTAAAATTTACATGCTTTTAACTGCTTAATATTCTAAACACATGACCAATATTGACATAAAAAATCTAAAGATTACAAATATAATTATGCTAAAAAGTTGTATTTTGGGACAAAGGACACAACTCTGGGTCACATCCCTTTACATACTTGCATTCACAATTTCTTGTTAACTTTTTGACTCCTGCATCCTATCCACCAACTGCAAAGTCTGAACCCTTTGACTCCCATATCCTATCCACCAGCTGCCTGCAGGAAGTGAAAGGGTTCTAAGCCAGACCAACCAGAATTTGGAGTTTGTTCCAGAGACAGTCATGGACAATTTTGTTCCAGAGACAGTCATGGACAATTCCACAAGCGCTACACCCAAAGTTGACAGCAGACATAAGGCAGACTCCTTGAGCCTAGGCAAAAGCATTATGCACTGTCAAGATCCTGAAATGAGGACGGGAACAGGAGCTATGGAA
>JAPXFY010000014.1:46932167-46974667 GCA_030674185.1 Monoplex corrugatus | reverse complement strand
GTTTTATCATTAAAATGAAGTCTGTATTCCAGTTAACACTGAACAAGACTTAGAGAAAAAAAAATACACAGACAGAAAGAAAGGAAAGAAATAAAGACAGAAAAAAGATATAAAAATCAAGAGAGAAAAAAAAAGGAAGAAAATACTCATATAGCCTGCACATGCATTTTGTCCACATGCACACAGCAAGACATCAAGTACCAATATCTGCCATACTCAGTTCTCATCTCTCCTCCCAAACTCAAACAAAAATGCACAATTCACACAATACTAAAGACTTCTAAAGAAAACGCCATTGTGCGTCTGCCATTCTACAGATGAAACAATATCAACAGCAATCGAGCAAACATTTAATGTTTTAAAAGAATTTGATACAGTAATTTCAACAGAATCCAATGTGTATCGCCAATAAGCACAAAACAGCAACTTGTAATGTAAACACACAACAAACAGACTGCAAAACAAATGTCTTTCAAAAATGTCATTTCTTTTCTGGATATGCTCAAGACAATGCATAACACAGGACAACGATCTTTAGCAGAAATATACGAGTTCAAACCATTTGAATACGTATTTGTATTGCTGTTGTGAATATTATAACAAAAGTGTATTAGGCTGAATAACGATCCTTGAAACCAAACAGTTTGACTTGTATTTTGTTACACTCACAGAAACAACTGAGTCGTGAATAGACACTTATTGCGCATACACATGTATACAGATACACACCTTTTCCCAACACTTGCTGCTGATTACCTTACCATACTGCAGGATAACACGACTAACAATACATAAAACAAAGGCATTTTAGACTCCAATGGAAGAACGCTTCTCTATTCGCTTTCATCATGAAACAATTAAATTAAAGTCCTTCAGTTACCAGGGTAGTAGTAGTCTCCTCTCCCACCCCATCACCAAACTCTTTTCACCTGGCATTTCCCTGGACTTTCTGTTCACAAAACTGACTCATCTTTCTCCTCATACACAAAGAGTAATTCCACTGGCCACCCGTATATGGTAAACACTTTGCATCCAGCAATAAAACAGAGAGGCACACAATTTCAAGACTTAAATCAAAAGCGTTTGACTGCATTTTCACATGTGTTTGGGATATAGCAAATACATGTCCTCAAGTATTTAGCAACCACATACTCTGTAATATTTGCCTGCCACTTCAGGTATCCATTAAAAATCAATAAAATGTAATAAAAATTTCACCATCGTTTGATTCCTATGGTCTAAGCATAATATAAACCAAGCCTATCTTGATAAATCATAATTACCTTCATCTGGAAAATAAACATTTACAAATGTCCACAAAAGTTGGATACATTTGAAAAATAAAACACTGCCTACGCTGTTACAAACTGATTACACTAAGGTGGACTACCTGAGCTAGTTGAAATTGTTTTAGGCTAGGTCAAGAAATCCACCACCCCCTCCCTCAATGATTTGTCACTGAAATAGGGCTGAAGTCACAGGTACCAGGCCTGCAGACGCCTTTTGACAAACCAAGGTACTGTGCAATATAATGCAAACGTGTACACTATCATAAACATTATCCAAGAATGGCGTTCACCTATTGAGGTCTCTCATGATGGAGCAGCATCAGATGGAAAAATCGGCTATCATTGCTAGATGTCCCTGACCATGTAGACAAAGAACAAAAGAAGAAGCCACTGAAATTCTTAAACACATGACACCTTAGTGTAAACAAAAGCATATCTGTTGTCCTGCATGCAAGCCAAAATAAAGCTGTGATGATTTAGTGTTTTCTTTTTAAATCATTAACCTGAACCTTAAGATCAACTGGGTTTGTGCCAACTCTTTTGCTTGGAAATGATAGTAAATAAAATTCTCCTTCTCAAGCGAAAGTCAATGAATTTCCCTTTTTCCTTCCTGTCAATCATCAACAACACACATGGCCTACAGCTGGAGTGATCTGTCTCAGAAGATATCAAGTAGCTAGTCAGACCAGTCTGGCTCTAGGCTGTTTAAGTTCCAGATGTCAGTAACGTCACACAACCATAACCAAAACTTCTGCAAATTTTGCTGAAATTACAGTACTGTAGGCTGTTCTAAGGAGTGGGAGTTATGTCCCTTCCAGTAGTATATGTTTCTTAATCTTCAGACTTCAAAACACTTTATTTTTCAAGGACATCAGCAATGGGTCCCATTGGACCTGCCTTACAGTCCTTGCTTCTCTACACATATAAGCATATTAAAAAGCAGATGAATCATACCACATACATTATGAAAAAAGTTATAAAAATGAAAGATAATAAAATAGTCTTTTATGTCACTGATGTTTTTCTTTTTAGAACCAACTGAAACTTCTGAATAGTTGTTGTAGTACTGCATAATACCAACAACAAAATAAAAAAGAAAGTGTACTTTACAAGATGTTCTGACATGCACACCCGCATAAGTATATATCTGACATGCAGACAAGGTTCTCTATATCTGTGCATTCTACACACCAGCCGTACCAACACAATGGCATCTGCTGTCAGTACATCTCACAGTGAGATAATCATACAGTGTAGCAGTTGACAAGATCTTTTGTACACTTCATGACGAAAATAAAAACAGTAATACATACTAAATAAACACAGTGATGTATGTGGAAGAAGAATGTTAACATTTAGCTGAATATGTTTGCATCAGAATACATTACTGTTATACTAAATTCTGAGCTTATTATTAGGCATGTGAAAGCAATAGCACACAAATGAACCATCACCATCAGACAAAAATCAAACCATAGTCATGTTAAAGATTCAACCCTTGTTCTTTTTCAGTCTAGTGAAATAAAAGAACAAAGAAACAAAGACAACAATTCTGTACAAATGTCTACATCATTAATGTGTGAATAAATGTCAGTGCTCAGAAATGCATATAAATGTGTAAATGTACAATAGCTGTTCCATACTAAGGAACATACAAACACCCGGCAAGTATGTATGCATGCATATCATGCATGTGAACACACACTCACACATACTCACACACACACACACACACACACACACACACACACACACACACACACACACACACACACATATGCAAGTGATACAAGGAACACAACTCATCCTGTGTTGACAAGTTCAAGATTTTCTCTTGACTTTCCAAGTACCTTGTCCACCATGATCGATGAAAGGCACACAGAACACAACAATGAAATGATTTTAAAAGACTGAAACTAATCTACAAATGCGCGCATGGGCACAGGAAAAAACTGGCACAATTAGCCAGTTTAGCCATTTATACAGTATGCAAACTGAAAGCACAAAACAACTGGAACAAAACATTCATCACAGTGCACTGTGCTAGGGGTCTGTATTGTAGTACGAGAATTCTAACAGGCAGGCAGCCCTTTATGAACATGAACATGGATTTGAGAAGCATAAGCTAATTGAATACAAACTGCTAATGGTATCTTCAGATCATATTTGTGGATAGGAAATGATTTCCCAAATCTTGATTCATAGAAGATGATCTTGTTTTAAATGGAAAAAACACCTGGCATGTACACGTCCACATGTGACAATGGACTTTAAACTGATGTCCGTGAAACTTCCAACAATCTACATAATTATTAAAATGGGAAAAAAGTACATAAGCACAAGCCATACCCAACTTAACACAATCAATCACAATTTAAATTGGTAAACAGGTTCTCACATTTCCATTTGAACTTATCCAGAAATGCCACATTCAGTTAGTGAAACTAAGGCAGTTGCACCAAAAGGCAGATGTCTAAGGGATACAAGCAAGATATAATGATGTGGGAATCTGCTCTTGTGAACCTACCCCATACATAGTAATATGGACAATCTGCTCATGTGAACCTGTCCCGTGCATAGCATTATGTCAATCTGCTCTTATGAACCTGTCCCATACATAGTATTATGGACAATCTGCTCATGTGAACCTGTCCCGTGCATAGCATTATGGTCAATCTGATCTTATGAACCTATCCCATACATAGTATTATGGACAATCTGCTCTTGTCAACCTACCCCAGGCATAGCATTACGGACAATCTGCTCTTGTGAACCTATACCATACATAGTATTATGGACAATTTGCTTTGTCAACCTATCCCAGGCATAGCATTATGGACAATCTGCTATAGACAATCGGCTCTTGTGAACCTATCCCAGGCATAGCATTATGGACAATTTGCTTTTGAGAATCTATCCCAGGCATAGCATTATGGACAATTTGCTTTTGAGAATCTATCCCATACATAGTATTATGGACAATTTGCTCTTGTGAATCTATCCATACATAGTATTATGGACAATCTGCTCTTGTGAACCTATACTATACATAGTATTATAAACAATTTGCTCTTGTGAACCTATCCCAGGCATAACATTATGGACAATCTGCACTTGTGAACCTATACCATACATAGTATCATGGACAATTTGCTTTTGAGAATCTATCCCATACATAGTATTATGGACAATTTGCTCTTGTGAATCTATCCATACATAGCATTTATGGACAATTTGCTCTTGTGAACTATACTATACATAGTATTATGAAACAATTTGCTCTTGTGAACTTATCCCAGGCATAGCATTATGGACAATCTGCTCTGACAATTTGCTCTTGTGAACTATCCCAGCATAGCATTATGGACAATCTGCTCTTGTGAACTTATCCCAGCATAGCATTATGGACAATTGCTTTGTGAACTTATCCCAAACAGCATTATGGACAATCTGCTCTAGTGAACCTATCCCACACATAGCATTATGGAGTGAACCTATCCCATACACAGCATTATGGACAATCTGCTTTTGAGAATCTATCCCAGACAGTAATATGGACAATCTCTCTTGTGCATTTGTCCTAGACATAGTAATAAGGACAACTTGCTCTTGGAAACTTTTCACAGACATAGTAATATGAACAGCATACTGTTGCAACTTAACAAATTTTGAGTTTTATTTGAGCTGCCTCATTTTGGTATTTATTCATTTTGGTATTTATTCATGCATTCTTCCTCTATAAACTTGTTTTCCAAATTTGATTCACACTTCCCTTGAATAAACTGATATGCAGCTTTGAAACTGCACATTTCTGGCAAAATCTTATTCAGCACCATGTTTTCCCGAGTGGTATCCCAAGTCAAGGTTTATGAAATCAATGAATCCCAATTAAGAGCATGCTTCACCCTTTCGCTCCAGTAATGGAATACTCCATAGGAGTGTTATGCTACTTTCAGGCGCACATTTATACCTACCGATAATAGCCACCAAGAAAACCTTCAGGACATCTTAATAAAAAAATTCTGTTGTGTAGCTGTGTCATGCTTATGATTGGAAATTGTTCAAAGAAGTATCCTGTATGTACTGTGTAGAACATTCAGTTAAGAATCCACGGAGCTTGTGCTGCCCATAATGTTCAATCCAGAATTCCATGAACATCCTGTACTGTCTGGAACCATCACTTCGAGGTTCCATGAGTATCCTGTACTTGTACTTTCACTCTAAGGAGCATCATACTGCCTAGAACCTTCACTCTAAGGAGCATCCTGTGCCATCTAGAACCTTCATTCTAAGGAGCATCATGTACTGTCTAGAACCTTCATTCTAAGGAGCATCATGTACTGCCTAGAACCTTCATTCTAAGGAGCATCATGTACTGCCTAGAACCTTCATTCTAAGGAGCATCATGTACTGCCTAGAACCTTCATTCTAAGGAGCATCATGCACTCTAGAACCTTCATTCTAAGGAGCATCATGTACTGTCTAGAACCTTCATTCTAAGGAGCATCATGTACTCATTAGAGCCCCCTCCACCACAAATTGAATTCATCTATTTGATACACTTGTGTGGAGTAAAATTGATATGTGGTTCAAAATGGCTTGTCATGAGGAAATTATGATACTGTGCAATTTTCATAAATAATTATGTGTTAATTGTTACTTGAATTCAACTTGAATGATAAAACACTTTAAGGAGATAGACAAAACAGCTGTCTGAAGCATTTGTGAGTGCAGTAGTCAATTGGGTTAACACCAGACTTCTGATGGACAGTCAAAAAAGACATCTCTGCCCAATAGGTAAACAGTGGAGATTTTTTTCCAATCTTTCAGATCAACATGTATGCCAGTGCCTAAACCCCCTTCATGAGCATACACACACACAATATCATATATGCACATGAAAGATCCTGTAAGTCACATCAGTGGCTGGCTCATGGAAACATGAAACCACCAGCATGCAAGCAAAAACAATTTTAAACAAATGGCTTTTAGCTAATCTATTATTTCTATCATTAGAAAATATATCTAATCTATTATTTCTATCATTAGAAAATATATCTCATCATTAGTGTCATTGTCATTTTTGTTTAAAGTCCAGCCGACTGTGTAGAGCCATATCAGGGTTGTAACCATTTCAAAACATACACAATACTTCAACAGGAGGAAAAAAAAAAAGAAGAAAATCAAGGACACATAACAATGCATTTCCACACATAATCGAAGGAGATGCCCCTGGCATTGATCACTCTATCCAATTTATCACAGAGAGGATTTAAAAAACATACCAGACTACAGATTTAAACACAACTAAGGACACTAAAATATTTATAAAGACAAACTTAAATTACCTAAAAATGCTTCCATATATCACATTTCTCTAAAGCCAAAAATGCACTTAATACATGTACCCAATTATCAATCCTAAGATAAAAGTATGTAAGACTTTTTCAAACACATACAGGTGAATGGACCAGCAAGGCAGAATATGATAGGAAGAAATGACAGAAAGCAAAGGAACAAGGCAGAAACAAAGATGTTATAGAAATGAGGAAATTTCTAGCACATAATTTCCAGAAGATGAGGATACTATTTCTACTGAAATAACCCCTAGCATCCCCACAGGGGGATTCTCATCTTTATCATAATTAGCAATGACAGAACACTGAAAACACTAGCTTCAATTTTGAAATGTCAAGATAAGCAAGCAAGCAATATTAAACACTAAATGAAAACCGTTGACATAGTAGACTCATAAAGTATATTCAGTAACTACATAGTAGACTCATAAAGTATATTCAGTAACTTTTAACTTTATGTTCATTACTAATTATCGCTGCAGACATTCTCTCTTCCATAGTTTTTTTTTTATCTCAACACTTTCAATGCGAACACAAGTGTGTCTATACTTTTCAATCATGCAATCAAACAAGAAAGTAAATGCTTCACTATGGAGAGAGATTCTTTCATTTCAGAATTCTTCTTTTTTGTTTTTATTCTACGCAGTCACTGAAACTGAAAATAAAGTCCAGATTCACACAACATCTGTGCATAATATTTATCATCAAATCAGGAAAAGATTGTTAATGATATAAAACACAATTTGTAAAATTTCACAAAATTTTGCATTGCCTGACAAGCATTGGGCAACATCTTATAGATGCATTCAGCGACATCTTTTAGCACTCCCATTCAACCAGGGATACAAATAAGCAATAGATAAATACAACATTGCTTGAACAAAAATACAGACAAACAAAAATGAAAAAGCAAACAAAAAACCACAAACACACACAAAAAGGAAGAAGCATGTAACATGCGAAGACATGCACATAATTTGGAGATATTTCAAAATAATATTTCCTTTGTCATTCCCGTTGCTTTCAAAGCCAACCAATGTCCAATATATATATATATATATATATATATATATATATATATATATATATATATCCATGTCCACAAGTACAAGTGTTTATAAGTGTCAATACGGAATAACTATCATTGAGAAAGAGATAGTGCGCATCATCTGACACAGGCTGTTTGTGCTACACAAATGGAATTAATATCACTATCATTATATAAAAGACAAGCCAGAGAGAGAAAGAGAAAGAGACAGAGAGAGAAAGAGATAGAGAGAGAGAGAGGGAGACACGGAGAGAGAGAGAGAGAGACGGACAGACAGATGGTCAGACAAAGAGACAGACTGACAGAAGCTTGGGAAGTCAAAAGCCTTTAAACTGCAGAGCTGGAAGAGTAAGAACTAAGATGACAAAAGTGAGAGATGTTCACATATAATCAACACAACAAATGAATCTTCTGACAATTTTGTCTGAAATACTGCATTGTTAACATTAACTATTTCAAACACGTATGTTCTATTTTTGCTGTTGTTGACTTCCCTTCTTCTCTTACTTTTTAAATATTAGAGCACAGAAAATGTACATTGATAATTTGCTTGTCTATTCTACATGATGCTCATCTCAGAGATATGAAAGTATGTTGTTGATGACTCTCGTTCATTCACTCATTGAGAGAGAGAGGGGGGAGTGAGAGAGAGAGAGAGAGAGAGAGAGAGAGAGAGAGAGAGAGAGAGAGAGAGAGAGAGAGAGAGAGAGAGAGAGAGAGGGGCCATACACTCAAAGATGGGGACAAAGATAATCAAACAGTATTTATTGAAGTCTGCTTTGACATCATGGTTTCCCTTACTCAAACAAGTCAGAACTTACTTTCCTGCAATTACATGACTGCGACTATCTGAAAAGAGGATTTCACACACAATTAGAATATGCATGTACGTAATACAAGATGTTTGGGCCCTCACTTGAGCACTTCTAGTCATGCAAATGTGTGTACACATACATGTGTGCAATGTGTGCCTGTTTGTGTCAAAAACTGTCATCAAAAGTGATCTCATCTCTGAGAGAGAGAGAGAGAGAGAGAGAGAGAGAGAGAGAGAGAGAGAGTGGTGTGGTGTGTGTGTGTGTGTTGTGTGTGTGTGTGTGTGTGTGTGTGTTTGTTCGTTCCTTGATTTAACGTCTTTTCACTATGAGTGATATTAGACGGGTGTGGTGTGTGTGTGTGTGTGTGTGTGTGTGTGTGTGTGTGTGTGTGTGTGTGTGTGTGTGTGTGTGTGTGTGTGTGTGTGAGCAAGGGAGTCACAAGACAAGCATGAGAGACAGAGCAATAAGAGAAGAACAGACAAGACAAAGACAGGAGCAAATGTTGAAAGCGGCTATATGAAACACCATCAACAGAGATATACATGTAAAACACTTTCCTTTATTGACAGATACACGCCAAAAGCATGCCAGAAAATAATTTCCACAAGGTCACTTTCTTTAGCATCATCAATCAGTACAAGCAGAATTGATAATTAAGGTAAAAATCAATGAATAAAACAAAAACTGGAGACTAAAAATTACATAAATAAACAGAAAAACAATGTGTGAAGATCTTAAACACAAACAGTATAATTTATTCTCATTCATGCCAAATTTCAATAAATAGTTTTGAGGGATCAAGAAAAACACATTACATTCTGCAAAACGATAAGAAAAATATTAGATTCCACAAATGACATGCTTTCTAGCATGTTTGTTGAGAAATACTTCTTAGTGGTGTTTCTAATGGCAGTTATTAAGAGAACTATTACATTCTGCAACTGACGAGAACCTCTATTACTTGGGGGGGTTTCTGATGACAGATTTCAGACTTCAAACTTCAGATGGTCTATTCATATAAAGACTTCAAACTTCAGACAGTCTATTCATATAAAGGTCAAGATTCTTAATGAAAGGATACAAGCTCACAACAAGTTTCCGATGTCAGTTATCAAGAGAAATATTACATTCTGCATTTGGCAAGTGCCTCTATTACTTGGTGGTGTTTCTGATGAGAAATGTAGAATTAATCCTGACAGACTAATTAAGAACTGATTACTTCAGTCTGTGATTATCTTACCAGTAGATCTCACAGATAAATCAAAATCAAGAAACATTACGATTTATCGTTTACAAATCCAAAGAGTATACATGCTTGAGTACACAGTATTCCGTGAGCATACAATATTCTACATTTTTTCCCTTGTGATAAAAGTACATTTTTTAAGTGAAGCTAATTATGTTCTAATTAGACTACATCTCAGTAATTACATTCAATTTCAGCACAATCAACAGTACACATTCAAAGCATGGGTCACACTTACGAAGAAAAAAAAAAACACCCAACAAAAAAGCGTGGTCTAACACACACACACCACACAAACACACACACACACACACACACACACACACACACACACACACACACACACACACACACACACACACACACACAAATAAAACTTGTGTCATAGGCACAAGACATATCACATTATATGTTTGCAGAAAATCACCCTACCAGAAGAAGGAAGGTGCTTACATGTGATGTAGAACATGGATAACTTTTTCCTACAACTATTAATGACAAATATTCTGTGCTAGTTACCGTGGATGTAAGTTTCATGGTTCTGTACATCTACAAGATGAAGTTCCAACTTAATAAATGCTGGGTGAACAATTTTTGTGTGTGTGTATTTTGTAAGAAAGAGAAACAGAGGACGGCCACCTGCATCACTTGCTAGAAACATCACAAACATCAGTGGCAAGAAACTCCAGGAGGTGGTCAGACTTAGCCAAGATCGAGAGTGCTGGAGGCAACTTGTGAGGACATCATGTGCAGCGGCCAACACTGTTCCCGGTGACGCCGACAGGTGAGACAGGTGAGATTTTGTAAGATGAACTGTGTTGATTGCATGCATCTGTCTGGAGCGTGAGTGTGCCTTGATTTGAACTGTCAGGATTTGGCGCCACATAAATACTGTAATTATGTTATTATTAATACCCTACGTGCATCCATGTGTGTTGCAAAATAGACAATTACTAATTTTATACAAATAACTAAAAGGACTAATGGTTACAAAAATACCAGCTAAGTGTAATTTGGGTTTATGTTATTCACTATAAGGAAAGATGAAAATGTATGATGCTGAAATAAAACATAGGTGTAGCCATCTGGATTTTTTCCCACAAATAAAAATGTTTACACACAATGCACGCAGTAATGCAAATCATCTGGCAAACCTGCATGTCGCTCTCCAAAAATGCAATACATACATATATGTATATATTAGTGGGGAAAGCCTACAACAACTGCAGCCACTGAAATTGAGAAAATAAAATCAGAAATCAGATGAACAGAAAACAGAAACAACTATCACTCACAATACATGATATGAAAAACAACGAGAACCAGAATCACAATGCCAAATTCTAAAACATGACAACAGAATCACGTTGCCAATTCAAAGCCGTTTCTAGTCTGAACACCAAGAAGACAATGAGAGCAAGCACAACGAGTTGGGTCAACACATCGCACAAGGCAAACAAAACACACTGAACACATCTCAAGGCTGAGCAAACTCCAGCATGAGGTATGAAATGTGTTCAAATACATAACACAAGTACACAAAACTTATGAAACATGAATCACATTCCACAAGCATGCAATCCTGAAGAACTGTGGACACATTCCCGCAAGTGTTGCAACACTTATGAATGTGGACATGTTCCACCGATGTTCAACACTTGTGTAACACTTATGAAATGTGGACACATTCCATGAGTGTACAACATTTACGTAACACTTATGAAATGTGGATACGTTCCATGAGTGTACAACATTTACGTAACACTTATGAAATGTGGACACATTCCACGAGTGTATGACACTTACATAACAGTTATGAAATGTGGACACATTCCATGAATGTACTACACTTATGTTAACACTTATGAAATGTGGACACTTCTAGAATACGAACACATTCTACCAGTGTGCGACACTTAAGAAATGCCAATACGTTCCACTTGTATACAAAACTTACTAAATATTCAAAAAGACAACACTTTCCACAAATGGTACAAAACTGTTCCTAAGCAATACAGGAATCTACATTTTCTGTATATACACACACTTTCACAATAACGATTCAGATCTAGGAAACCACCACCACTGGGCAATAAACAACACTACATTTCATTCAACACAGGAATCTGTCCTAAAAATTATGCTGCCAATATATTTCACAATTATCACACTGGCTTCATTAAACAAACAGTCTTTAGTGTTGATAACATGAATCCTGTGCAAGATATGTTGTACGGAAAAACAATCTCTATATCATTAGAGCATAAGGAACATAATGTTCTATATCAAAAACAGCATGAACAAGGTACAACAAGCTCAAATCTCTTTAACACTGAACAAGATGCTATATATATATATACATTCATTCAATGAATCAGTAACTAGTCCCCAGATCCAATGAACACAAAATCACAAACCAATGAATAGAAACAAGTGATTAAATGTAAAAAGTAGGGTTTGAATGTTTAAACAAAATGGAAACCACACAACATGCACACTGTACAATCAACAAACTATAATATTATCAACAATGCATAAGTTATAGGACAACAAGAAAGATTATGCACTTGTATATTGTATCAGACAGACATTACAGATGGATAGAAAAAAATAAATTCAACAACCAGAGAATACACAAATAATTAATCAACCCTTTGACTCCCGCACCCTATCCATCAACTGCAAAAACTTTACCCTTTGACTCCCTCACCCTATCCACCAACTTCCTACAGGAAGCTGATGGGTAGAATGCGGGAGTTGAAGGGGTTAAGTTTTGTTTTGCTAGCATAGTTGACACTGTAGGATGCTGGTGTTTAGAGTGCAGGAATCAAAGGGTTAAGTAACATAATTCTAATCCGAAACCTGTTCAATCATAGGTTTCCATTCCTTTACCTTTATTTGAATCCAATCCTAAATTGGTTTAATTTCAGAAGCCAACACTTTAAAAGAAAAATGATTATATTTCATAGACATTCCTTTACCATTAATTACATATTTAATACACGAACTCACAAATTCTCACCTGGATATAATGAAATATTTGCAATACATGAACCTTCCTGTTTCATATCATTAAACGATCTACTATTATCAAGATACAGTCCTAACATTCAAAATCATCAGGCAACATTCTGCAAAAATGTTGGTTGTCATTTGAAGGTGTTACTTTATGTACAAAAAGAAACAAAACAAGATGGCATAGCAATGCAATGCTTTATGCAGTAATCAGTGTATGTATGTGTGTCCATTATTATGAAGCTGCATTGCATCTGTGCCTTGTCGCTTTGTCTATTATTATCATCATTATCATCATCATAATCATCATCATCACCACCATAATCCCTATGGCTGTATCTTTTCAGTTTTTGTTGTCTTGATCTGGCAAACATATCATTGAGAATATACACTACATCCAGTATGCAAGTGAAAATCATCAAAATAGTGGAAAAATGCTCCTGGTTACAAATTTTTAAAAAAAGAAACCACAACAGTTTTTCTTCAGTCACATTCATGCTAGGCACTGTGTTGTTGCTGTACTACCCCAAAGGAATCCGCCGACTGTACATCATGTGTTCTTTGTGAATGTACCATTTATACTACATTTTTTACCAGCTCATCAGAAAACTGGCAATTACAGTTTCATTCAATGGCAGAAACAGTCATATCAACAAAAACAAAAATCAGACCAACAATTACCAGGAAAAATTAAGGGGCCAGAAGAGCCTGGCGTTTGTTCAAGGATTCATCATTCACCAAATCCCCCAGCAGTCTTGTACAAAACCCTATGCGCTAGCAACGTCTTCAAACCTCAAAGCCACTTTATCACTGAAGGATAGAAGTAGCATCAGGTCCCACTGGACTTGAAAGGGGCTGGCTGGGAAATGGAACCTATGAAAAACGGTCAGAAGAATCATATTCGATGTAACAATACTTCTTCATCATGCTGGACATCACTCGCCAGTGTGTACAGGGTCTGTGATCTATCTCAACAGCCATCTTTTTCTTAATATATTCATGCCTTCACATTTCACATATACTATGACTGACAGATGTATTTAGTAAGGGAGAAGAAAACTCATTTTAACATATTTCATGTTAACCAAAACTATCAATCTACTTCAAGATTTTTTCCTATTCAGTTTATTCATCTAATACATGTATTACTTTTGATAAAACCACAACTCAAAAGTATCAATGATATAACAACAACTTGAAAAACAGCAACAGCAAATTCTCCAATATCATAAATGATGAATAAAGACTAGATAATAACAAGTTAGTCTACAATCTCCCTTTTTTTTATGACAAAAACATATTACAGAAAATTCTAGGTATGTACTTTTTAAGGACACAGTGACCTTGAAGAAGCCTTGGTTGAAATAAAAGTTGACATGCATCCAGGACAATGGTAGACTGTCAATGCAGTGATAACAGATTTCAGATACTGTCTTTAAGTCCTCATGCACTTTCTCACAAAAAGCCGATTTTAGGCACTTTTTGGTCTATGTGACCTTGACCTCAACATCTTGTCTTCCAAATGCATTCACAACTCCTGAATGGTCCACTCTTTTGACTAAAATCTGGTAAAGATCAATCCAGAAACAGCTGAGAAAATCATGCTAACACATTTTGGTAAAAAAAAGAAAGAAAAAAAGACAGACACACACAGACAGAGACACACACACACAGACACACACTCCTGGGCCATATGAAATTATCTCTTTTTTTTTCTTAACAGGAAAAAACAGACTGACAAAAGAAAAGAACAGAAAGAAATCAAGGAATCCAAATGTGAACACAGTAACTCCACATCTAACTGAAAGACCAGATGCTGATACAAAATGTTATTCATCCAAATAAACTGAGCAATTGCAACAAAAGGTTTTATAAAAACAAACCAACATAAAAGAGAGTTATATACTAGTGTGCCACTTAAGCATCAATGGATACACTAATAAGCCTGTAAGTGAGAAAGGAGCCTTCTTGACAATATTACGGTCAGTAAGTCTTCAATGACAAATAGTCTTATGTCCACCATTGTGAACAGAAAGAGGAAAACAGTTATGGATAACAAAACTTGCTCATAAATGCCCAACAGTAAAACAACTCTTTTTCTTATATATGTGCATACACACACACACAAACAAAGAGAGAGAGAGACAGACAGACAGACAGAGATAGAGAGATAGAAACAGACAGCGAGAGAAAGTGGGGGAGAGAGAGAGACAGAGACGGATATAGGCAGACTGACAGACAAACAGAGTAATCAAATATGTGTATTGCCAACAGAAAATATCCTAACACAGCTCCCATTCATGTTCAAGAAAACAGTGTCACAGCAGAAAAATAAAAACAATCAAAACTCAAATGCAACTGGTCTTGATACCCATTACACATCCACAACAAATGGCAGACCAGTCTTTTCTAAAAACAGACTGACACAAAAATATAGACATTGTTGTTTTCATCATCTGAAACAGAAAAGCTATCTCAAAGCTGATGATCTTACTACACTCCGCTAACTGATATAAGCATGAGCTATAAATGGCAAAGCAATCCTTTCTTAAGAACACACCAACATGAAAATACAGAGTGATTGCCGTTTTTGTCATCACATAAACCTGAAATGGAAAAGCTGTATTTTAAAGCCAATGGTCTTGTTAGATTTCACTCACAGATAAAATCATAGCATGTCTGTCTGTCTTACAGTACAATGAATGCATCAACAGAATTCAAATCCTGAGGCAGCCAGGCACACTACCAAATTTGCTCAAAGATGCAAATTCATCAGAGGATCAAACAGTGACATGAAAATGATAATGACAGGTACATATACACAACCTGATGATAGGTACAAAACACTGAAACAGAACTGTACAATCAGTTTTCATACAGTTAAAAGGATTTTCATGACTGGTACGTTAATTCTGAAAAAGGATTATATGACAGGTATGCCAGACAGAGTTTACAGATCTTAACAAAATCCACTACCACTTGTTTTTACCTCATACAATGGATCTGTCTTGTATTATGCTCAACTTCATGGCACAGGCATGAGTTTATGTTGGAATCCAAAGAAAGAAAGACTATCTGGAGAAGAAAAAAATGCAAACATGCAATACTTGAAAACAGAAGAAAGAAGACTTAAGGCCAAAAGTAGACAATGCAAATCAAGAGTTCAGGAGTCGCTTCATGAGGGATTCAACACACTCTGACAATTCCATATGTGCTCCACCCAAATCTGCCAGCAATAATTTGGTACAATTCTTCACCTGCACAAAATCCTATGAACTGGCAATGTCTGGAATTGCGGAGGAGGGAGGACAAATGATCTGTCAAGGACTACCTGATACCATCACAACAACAAGATCAGCATTAAGATCGGCAATGAACAGGCCAGTTTTAATGTTGCAGGGCCAGGTCTAAACTCGAGACATTGTTATTGTTACTTTTATTGTTGCTTAAAACCCAGCTGACTGCGCAGAGCCATATCAGGGCTATAACTATCTCAAACGTATACCATACCTCAGTGGGGGGGGAACCGCACACACATGGAAAAGAAAATTAAAGACACATATCAACACATTCACACAAATAATCTACGGATCACACATATATAATATAAAGGTGTGTCCCTGGCACTGACTACTCTTTCCAATTTATCATCAGAGGATTTAAAAAAACATACCTGAATACATATGTAAACATAACTATGGACACTAAAACATACCTATGAAAACGGGCCTCAATTACCAAAAAAATTGCTTCTGCACATTACGTTTCCTCAGAGCCAAAAATACACATAATACATGCACCCACTTATCAATCCTAAGAGAAAGTATGTAAGGTTTTATGGAACACATACAGGTAAAGGGAACAGCCAGGCGAAAAATGACAGGAAGAAATACCTTGAGACCACAGCTCTATCAAAAGAACCAATCAGCCCACGTCAAACTCTAGCTCACCCGGGGATCACACCCACAAACCCTGCATTACCACCATGGTGCTTTAATGCAAGTCAAGACAAAACCAGGACATCTTACAAAGGCAGGGAAAATTGGCAAAAACACGGCTGCAGTTGAAACATACAGTTTCTACTGCAAGCTTGACCAGTGACAAGTAACTGGCAATAATCTGATATCTTCTTAAGCAAACTTGAACAGAAATTGGAAAATGATCCACTGTAAACAGCTGAGAAAGATCACCACTTAACATTTATATATGACCGTACATGGGAAACGTGGGCTTAAGAGCAAAATTTTCTTCAATTTTGAAAACTCATCTTCAAATTTCAGTGCTTATAAATGAACATGCAAAAAACTTTATTTTACCTATTACAGTCTTCAGATAAGTTTAAATTTTGCAAATGTATCTTTGACAAGAAATACCCTCATAATTTTTTTTAAAATCTAAAATAAAAAAAACCCTGCTTTTTACAGTCCTTTCACTTACATGATAAAACTTAAAAATAAAAGATTAGTTCTTAAAGACTTGAAATATGGAAAGACCCAACTTTGACCCATTTCAGCTATTTGTAACCACAGCTACAACTAGTTGGCTGCATCTTTAGCTGACTTTTTGCATGCTGGGTTACAGATAAGTCCTGTTCTGCTAATCAAAACTTATGTTTGTTTGCTTGCTTATAATTTCATTTTCAAGGAAAATATGTTTGTTTAGTCGTTTTCTTTTGACTTATTTTCAAGAAAAAGAAGTTATCTATTATCAGAGTATGTTCTTCACTGACACTTTGAGTCTGTCCCATTTATACAAACCAAAGTTTAAGACCTATAAACATGTGAAAAAAGACTGATAACACTTATTTAATGAACACAAAGACGTGTGCAAATTTCAGCCAACTGGCCTTTGTCATGCATACACAAACAGTTGTCCTAAAAGATGTGCTTGTCTTGTTTCCTTCCACAAGTACTCCATCCAAATCTGCCAGAAATGTTTGGAAGTCGCTTTGACACTACATAAAAAGTAATGTGCAGAAAAGCTACTGACATGGAAAGAGGGTGGAAACATAACTAATATTACATTTATAGCTGTGCCCATCAGATTAACTGACACTGCACATTTCTGAGGGAACTGAAGTCCAGAATTCACCATTTAGTAGACGGAATTCAATGTTTTTGATTTCCTGTTCCTTCCATCATGTCACCTCGGATTTCTTTCACAGGATAATGGCACTACATTACAAACTAAATCCACTGTTTTTTTCATTCTTTCCAAAACTGGTGTAGGGTGGAAGAAAGAAAAAATCTACATGCAAACAGGGACCAAATCACAAAATGAAACATTTAATTATACACTCAAAACAATGACAATGCAAATTAACAAGATGTAAGGTAATTCTTCAAAAGAAAAACTCGGCGGCCAAGCCAATCTAACCAGTGTGAAAGACAAAGAAAAATAGAGCTTTTAAAAGAATAAAATGGAAAATACATTAAACCCTCGAATGGAACACTAGTAGATACCAGCACTACAGGGAAAGAGCAAGAGAAAAATAAATGTGTCTGTATATCTGCTTGAAATTTGTATATATAACAAAAATAAAAGGATGCTGAAAGTTTTACCTATACACTTGTACATATATGCATATACAATTATTGCATACATATACATTACATGTAATTATGCATGTATATGTGTATGCTCACATGCATGCACGCAAGCGTCTATAATATACACACAGATATTGACATTTGCACGTCTCTTATGTAAGATATATGCATGCTTGTTTATTAACATTTTTTCTCATTGGAAAATTTGGGAAGGAAACGCAGCCATCTTCACTAACAAAACGTATTCAACACAACAATGCTCAGTAAAAAATAAATACAAACCCCCAAAAAACAAAAAAATCACAAATGATACATATACACAAACAAAAATAACATTAACAACAATGCATGGTACACACAGTTTCTCATGTCCAATTTCTCAAAATGGGAGAAGCAATAGAAAAGACAAAAATGCAGCGAATAAATGAGTGAACAAAAGTAATTATCAGCTATATTAGCAGAGCATTAAATTTTAGCAATCAAAATCTTTACAATGCGCATTAATCAATGTGATTCAAGTAAAAATCAAAGGAACAAGAAATCAGCGGTGTGGAGATGAAGAAACTCATTCTACATCTGGTATGAGGGTGCCAAAAGGATAGTCCCACATCTTGCTGGAGATCCCAAATCCTGCAAAAATACAAAAACATAATAAGTACTGAAGTCAAGCATCTACATCTATAGCAGTGCAACATTTTCCAGACTGCATCATCCAACATATGGACTCTGAAAACTGCTCTTATGAAGATTTTACCACAGCAGGTCACTTCCATTACTGATAAAAGGTCCGAAACGAATCATAGCAAATGCTATACAAGTCTGTCTATATAAACATGGCAGCCCCTGGTGAGATGTTTTGGGTGTGGAAACGTTCAGTGCACAGAAAAACAAACACAAACCCACACCTGAGATAATCACACCAAAATAAAAACCTCATTCGTTTTTCTGATACAAACGCAGTAGCAAACCCACACAAAGGTGAGCAATGAAGTTACTTCCCTTGCCACTTCAATTTACTTTCTGTACAAGTCCTTCAAAACCTTGCACCTCAAAAGCTTGAGCCATGCACACTTTCTGAACACACTTTGGTAGAACAAAACAACAACAACAGCAACAACAACAACAACAGCAAAAACAACAAAGAAAACATCAACAGAGAATAGGATAGCATCACCAGGACTGTCCTTCACTGGACACCAAAAGGTTAAGAAGACAAAAGAGACCAACAACACATGGCAATCAACAATAGTGGGGAGACCGTAACCCTTTGATTCCCGAAGCCTGGGTTGGACACTATGAACCTTCCTAACTAGGCCTATAGTGTTCATGAGATAAATTTTGTTGTGCTGATTTGAGTAGGCCTAAATGTATGGGACATTTTACTTTGCTTTGTGAGTTAGGGTAAGGTATTATAATTTTATTTTCAAAGCTGACAATAATACTGGTAGGCTTCTTACAGCTCTACACCAATCTCTCTCTCTCTTGATCCTTTCTCTCTTTGACAGGCAGGGAAGTTAATTGAGCAGGGGTACAAAAGTCCTTGTGTTCCTGCATGTTTTATGTTCTTGTTTTTTGGATTTGTTTTTGTTTTGGTCAGTATTTGCCTCTTGCTCTGTATGTATAGGCCTGTTTGTCCCTACAAATGGGATTTTCACATTACGCTACAGGATAGAACAGATAGATGTACTATTACTTTCCCTCTACACTATTTTTCTCACAGATGATCTCTTCATGAGGATGAAGGAGCGATTTCTTAAGACTGGCAGAGGGCGGAGACCTAGTCTTTTGGACAACTTTGACAGCAATGATGATGAACTGCGTCTTAACATGTTTTAATTTCCTGTCACTTGTGAAGGGGAATCACTGATCATAGACACTGACAAGTATTTTTTTACATTTCATTACAACATGTTTTTTGTAAAAAGAGATGATTTCTATCTTTTGTGCTTCCAGTTTAAGTTGAAGGCCAGGACAATTATCTACTGTGATTAAGCAACAGTGAAAGGTCAAGACAATGATGTGGAAGCTTTTGATAATGTTCTACACACAGTTAAGGAACAGTTAAAGGTCAAGACATGTTTTAATCATTGTTTAATAATAATAAAAAAAAAAATTAGCATGTAAAAACTATGAAGATGACTTCTTTGAATATTGTTGATGTACATGTCTTGTTTGATTCGATATGTAAACAAAACGCATTATTTGTTACTATTATCAGCTGACATTTGTTATAATTTTGTCATCTGATTTTTGTTTACAGAAAGATTGAAACCTAATGTCTTGTTTGTTATACTGACAGATCATAAAAAACTGATCATTTTGGTATATGGTACTTTGCAGTAGGATGAATGTGACAGAAGTTACAGAGTCTTGCAAAAAGCTAAAATACACATTTTTTTCAAAATAGGTATTTTATCCTTACCCAAATATGGTTTGATTAAACATACAGATGTCTGGGGTTGTTTTACATTGAAAGAGTTTGTCATGCTGAGCAATTTGATATCAAAACCATTTTTGTAACTTTAAAGTGAAAAAAGTTATGGTGCACCAAATATGTGTAAAATTCGCCATTTTTTTCACTGTGACAAATCGGCATATTTCGCATTTTTGACATCTGATATCTTTTCAACCAGTTTTCAGATGAAGCTGGAAAAAATTAGGGTTAAATTCCTTAATATGTTTATCATATATGATTCATTTCAGTGTCACTGTATTGTATTTCTTAAAGATAATGGAGTTTGAAATTAATGAAAATGGGTCCCTTGCCCAGTTTTTGGAATGGCGGCGTCCAATTTTGCTATTTTTTGTCATTTTCATAGGTCTTTATTTTTATTGATATGCATTTCTGTCCATATGTTTTTTGCACATCAACTTAACAAGTAAAAACCTCCTCAGAAATGATTTTCTGGACTTGTGTGATTTTATATGTGTGTTCAAGGCATGTCTGAATGTGGCCTAAAATACCGTGCGAAATTTTTCTAAGTCCAAAAAGAAAGAAAAAAATCATAAAAAATTAATTTTTTATCCCACATTAAAAAATAAAGTATGTATGTGTTCAGAATGAAAATCTCTATTTTCCCAGCTGATTTTTATACAGATAAGTTCAAATTTGAAAATCACTTTGGAATACCTAGTAACATCCAATAATCTACTCAAGTCTCACACACAGACACACACTCACTCCATCACAGACAGACAGACAGACAGACAGACACACATACTGGCCAGTATTCATGTATTTCTCCCCCCACCCCCTCCCCTCTCTCCCCGCCCACTCTCTCTCTCTTCGTCTTTTCCATATTCTGTTCTGATTTTTTTCTTGAATGTGTGTATTCACTTTGTTCTGTCCACACTATGCTGGTGAAAATGTTGCTGCAGAGTCTGTATTTACCATCCTTAGTGGACATGCATGCAGAGCATTTTTAGTTTCCATAAGCCACCTAACACTGACACAACTTACAGGATCTTTAACATGCACATTTGACGTTTTGCATGTGTATACACATGAAGAAGGTTTAGGTGCTGACAGGTCTGCACACATGTTGACCTGTCAGATTAGACAAATCAGCCTCTAAACGGGAGATACCCAGACAAGATTGGTCTCAATTGGCCCTCTCATATCTTGTCCACTCGACTATTGCGCCCATCAAGATTTCAGTTTACACACAGCAGAATTTATGAGAATGGTTACTTTCTCAACTTTCATTTGCTGTTTATCTTTCCCAACCCTTAACAAGTGCAAGTACTTCTGTTTTCTAAAATGATGTTGAATATTATGGATTTTCTCTCCAAAGAAACCAATAACTGTCCATTATAGCTGTATAAAAACACTTAAAGAACAGCTGAAAATAAAAAATAAGTAATTTCCTTAAGAGAGTTGTGTTCTGAACATTATTCATCCTTTGACTCCTGCATCCTAACCACCACCTGAAAACTTAAACCTTTTGATTCCCTTGCCCTATCCAACAGCTTCCTGCAGGGAGCTGGTGGGTACGGTGAGGGAACCAAAGAGAAAGTTTTTTCTTTGCTAGCATGGTTGACCATGTGGGATGCTGTTGAACAGGGTGCAGGAGTAAAAACGGTTAATGTAGCATCTGATATACTATTAATAGTGTTATCCATATGAGGACTACAAAATTTAGATCAAGGCTTAAAACAGGAGGAGGAAAAAACCACTGAAACTAGGTGGGTCCGGGGACAAATCAGGGGTCATAACTTGCGCGCCATTGCTATGAACGCTTGCAAGCCGATCACGCATGCCTTGCTCCTTTCGTTTTTTCTTTCTTTTTTCTTTTGTTTTTTATTTTAATACAAACCGAAATCGCGGAATTCCGCCCAGATGCAGAACGTTTTAAGCTCTGTTAGATCCAATCTGACAAACAGCATAAAAGAGAAACAGAAAATTAACTAATTTCCATTAACCTTTATCCGCATTTGTCTTTTGCTCATAGAGTCAAAGTGTTGTTGTCTATCCCTCTGGGCCTACCTTCCTTATTTCTGCTTTTAAACTTTTAACAAAAAATCCAATTATTACATGCCTTCTCTTCCTAACTCCCATCCAATATGCCTCCTCCTTCCATACAACCGTCCACCTCCTCCTGCTGTCTTTTTTCCCCTCTCTTCTTCTCCAACTTACCCATATCCTGCTGTTCAAAATGATGCCTGACGTGGTATCGTTTAAGGCTGCGGAAGTAGTTGGTGATAGGTGTTCCATGGTGGATGTAGTAGTGGGTCAAGTCGTAGACCATGTACCCTATCAGTGTCCCCGTGAACAAGGCCTGAGCCACAGGTACTGGAGCGATGGAGCAGTAGAGGCCCAGGATCATAAGGGCAAAAATTGTGGCTGGAACGGTTGGGAAGACAAGTCGCATTCGGTCCATCGGTGACTGGAAACAATCAATCAAACCACTGTCAATGGCATGAAACTTTGTAAAATTTTGTCATTTCTGATGGTAACTGCCACTTTTACAACTGAAAACTTTAAAACAATCTTTTTGTTGATAATTAACTATTAAGTAAACAATCTTTACGTTGATAATTAACTATTAAAGGAAACAATCTTTACATTGATAATTAACTATTACAGGAAACAATCTTGAAGCTAATGATTTGCTGTCACAGGGAACTTTATGCCATTAAGGAACTATCACAGGAAACATTCTTTAAGAAAAATGTTGCTGTAACAGGAAACAAGAGCTGCCTCAGGAAACAATCTTCAAGCTAATCATTAGTTGTCACAGGAAGCAATCTTTAAACAAATAATCTCACAGAAAACAATCTTTTAATAATAATAAACTGTCATAGGAAATAATCTTTACACTAATAATGTCACAGGAAACAATCTTTACACCAATAATGTCACAGGAAACATTCTTTAAGTTAATAATTAGCTATCACAGAAAACCATCTATATACTAATAATGTCACAGGAAACAACCTTTATACTAATAATGTCACAGGAAACAATCTACTGGCTGATAAATAACTGTCACAGGAAATATTCTTTATGCTAACAATATCACAAGAAACAGCCTTTAAGCTAATAAATATCACATGTAATATTTAAGCTAATAAGTGAATGTGATAGAAAACAATTTTTTAAGCTAATAACATGATACAAAACAATATGCAATCCAATAAATTAACAGTCATGGGGAAACAATATCTAAGCTAATAATGTCTCAGGAAATATTCTTCACACTAATCATTAACAGTCAAAGAAAACAATCTTTCAGCAAATAATTACCTGTCACAAGAAACAATATACTTAAGCTAACACTACCACAGGGCATGTTCTTTGTGCTAATAATGAACTGTTACATGAAACAATCTTTCGGCTAATAATTAACTGTCACAGGGAACGATCTTGAAGACAATAAACTGTCACTCGAAACATTCTTTAAACTAACAATTAACTGAAGCAAATAATTTCACAGGAAACAATCGTTATGCTTAAAATTAATCATCACAGGAAACAATCTTTATGCTAATAATATCATAGGAGTGATCTTTAAATTAACATGTCACAGGACACAACCTTTATACTAATAACAATCTTTATGCTGGTAATTTACTGTCACAGGAAACAGTCCTTATTCTATGGATTAATCTGTCATTTTAAGTCTGAAAACTGGTTAGGCTGCAAGTAAAGCAATGCAGATTTGGTAACGTGTACTTCTGGCTGACAAGTTTGCAATGCAGATGCTCCCTGGCTATGGGGAAAACAGTTCCACAATATCATGCTGACTGAACTGAACACAAAGGCAGTTTAACCCCTTTGCTGAGCTGTTGCATGTGCAAATATGTCACATTTTAACCACTGGCAGTGCACTGCTGACAATATACACAGTATGTCTGGAATAAAGTGGTGTTAACTTTTCCTTCAGTATTGCAGAAATATTGACCTTGAAAGTTAGATGACATGACTTCATAAAAGCTCAATTTTTCTTGAGTATGGCATATTCAAAATACTTTCATCATTATTAGCACTACTTGACATTTTGAGAAGCTTTCATGACCTAAACTGTACTTTCCTATGACAATGGCAAAGTGAAAGTTCTTCACAATGCCGACAATGGTGATGAAGAGTTTGGTCCTGACAAAGTGAACTCCAGCATATGTTCAAAATGAAAAATCAAAACAAAGTTACAATCAACCAAAATTTACACATTTCCTTGGGAAAAAACAAACAAACAACAACAACAAAACAAAGAACAAAACAATAATTATCTTGTATGGAATATCACAAGAAAGGATTTTCATGCGGTCTGTTTTTAAATTTGTGTGCCTACTTTTAACTGAACTCACACTCTCATCCCATTCACCACCTTCCTGCCAGTTTCAGTTTCTTCAAAGACAGTGTTTCCAAGCTTGAAATATTTCCATAAACATTAACACTGTCATGTGATGGAAAAGGATCCAAAATAATCATGGCATACCCTAAAAGCCTGCAAATAAACACTACATACTGGTAAGGTTTTAACAGCCTATTCAACCAACTTGAGATTCTATGTCACCGACAGGTTCTATATGCTATTATCTGTCCTACTTTGACTCAAATTTTATAAAAAAAACAAAAACAAACATATAATGAAGTGAAATACATCTCCCCATCTGCAGTACCTCATCTAGCCCCATAAACAACTACTATGACCATTCTCAACTGTCTGGTAACTATCAAATGTCAGTTTACTAGATTATTTCAATATACATATATATATATATATATATATATATATATATATATATATATATATATATATATATATGATGCTGTCTCAAAAGGTGCCACTGTTATTACTATGGTTATTCAACAGTTCAATAATAAATAATTTTGAACCTTTGACACACATTTTTAATATAATTTGCCTCAGAAAGCATTTGAGAGATACATATGATAAATCCAAATTGCTGTATTATGTTTTTGTGGGTGAAAATAACGAAAATGTTCATCAATGTTGTGTAAATCCATCTTCCAATTTGTGACATTGCACATAGCATTCATCATGTGTTTACTTGGTTGTCAGTAAACAGTATATGAGCGAATGTGGTGTTATTTGTGTGACTGATGGAAGATTATATCATGATTTTCCACAAGAATCATGAGTGTACAACGTTTCTTTCGACAATAATTTGATTTGAAAACCCGTATGCTCGTACGTGACATGCTTTGTCACGCTGAATTTATAAAAAAATATCCTCCTCAAAGGCTATGAATTGCCAATGAAACAAGTCCATGTGTAAATTATAACTGTATTATGGATCTCTTTTCAAAATATTTCACACACATGGATCGTTTTTGAGTAGTTAACTTGTCAGGTCGATTTTCCGACACTGACCGAAGCCTTGGTCTGTTCGTCACGTACGACAATTTCGGCCTCGGAAAAACTGCACCGACTGCGTCGTCTGCTTCAATCGAGAATTATCTTCCGTGGAACCTCGCGGTACGGTCACGTGATTCTTTTCTTGCCAAGATGGAGGGAAGAAAGCGTGAAGGTGAGTTTTTTGGTTTTGGTCTTTGTTGTACGATATGTAACGTACGATCAGAAGTAACGAACAACCAAACAACATTTAAATACCTATTCCTAAGCATCTAGTGGACGTTCTTGTGCTTTTGTTTCAGCAGAACATTATTTTGATTGATAATGTAAGCGTCGAAAATGTTGCTATGGTAACGAAGGTTGAACGAACGACTTTCGTTTTATCAACAGACCAAGTTTCCGGCTTGGTCTGTGTCACGAACAACCTAAAATATTTCACAGGACAATCATTACTGACAACCATAGGTCAGATTATCGATGTATTGCACTTGCCTGACGAACATTTTAACAATTATAACGAAGTTTCCATGATCTCTTTAATCATAATTTTGCTTCAGCAATTTGCATGGTTGGTCGTGACTAATCTTTCGGAAGACCAAGTGTCTAGGTTTGTACTTATGTCACTAACGACTGTGAAGTAATGCAATTTTAGTTTTGTTACTTGCTTTGCATCCCAAGTCTTTCTATTACAAAGTGCTCTATTATGATATTGTAATGAATAATACTGACATACATGAGACCTATTATTTTCTGATATGCCCTAACTGATTGGTCGTATGTGACATTCACAACACAGACCAAGTGGTTCTATGGGCCCCGCAGTGGGGTACTGCGGATTGAGAAATTAGGGTCCCCTCCTGTTTTGGAACCACAGGAGCTATCTAGTTTGCTGTGTTAGGTAGTTAGGAATTCCTCTTTCCTGTCATGCTCTCGTATTTCTGCCTTCAAGCCCATTCACCTGTATTTTTTCCAAACTCTCTCCCCAACTCCCCGAAGACAGAGTATGGCTGCCTTTAAGGCTGGATAAGAAAGGGCCATGCACGCAAACATCCACTCCCTCTATGAGGTAGTTAGGTTGTGTCAATTTACATGCTTAGATAGGGAGTGCCCGCAGGAGTTTTAGCCTGTGAACGCAGAAGGTTCTATGGGGCCTTTAGAGTAACCCTTTCCCCACCCCTTTCTCAAAAATGTATGTGACAGTTTTTAAGTAATTTGTCTTGTGGTGTTCCTGTATAGGCCTATTCAGATTTTATATTTTAAAGAAAATTACTATCTCTTTCTGTCAGGTTTACGTGTACGCATTGGCCCCAAGACCACTGCCCCACCAACTCCACGAGTCATCACTGGTGCTGATGGCAATTGCCTGCCAAGGTGCTTGAGTCTCTTTGTTTATGGGCAAGATACACATCACATTGAGATGCGATGCAGGATTGTCAGCGAACTTACAAAGTGCCTAGAAAGATACATCCAGGGTGAGGGAATGGGAGGGGTATGGGTGGTCAGATACCTTGCCATCCTTGCAGAGGGGTCAGGGCTTACCCCGGAATCATCCATTGACGACGACATGGTAAGGACATCTCTTGTCAGAGAAATAATGTATGTGCGGCACCGAAGCATCAACATGGGGTTATGGCAACTTGCTGCAGCAGCCAATGTTCTTGGTGTTGCCATTTGTTCGGTGTACCCACAGAAGGGATGGGCTCATTACCACACCAGTCACTTCACAACCGTATACTGAAGCCAAGATTCGGCAGTGACATACATGTCTACATCATGTGGACAACAACCAGGGATGATGTTGAGGACAGACACTGGACGGCAAATCATTTTGTACCACTCATGCCAATCAACAGTGTGAATGATGCCGTCACTGTCAGTGGGGACTTCACTGTTTATAACAGGTTCACACTTGAAGATGTCACTGTTGGTGACCAGTTCCTCATAACTTGGCGAGAAGAAGACTATGTATGCGAAATAACAATGATTCATCCAGAGGGCACAATCAGAATCAGCTGTATGGAGATGGAAAAAGGTCTCTTCTTTTGGCCATGCGAACAAGATACATCTGACGAAAGCACCAATGTGCTCAAAGAAAGAGTTCACATAGAGCTTGTGGCCAGCAAGAGTTCACAACGGAAACAGTTTTTCAAGCTGGTTTGAATTTTGCCTCAAGGGTTTTTTGTCTTTTATTATGCTGAAATTGGTCAGCTTGTTAGGAGTTGAGGGAATCTCTACAGGGAGTTGGACTTCCTCGCTGTCTATCACTGCATGTTTAGTGGGACATTTATGCACATAATTTATTTGTCAATCAACTACAGTTGTTTTTATTAACTAAACTTCTGCCCTTGGCCTTCTTGTCATTTTTTGTCTCTGCTCCGATACAACAGTATCTTGTACATAAGAATGGCTTCTTGTACTAGAGCAGTAAAATCGTGTTTTTCATTTTTTGATGTGTAACTGCTGCCCATACTTGTCCGTTGTATATGACAGCAGACAAAACATAATTTTGACTTATTAAAAAAAAAGCTTCAACTGACTTACAAATTGCTGATTTGTATTGATTCTTTTAACTGGGTTGCAATAACAATAAAGTTATATATGATACTGCATTGACTACGTGCACTGGTGACAATGTCCAATAAGTCTATCTGGGACAACTGAAAGCTGCTCATTCCACTTTCCGGATATGCTGGCTTCTTTTTATTGATTTTTTCCCTTCTTATGCTGAACTATGATGTTCTTTGCTAATTACTCAACTGTTAGTGTTATTTTACATCACTGTAATCATGTATTCAACATTAGCAGTCATCTGGATAATTCGTGTCAATATCAATGTTTTAATTACTGTACTTTTTGTCTCCGCTATGAATGTCACATACAACATGTGAATGTGCTTACATAACATTTTCATCTAAGAATATGGAGTTTGTTGGTGTTGAATACAAATGCCATTGATAAAAGTCAGTGTATTTTATGTCTTTAACTGATTATGCTGATTTTTGTTTTTAATTTGTGCAATAGTTTCTCAATTTTGTTGCATTACAGCTGATGAAGCTTGTTATAATTTTCATAATCTATGTTAAAAATGAACAAAATTAACTTAAATCATATATTCTGTTGGTAGTGAAGTTTTCTGTTCAGCTAGTTGATGGTACAGACAATATATCATGTGGTGTTGTGAACTTAAAACATTTTATTGAATTCACTTTGTCTTCAGACACCGTCACATACGACTGACTTTGTCTTCAGACACCGTCACATACGACTGAAAAATCTGATCTGAGAAATAGTTGAAGGCTTTTGATGTTGATTGTCATGACCATTTGCTCATTATGTTTGTTTCAGTTTGACCCAGTTGTTTGCAAATGATTTTGGTCACCCACACTGCCTTTAAATAGTTTGTGTGCTTGGTCTCTGGTATAAATGTCACATACGACATGAACCTCTCCTGCTTTGTAACTTGAAACTTAAAAATATGAGATCTGAATGTGTTCAATACAATAATGATAATGACTCTAATAAATCTATGTTGAACTTAGAGTACATGTGTTGCTTGTGTCTTCTTTATGTAAACTTCTTCTCCTTTCTCTGTGTCGTATGTGACGGCAGACAAAGTTTTTTTTTAATTTCAGAAAATCCATGGTTGAATTAATTATATGCAAATATCTGATTTTGCAGACATTTTGATTAATTTCTTTGGTAATGTGCAGGTTTCTACTTCTTCTGCTTTTATGTGATGTTTTCAGCGCTCACACTTTGTCTGATGTCACATACGACAATGTACACTGCTGCACAAAAGGTCATGCAAAAATGCAACTTCTAATCATCCGACTATCTTTTCACTTACTGTCCTCAATTCTCCAGAGCTCAAGCAATCAAATGACTCTAAGATTGTTCATTTTAGATAAAGTTGTATTTTTAGGTGTGATGTCACATTTTGTATGTCACCTTTTGAGATGGCATCATATATATATATATATACACATATATATATATATATATATCAGAATATCAAATATGTCAATCAAAGATACCGTTAAGTCATGTCAGTGGCTGGCCTAGAGAAACATAACCACTCAGCATGTATGCCTGTCAAAGATGCAGATTGAGCAACAATATAGAGAGGAATATGGTCAGATCACACCTGACAGCTTGAGTTCTCCATGCTTAAACAAAAAATTCTGATTGCGCATAATGCACAGCGAGTCCTAATGACTTTGGAGGATAGTGTTATATAAGAATAATTTATAATACCAGCATAACCACCACCACCACCAACAACAACCACCACCACCAAACATCATCAACAACAACAACATAATAATAATAATAATAATGACAATAATAATAATAATAATAATAATAATAATAATAATAATAATAATAATTGATTTCACTGTTGCCATTGAACTGATTACTTGCCGGTGAAACGATTGCTGATTTACCTTGTGGTGTTGTCCATGCAGGATGAAGTGGAGTAGAACCAGGATGGGCACGTTGGCAGGAGGCTTCATGTGGAACAGCCAGCGATGGATGGTGTACTCGCAGAACGTCCACAATATCAACCCAAACAACATCAGCGGCACTATAAACAGGGGTGTCACAGTCAGCTCTGCACAAACAAGCCACAAACAGATGAGATTGGTAAAACAAGTAAATAAAATCTGCACACAGATAAATACATATTAAAAAAAAATCAAAACACAGGTAAACAAATGCATCAAACTGGAAGAAACGTTACTGTTATGTTCGAGTTTCACCAAATATATACAGGTATAGTGTGGTTTAACTTTTGATGCAGAAGAGATGTGTAATGGGGCAACTTATTGCTATTGTTATTGTTGTTTAAAGCCCAGCCGACTGTGTAGAGCCATACCAGGGCTGTAACCAGTTCAAAACATACACAATACTTCAACAGGAAAATACATATCAATACATTTGTGCTCATAATCAATGCATTTGCGTACATAATCTAAGGAGATGCCCCTGGCGCTGACCATTCCATCCAATTTATCATAAAGGAGATTTAAAAAACATACCTGACAACACATTTAAACATAACTAGGGACATTAAAACATATAAAAACAGGCCTAAATTACCTAAATTCTGCACATCTCATACCCCTAGAGCCAAAAATGCACTTAACACATGTACCCAATTATCAACCCTAAGAGAAAGTATGCAAGACTTTATCGAACACGTACAGGTGAATGGACCAGCAAGGCAGAAAAATGATAGGAAGAAATGACAGAAAGCAAAGGAGGAAGGAAGAAATGGAGAGTGACAGAAAAGAAGAAATTCCTAGCACAGAATTTCCAGAAGGGGGATAAAATTCATACTGAAAGAGCCCCCCACATCCCCATGGGGGTGGGGTGGGGAGAATGGGGTAACTGACAAACACAAACTGATTAAGTTTTGGGGACATACCTGCTTTCAACCAGACAGGTACATTTTAGAGTTTGTTCAGGATGGACTTATTGCACTGGAACAATTTGACATGCACTCCACCCAAACTGCAGACACACTCCTTGAGTCTGCACAAAACCCTATGTGCTAGCAAGACCTAAAATGTGGAGGGGGCACGACCTATAAATCATAATGTTGACACCACACCAATGCCTGAACCATTAAGATGGACAGCAAACAGGTCAGTTTTCATAAGATGGATTCCGAACCTGTGACATCTGATCTCGAGTCCATGATCCATGACACTATCAAAAGAACCTATGTGCCCACTAGCCTTGAATAAAATCGAGACAAGTTTATTTCAAATCCAGTAATCATATACTGTGAAACTGTTTCAAACAACTGTTTATTTCTTAACTCAGCTGATCATAAGCGCCATGTCATGGATGTGAAACCAAACACAGATCGAAACTAAATAATTCAAAAAGGCCAGCACTCACTTAAAAAGTACAGCTTCTCTAAAATACAAAATATTTTCCAATCCCCTATACACTATGCACCAGGAAAAGACTTTGGCTTTGTGCCTTTCAAAAAGAATCTTTACACATGGAATTAAAAAAAAGAAATTATAAACATAAAAACGCTTTTCAAAACTGCTAGAAACAAAACGCAAACACATAAAATCCTCTACACTGACAATAAAAACAAAACACCACAAAAATGCCAAATAATCTGGCATGTACAAAGTACCTTTCATTCTCACCTTCTGGGTACCAGAAAAGCAGATTAACATATACAATATCAAAAATACATGAAATGAACGAAGAGGTTCTGGAGGTAAGGGGGATGTGGGAAGCAGAAGAGTAGTTTAAAAATCTGAAATAAGATCAACAGACAAGCCATGGAAAAAGAAAACTACATACAGACACACACACAGACACAACATTCACAGAGCAAACAAAACACAGAAACCCCCCAAAAATAAAGTGCTCATGGTTTCAGAGACAGGAAAGGCCTTTAATTTCAATCCACAATAGCCCAGTGTGTGCAGCCAAGCTATTTCTTCCCACTACACAGCTTGTGTTGTGAACAGTGTTGGGCCATGCTAAATGTTGTGTACCCCCCTAACTTGTCTCCTGGGAGGGCCAGAAATAAAAGATAGAATTAGGGTTCAGCATGATTCTTAGGGAACTGGTTATTCACATGGGTGTACACACCTGTGATGTGTCTTAGAGCTGCTGTGAGTTTTGGCCAAGTGATGGATCTATCAGGTCAGAATGAACATGTCTGGGTTTAGAGTAATGGTGCAAGTGGCTAACTCTAGTTGAGGTACAAAGACAAATGAAAAGACATAATAAATGAAAAATGAGTGGTTATTGGACTAAAATACAACAAAACAGAAACAATACTCAGTCTATGTCCGGATAAAATGTAAAATTTCCAAAATTTACATAGTCAGTCATTTCTATCACCTAAGGGGCAGTTGAAGAACAAGACTGACAGGCACATCAAAAACAATCAAATGAATAATCTTTCTTTACACCACAGAACCGACTGTAACCTTATAAAGAAAAAGGGGACCTGGATGACAAAACAGTAGGGTGACAATAAGCTCTATCTGCATGACACTTCAAATCCACTTTGCTGTGAATGGGTGCCTGATACTGGTTGATGCCTGATACTAGTAGTTCAGAGTTGCAAAAAGTAAAGCAGCAATGGCAAGTAGGATCTGACCTCAGCAAAATAATAATAAATAATTAATAATAATAATTACAATATTTATATAGCGCAAAATCTTGATAGAAATCAAATCTAAGCGCTGAACATACACATACGCACGCATGCACACACACACACACACACACACACACACACACTACACACTACACACTACACACACACACACACACACATACACATGGCTATAAATGGGGAAAAAGAAAAAAAGCAATGGAAAATTATAGAGTACATATCATATATATTACAATGTGATTCCACACCGATTGGAGACAGGCTGCAGTGGGGGTTGAGTGAGGTCAGGATTTTATGCAGAGGAGAAAAGGTGAGTTTTGAAAGTGGACTTGAAGGAAACAAAAGTAGGTTGCTGACAGACTGAGAGAGGAAGTTTGTTCCAGGAGAGTGGACCAGAAACAGAGCGAAAAGTGAGAGGATTGGAGGCAGAGCGGAGGGTACATGAGGGAACATAGATCTCAAGTAGCCTTGACAGGTAATCGGCGGCTGCGTTATTGAGGCTTTTGTAGCAGATGGTGTCTAGTTTGTACTGTATGCGCTTCGACACAGGAAGCCAGTAAAGTTTGCCAGAAGAGGGGAAATGTGGTCAGCTTTTTTTCTGTCTGAGTACAAGGCGTGCAACATTGTTTTGAATGCACTGTAGGATGTGAACGGTGGAGGCAGGAAGACCAGACAGGAGTAAATTGCAAAATGACCCAAAAGTAAACCATCTCATTCCCAAACAATCATTTATGCTTTAGAGACAATCTGTACATCTGACTTTTCATCTGCCATTTCAAACACATCATTGGCAAGTTTGGGGAAGCAGAAATAGAAATGTCTGTATGCAATAACACCACTATAGGGACAATCTGTACATCTGACTTTTCATCTGCCATTTCAAACACATCAATGGCAAGTTTGGGGAAGCAGAAATAGAAATGTATGTATGCAATGGACAATCTGTACATCTGACTTTTCATCTGCCATTTCAAACACATCAATGGCAAGTTTGGGGCAGCAAGAAATAGAAATGTCTGTATGCAATAAAACCACTAGAACAAATTCAGAAAGGTGCAACAGCCAAGTGGTAAGACATCAGACTTCCAATCATACGGTCTATATTTGATCCTGCCTGGGTAAAGGGTGGAGATTTTTCCCGTCTCCAGAACAACATAAATACAGACCTGTTAGTGCCTAAGACCTTTCCTGTGTACAACACAACAGACATCAAATACACATATGAAAGATCCTGCAAGTTATGGCTTAAGGAAACATGAAAACACCTAGCATGCAAGCACACTGAAGACGGAATTGGATGAGTTGATGTATCTGCCTGCACAACATGGGCAAAACAATGTGCATGCATGCATCCAACAGAAATTGGAATGCTTAAAAAATAACAAGAAACAAAACAAAACAAAAAAACACATAAACAGACACACACATTTCAACAATATTAACACAAACACACACACACACACACACAACACACACACACACACACACACACACACACACACACACACACACACACACACACCACACACACACATTTCCAAGTCAAACAATATTTCAAAAACTAACCTGAACCAAAGAAATTCCAGATCACCGGGTCCTGGGAGGGCAGAGTCAGCGTAGTGTAGCACCTCAGCAGCATGAACATGGCGATGGGTATCCAGACAATGGGCACCATGTACCATGGGCACTTGGAAAAGAATTCTACAAAGTCTGAGTGGAAGAGACGAAGAGAGGTGTCCACTGGTTCATGGACCCACTTGTAGTAGTTCTCCCTCAGCCCTGGGATCTGGCTCATGATGGGTTGACTCCAGTCTATAAGGTCGTCATCCTATTGAAATGTCATAGAAGACGGCAATAATCAGTAATGTTCCAGTCTATGAGATGTCATTTTATTGACATTTAACTTGTAATAGTGATCATCAGCAAGCTCAGCTGTTCTGTCATAAGTCAAGAAAAAACACAGGAAGCTGGTGAATAGGGTTAAGTTTTTGCTTCGCAATCACTGATGATGATGTAGGATGCTAGTGGATAGGGTGAGGGTGTCAAAGGGTTAATCTATACAATGATATAGTCTGTAGGGCTATCATTTTATAGCTGCTGTGATCACAGACCTATGACTGATGGGATTTCAGGCCTAAAATAGCCTACTTTCATCGACTCCTACTTACTCTGTCGATGAATGCTTTTATACCTTAAATACCTTAAAATAATTCTATGACAACTAAACGTTCATGTTTGGTAAATGTGAGAGAGTTTGCTCCTTTTCAACACAAAATAGTAAAAATCAACAGCCTCTCCTTTCCTGTCAAAATACTGAATACATAGCTCACAAGAAGAAAGGGGAGAGGAGAGAGGGAGAGAGAGAGAGAGAGAGAGAGGGAGAGAGAGAGAGAGAGAGAGAGAGGAGAGAGAGAGAGAGAGAGAGAGAGAGAGAGAGAGAGAGAGAGAGAGAGAGAGAGAATGGATGGAAAACAAAAAACGATAAAGCACAATATTACAACTCAACACAATATTACTGACACAGCAAAATTAATCTTGTGATTTTTTATGCACAGCATGACAGTAATTTTCCCTAAACAGCTGACGACTCACTATTCCTCTAATATAAGCCTTTATTTAATTGCTTATTTTGGAATTGTCTTTGATCTAGAAAATAGATTACCTAATTTTTATATTTAATCTCTCTAATCCAACTAAACTTTTAAATCAAAATGTTATCTTCCTCGATTTAAAAAAGAAAAAAAGAAAAGCTGTGCATGCAACACAAGAGTCATCCATCAACAACCATGAAGTCCTTGTTGACGTATTCTGTTCACGCCCTCACACACACACACACACACACACACACACACACACACACACACCACACCACATCACACACACACACACACACACACACACACACACACACACACACAGTGTGCTCAATGTTTAATGTTTAATAAGTCCTTTAACCCTGGGGTATTACTGATAGGGCATTGAGGATAACAGCAATTAAATGAAAATCCAACAGGATTAACATATAACATGAAGCAAAAAGAATTTATTTATAACAACCCAACAGGAAAAAAGTAAGGCCTACATCTGAAATTGTCTTATGATAGGATATCAAAATGTTCAGAAGATAAATGTTCAGTAGATGACTATACAATTCTAGAACATTTGATACATTTTGCTAATTTCAATTTATCTTTCTTCCTTCCTTGAAGTTACACAATGAGAACAATGATTCAACTGACAGATTATTTTTGTGGACTAAACTTAAATCGGTCATCATGGAATTTAGAACATTGAAAAATCAATCGAAACTCATGGCCTAATGAAATTCTGCTTGTTTATCTACTCCTCTGCATCTACCTGACTCAACTCTTATGCTTGTGATAGCTGCATCAAAATTTAATCAACATGAAACACACACACAGAGAGACACAGAACACACACACACACCACACACACACACACACACACACACACACACACACACACACACACACACACACACACACACACACACCAGGAGGGGACACAGAGGACAAAAGAGAGAGGACAAAGAGCAGGATAAAGGAAGAGAGGAAGAGAGAGAGAGAAGAAGAGAGAAGGGACAGAGAGAGAGTGAGGAAGAGGGCGAGAGAGAGAAGAAAAATGAGAGAGGAGAGAGAAAGAAGAGAGGAGAGAGAGAGAGAGAGAGAAACAGAGGAGGGAGAGAGAGAGAGAGAGAGAGAGAGAGAGAAGAGAGAGAGAGAGAGAAAAAGAGGAGGGACAGGGGAGGAAGAGAGAAATAGAGAAACACGAGAGAGAGAAAGAGAGAGACAGAGACAGAGAACAGACAGACAGAGAAGAGTGACACTGAGAGACTCTTCTTGCACTGATTTTAATCAAGTGGAGTGGCAGATTAATGGCAAACCACCCGGTAAAAAAGCAACACTCCAAAGTTCAGTCCTCCCAATGAACACAGACCTCCTTGTCCTTCTGCTGGAAATCCAGGCTCCAGCCCTTCAGAAATCCACATGATTAGGAATCAAAGATATCAAATTCAATCCCTGTAGAAGGCAGTGGCTGTCTCTGCCCCTTCCAGTGGTTGTCAAAGCTCCAGGAACTTTTTGTTGGTTGTATATTTTTGGGAAAAGGAATGCATTGTTTTTGATTTTGTTCCAGGGGTAACTGTTTGAGTCATTTCCCACAAAGTGGGAGAATACATAAAGTGAGAATCTGTGCTTTTGGAAAAATCAGGTGGACAACGATGTTGCATGTATTATTCTCTCTCTCTCTCTCTCTCTCTCTCTCTCTCTCTCTCTCTCTCTCTCTCTCTCTCTCTCTCTCTCTCTCTCTGTCTTATGAGTGGTTTAATTCTACTTTGGGCAAGGGCTAGATACACACAAAACGACAGAACTGATAACCGTAAACACAACTGCAGAACACAATAAACACTTGCACCAAGTTAATGCACATCAAACAAGCAGCTAAACAATCTCTGAACAATCCGTTAGAAAAACACCCATACACATACACACACTATAAAAACAAGAGAGACATGGAAGACAAGGCAAGTTATGCCAGGAATGGCAGTAAGTTGGCCTGCAACACTGAAAAATCTGGTTTGAAGAACTACAAGCAAATAATACTGAAAACTGTTTGGAAGATCTACAAGTAAATCAATTGGCAATAATCTCGAAATATATGCACATCAAAGCCAAACCATCACTGGAGAAAAAAATCAATAAATATAGACTTGACGCTAAAACGACAAAGTAAGTTATGTCTGTGTGCAGGCTAAACCGAAAAGCTATTAAGGAAATGGATGTGAACATCAGTTAGCAGCAAGATCCAAACAAAGGAAACCCAGATTTAAAGTGCCCAGTTCTAGTCAAGCTCCTTTCAAATGGAGCTTACAGAATAAACATTTCAGAAGAAAAGCACAGCCTGTCGGAAGGTACATGTGCTATCACACCAAGTGCTCACAATCTAAAAATCATGTTCTTTTTTTTCTGAGTATTCTGGAGAGAATAAGCTCATTACTCGAAAATGTGGTTTTGTTTACGGATCACAATCCACAAGTGAGAACTCTTTAAAAAACAAAAACAAAAACAAAACCAGGTGAAATATTAAACAGTTTCCCCCTATACCTTACTGCCTGTAAAGGTACAAGATGTTCAAGACTTCAACACCTCTTCATATCTGCTTTACATTTCTCTGCCCCAGGAGGACATACTCGTCTCAGCAAGGCCAAAAACATCTTAGAATGCTGAGCAATGCGTGGATGCCCCTTAGTACAGCATCAAGACCAAGCTGAGACTATAGCAGAGCTGTGTCCTGTCCATTCCATGTTATGGCTCAGAATACGGGAGGTGGATAGGAAGCAATGTTACCAAGCTATCACCCTTTCACACACAAAGAACCGCTGAAAATTCAACTATTTTCTGGTCCAACATCACTTCCATACAATCTACTTGCCCAAAGTAATCAACAGCATGTGCACTATCATCATCAGCAGACAATGGAATGGAGATGGAATGGAACCAGAAAAAAACACAAAAATAGAATCAGAACACATATTTAATACAACAGACAAGACAGGCACACATTTTTGTCAAGCCCAAACGTAAGATCACAAACGAACAAACACCAAATACAAAAATTGGGAGAAAAAGACTACAACTTCCCCGCTTCTTCATCCAGTTACGCTTGACAAAGGCCAGTTGGCTGAAAATTTGCATCTGTCTTGTCTGGTTGTATCAAATACGCGTTCTTGTTCCATTTTCATGTTTTTTTCTGTTATTGTTTAATTGAACGGCGGTCGCACTTATTGGAGATGGAAAGGATACATCTGAAGACAGCGTTCCCCTATACATAAAAGGAAGACATAAGAGTAGACCAAGAGCCCCATGGGTAGGGAAGAGCAAAGAACACATGGGTAAACAAACAATAAAAGAACCTCAAGGTCCTGAAACAGACCTAGGTACTATGCAAAAGTTGCTAAGAACAGAAAGGATGGAAACATTCAATGCTGCTCTACATACAAATGGCATAATGCATGGCAGTAAGTAAAAAAGAAGGACAGTAATTTTTACAGCTGAGAGCATTGGGCAGTGTGTTTGAAATGTGGTCACCCATCAAATAGCAATCACACATAAGAGTGGCCTAACAACTGTACTATCCTATACACCATCTGGTGAAAATATACAACCTAATATACCTTCACGCGCATTTCATGAAAGACAGGCAGCAAGGCGAAAACAGAAAGTAACTGTAGAGTGCGTCATTCATACCTTCATACTGTAAATTGCTTGGTTTGTAGTTCTCTGCCACCCCATTCTGAAATCAGAAAAGAAAAACATGGTAAGAAAAAAACACAAATCATTCATTATTTGTTATCTATTTTCAGAAAGACCAAAGTTTCAGACATTTTCATAGACACAACAACTTGGTTGATAATGCAAATACTGTACATGTAAAACTGGGTGAAAAACACAGTAAAAACACCACAGACACAACAACTTGACATGTAAACTACTGTAAAACTGGGTGAAAAACAGCAGTAAAAACACCACAGAACAACAACTTGACAATGTAAACTACTGTAAAACTGGGTGAAAAACAACAGTAAAAACACCACAGACACAACAACTTGACAATGTAAACTACTGTAAAACTGGGGAAAAACAACAGTAAAAAAAACACCACAGACACAACAACTTGACAGTGTAAACTACTGTAAAACTGGGTGAAAAAACAATAAAAACACCACAGACACAACAACTTGACAGTGTAAACTACTGTAAAACTGGGGAAAACAACAGTAAAAACACCACAGACACAACAACTTGACAGTGTAAACTACTGTAAAACTGGGAGATAAACAACAGTAAAAACACCACAGACACAACAACTTGACAGTGTAAACTACTGTAAAACTGGGTGAAAAACAACAATAAAAACACCACAGACACAACAACTTGACAGTGTAAACTACTGTAAAACTGGGAGACAAACAACAGTAAAAACACCACAGACACAACAACTTGACAGTGTAAACTACTGTAAAACTGGGAGACAAAAAACAGTAAAAACACCACAGACACAACAACCTGACAGTGTAAAAATGGACAAAAAACAACAGTAAAAACACCACAGACACAACAACTTGGCAAATAATGTGAACTACTGTAAAACTGGCTGAAAACACTAGTAAAAACACCACAGACATAACAATTGGCAAATAAAGCAAACTACAGAACAAAACTGGGTGAAAAGAGCAGCCAAAGCACCACAAACACAAACACTTGAAAAAATAATGCAAACTACTGTAAAACTGGGAGAAAAACCATGATTCATCATATATAGCAGCTGATGCCTGGCAACGCTCATTTATCACAATGACAGTGAGAAACGTTGCAGGAAAAATGAGATGAAATAAACAAGTACATATCCATAACTCTTAGAATCTGAATTTTGTCTACGACAGATTCATCAACTCCAATAGTTCCATATATCTATGTGCTCCAACAAAACCTGACAGAAACTTGTCAGGCAGAGATCTTGAACCTGCTCAAAACCCTATATCCTGGGCAAGGTTGTGGGAGGGGTGTGTGTGAACAGGAGCTATGGGCCAATAGGCTGATAACACCCATGTCACTGGGGTAACCCTTTGACTCTCACACGTTATCCATCAACCGCAAAAACTTAACCGTTCGACTCCTTCACCCTATCTGCCACTTCCTTCAAGATGCTGGCGGAGAGAGTGACGGAATCAAAATGTTTAGTTTTTGCTTCGCTAATGTGGTTGACAATGTAGGATGCTGGTGGAAAGGGTGCAGGAGTCAAAGGGTTAATACTTTGATACCCTCACCCTATCCACCAGTTGCAAACATGACTCACTCCCTCAACCTATCCACCAACTTCCTAGCGGTAAACAATGGTAGGAATGAAGACATTAAGTTATTCATTTGTTATCACGACTGATGAAACCAACTTCTCATGATACAACAGGCTGGAAGGCGGAACGTGAAAAGACCACAGGCGACACAGTAGACCACTGTTGGCCATCCACTGCATCCCGATATATCTCCAATTGTCTTGACTTTGTGTCTGACTTTGTGTCGCTATAGGGTTCAGATATAAAGAGACAAGACAGTGAGGCTAAGGACCTTTGCACAACTCTCCCTCACTTTAATAAAAAAAAAAAGTCCTGTGGCAATGGGCGAGTGGCGAAGAGAAGCGGGCAAGGCGCGAGAAACCTCCAATTCTACAGCTGCACCAGCCCACGTTTGCTCTACGCGCGGGTGAGACTTCCTGGCCTGGATTGGCCTCACCAGCCACCTCTGAACCCACAATCGCTAATCCCCCAGTCAAAATTGAAGTCTTGGTCTTCTTTGGCAATGAAGGACGAACAACATCAGGGCTGATACTGCAGGGAGCTGGTGAATGGGACAAGGGAGTCAAAACATTAAAATGGGCAGTAAAAAACCCCACGGCCCACCCAAGGGTCGAACTGTCCACACCTGCATTATCAGCATCATGAGCATGGCATGCCAACCAACTGATCTACATATAATGGGGCCACTAAATGCAAAAACTAAACCTTTATTTTTGACACATGTACAATAAATAACACAAGGTGACAGCATGAGACAGCCGATCCAACAAAATTATACAGCTATAAATTTAAAGAATGCAATAAATGCCGAGCACATTTTATATGCACATCAACACTTCAGACTTGTATGAAACCTTAATCATGCAAACTGAACACTGCAAGTTCTCATGAAAAAGAAATGTGCGTACGTTCAACACACACACACACACACACACACACACACACACACACACACACACACACACACACACACATTTATACATATATATCTCTCTCTCCTCTCTGTCTGTCTGTCCGTCTCTCTCTCTCTCTCTCTCTATATATATATATATGAATTATATACACATTTATTATATATATATATATATATATATATTATATATAGAGAGAGAGAGAGAGAGAGAGAGAAGAGAGAAGAGAGAGAGACAGACAGACAGACAGAAGACAGACAGACACATATAGCCCTCTTTCTCCAATGATAAATGACATAATCAGTGTGAACATGTTTTATGTGAAACTGAACGACCAGAACGACATGATATGCTGCTACATATATTCTTTTTCCTTACACTAGCCAGCTTGGGGCAAAACAGCACCAAACATTAATTA
>JAPXFY010000014.1:46909667-46922167 GCA_030674185.1 Monoplex corrugatus | reverse complement strand
CAGTCTTCAACCCTTTTAGGCACTGTGGGCTCTGGCCCACGGAAGCAAGGCACAGACGGCATGCCACAGAGCTGTTCTATTCTGCTTTGTTGAGTTTAAAGTCCTACCATTCTCAGAGTATATGAGGACTAGCTATAAGAATATAGTGCTCAAAGAAGCCTTAAAACACTTTGGTTGCACCGTGAGATACCAATGCTATTGTCGGATTCTCTTCAACTTGAACTGATTATATATACCACAAAGCGAGTTCTCTCTCTCTCTGTCTCTCTTTAAGCTGTACTTGTTACTGTAAACAAATGTATCTTCCTTAAGCTGTACTTGTTACTGTAAACAAATGTCATGTGTATAGAATAGTAACGGCAAGTTTGAAAAATGGCCTCTAGCCAATAACTTTTACCGTTGGAAAATAAAGCATCATTGTCATTGTCATTGTCATTCTCTCTCTCTCTCTCTCTCTCTCTTCTCTCTCTTCTCTCTCTCTCTCTCTCTCTCTCTCTCTCTCTCTCTCTAAGTATCTGGATCAACTAGCGCACCACTCGGCCACAACCAGGTTCAACGCCGTATTTTCTTCGTCTGCTTTCATTCGTTGTTGACATATTCAGGCCACATTCGGCAATACGCTCGTATGTAGCTCCCCTCCCCTCCCCCCTCCCTGCTCCCAATTCCCTGCCAGCTTAATGATGCACAAGACCAGGCGGTGCTTCTTCCTGAAGGGACCTCAACGGGGATCGCCAGTCTCGTGTGATGTAGACGACCATGTAGACATTTGCCCTATATTGCATCGTATCACGGTTTCTTGACTTGTGCCATCTAGTTTTCTGAGGAGGTTACCCTGCCCATTAAGCTCATGGCCAAAATACCTACCCTGTGAGCGCAGGGGGCTAGCTAGCATTTAGACGGCCCATGTCTGCCTAATGGCTCCATTGTAAGACATAAAGTCCTGCCCCACTCAGTCCCAATACAGACTGTCGCGAGTCAAGTCTTTGAAAGCTTATTCACCAAAAGCGCAAGACTGGTTTATTTTTGCAGTTAACTTCCAAACCTGAAGGCCATCCACTTACCAGCGACCTGCTAGACTTGGGAATGGTTGCCCCAATACCAAGCTGGAGGCAGCCTATTGCAGAAAACTCGTGCTAACCGCAAATTCAAACTGATGCCATCACAGGCCTGCACCTGTGGTCATCAGGACCAAACAGCTGAACATTTACTGCAGCCACGTTGCCTTTACCAAGTGGAGCGACAGGAGACATGGCCGATTACAAACTCCTCAGACCGCAGAGGTCCATGGCGGCCGTCAAGCAGTGGAAAACAAAAGCCACAGCCATCGTCAGACGTGGACTTACCATATAATCGATGAATGAATTCAGTTCAGTTCGTAATTGCTTATGCCCAGCCGACTACTAGAAACGGTGAACGAAAGAAGACAACTAGCTTCAGTTCTGTGTTAGGTTCAAGAGGGGTTCGTCACACTCGGACAGTTTATTATTACGCTATCCACTCAAATCTGTTGGTCAACTATCTGGCAGACTCCTTGAACCTACGCAAAAACCCTATGGGCTGGCAAGGTCTAGTAATGGGGAAGAGGGTGGGTAGGTCGCGAACGGGATCTAGGAAACCCTATACTGACACCACCGGAATGACTGGACCATTAACCCTTTCACTCCAGCAGCCTGTCTATAAGCTGTAAAAATATAACCCTTTTACTCCCTCACCCTATCTTATCTGCATGTAGCTGGTCATAGGGTGAGGGAGTGAAAGGGTTCATTTTTCGTCTTGGCTATTTTGACTGACCACGCAGGATGCTAGCGGTTAGGGTGCGGGAGTCAAAGGTTAAGATGGGCAGAAAGCAGATCAGTTTTCGTGTTGCAAGTTGGAATTGAACTCGAGATCTCCGAAGGAGTGTCCCCACGCTACAACAACAGAACCCGCCAGCCTGCATACTGTTTTTCAAAAAGCTGCGGTCCACTTGCGTTAAGAATCATTATCCAAACGCTGGATCCCATCAAGTCATTTATCACAACGACCCGGTCGAGGCGCCCACATCAATAACCAAGACATTGTGGTATAAGAAGACAGCACGTGGGTCATAGATCACAGGCAGACAGAGCACGTGCATGACCTTTTAATAGTGATCTTTAATGCAAATCTGAAAGTATGAGCAGTCAACCTTCAATACTTTCCATAAATCGTATGTAATGCAATGACAATGACAAAAGGTTGCTTGCTGTCTTTTCAATATTTGTATATTTAATCCTGTTCATGTAGTTTAATTAAAACCCAGACGGTTTTGGCAGGGCTATAACCATTTCAAAACGTACTCAACATCTTGATGGAAAAAAAAAAACTGGGGGGGAAAAACCCACACATATCAATGCATTCGTGCACTTCCTCTAAGGATATGCCCTGGCGTTGATCATTCCACCCATCACCAGAGGGTTTTTTTAAAAAACTGAACACAAATGTAAACATAAGGACACTAAAACATACACAAAAACTGGCCTAGATTACCTAGAACTGCTTCTGCACAACATTTCCTTTGAGACAAAAATGCAATCTATACATGTAACCAAATATTATCATCAATCCTTAGAGAACGAGGGCAGACAATACATGAAAAGAGAAAATGACAGAAGGCAAAAAAGCCAGGCAAAAACAAAACGAGTGACAGAAAAACGGAAATTTCTACCATACTATTTCTAAAAGGTGGAAGATATGTAGTCCCCAACATCCTATGGGGTGTACATTTTTTCTTTAAAGATACTGTCTATGATTACACAAAAACCGTCGAAAACAGGGACGGGAAAAAAGATGGACACCATCCTCATAACGCTCGCCCCGAAAAAAAAACTTTCCGAGGTCTCAATTACCTCACTCCCCTTCCACCTCAGGATCATGCAACAACCACAATGCAACCACCTTCACCTTCACCACAAGACCACAGTTAAGACTTAACTATATTGGCATGGCCATGAAACAATATGCAACTGCCTTGTTAAGTCAATCCTTCAGGGAACAGCTGAATAACGAAGACGGAGGGAGGGGAAGACAGAAAATAACGGTGGACTGACAACATTATAGAAAGGCTAGAAAAACACTTGAAAAAAAACCCCACGCTTTGGCACACAACCGTCAGAGCTGGAAGAATATGAAGTTGTTTTGTTTTGATCTTGTTTTTAGTTTTTTTTTAAGAGCGGTGCCCCAGTGAATGACTCTTCACGGAATTATATGGGGGGGGGGGGGGGTGGTGGAGAGAGAAAAGAAGAAAAAACTTACGTGAGAGCAAACATTACTGGCCAATGTTCGTGCCTCAACAGGCAAATCCCAATATTTATTTGGAATCAGATTCCGATGAAACTCTCTTGTCATCGTTCTGTTTCAAAAACATCTCCCTTCCATTCTGATCAATGAATCTGTTTTTCCAACGATGCCATATTATACCGCCTCAACAGTATCAGCCTTTGTGATGTGTAGGTGGGTCGGTTCAACTAGGTTTGTCTGACTCTGTGTGTGTGTATGTGCGCGCGCGCGCGCGTCGCGTGCGCGTCGTGTGTGTGTGGTGTGTGTGTGTGTGTGTGTGTGTGTGTGTGTGTGTGTGTGTGTGTGTGTGTGTGTGTGTGAACGAGCGAGCAAGCGACCAAGAGACAGAGTAGATTTATATGTATGTATGTACTAGTCATATATGTCTGGCATGCATGTTGTCACTGTAGAGAACTAAAAGTTGTAGTAGCAGGAACAATTCAAACCATTATTAGAAAACCAGTCCAAGAATTCGGAAATATTTTGTAAAGACCCACTCATCGCCTATGATCATCAACAGAATATTCTCCATCATCTCTCTGACTTTCTCAAGACATCAGAACTGTCTTTCTTTTACGCTAACCTTAAGAATACTGAAGAGGAGTTACGTAAGTCAAATGGCAATATCATAAATACATATGGGCAGATGACCTTTATTTATTGCATAATCAAGTTGCCAGCAAAGTTACATCATTATATTTTAACATTCTGATAATGTTGCACAATAGTGTAACACTGTACAATTCTTGTGGAATTACTAGCAACAGTATTGACCGTGCCCCCACAATTTCCAATCAGTCGTTGACAAAAAAATTCAAGGTTGTTCTGATTTATGAGACCGAAGACATTTAGAGAACAGTTTGTTTGTTGAATTATGAGCAGACCACAGATATTTAGAGAACACTGAGAAGGCCATGCAAAATGTATCACTACTGTGTGTTCATCGTGTACTCCAGTTTTCCAACTAGCACACCTTCATAGAAAGCACATCGCTACCGGCTGAACAGAAAATATACTGGCAGTAGGTGCATCGACTCGTAGGCCAGGTTCACAGAATGCAGCATTGTCCAACGCAGATCGCTTGTAGTGTACACGTTCTATTCATCTTCCCAACTAACCTTTACAGTACATCGCCATTGCTAGAATAACAAAGTCATACAAATCTTCCGGTCCAGTATCACCTCACTCCAACCAACATTTTACTCGCCCAATGTAATCAATGGTATGGACATCATTATCATCATAAAAAGACGATGGAGATGGACTTGGCCCACCATTCGAAGACAGCAGGGTAACATCAACTGGACTGACCTACGCAAGAATGAAAACACTGTCTCTTTCTTATGGTTCCCTGCAGCAGATGGGAGAATTTCTGTTCCTCGTTTGACACGTACGTCTTGAAGAGACCTTGTGAACTTTCCGACGCACACATGATTAAAATGGTTCTCCGTGAGATCTGGTGACATCCAAGTCGCTTTGTGTATCTTCTTTTGGTGTAAGAAGCCTCCTCCGACGTAAATTCATTGTATGTCCAACATCAGGACTGTTATCGTTACTGTCGTTTAAAGCCCAACCGACTGCGCAGAGCCATATCAGGGCTAACTTCAGCACCGTATAGTGTCTCAAATTACAGGCACTTTAGTTTTGACAAACTCTAAATCATCATCATCATCATCATCATCAGGTGCCCTGCCGCATGGCGTTGGCGACCATGGACTTCCAACCATCTCTATCTCTCGTTGCCCCCAGCATTCCCCCCCCCCCACCCTCTTCATCCCCAGCCACTCTGCAAGTCCGTCCAGCATTCTCTCCCAGGGTCTATCTGGTGCTCTCTTTCCCTGCAGCTTTCCCGTTGTGACCAGGTGCTCCAAATCCCCCTTCCTCATAAAATGGCCTATAAATGTTGCTCGTCTTTTCCTAATCTTCCTTATGAGTGATCTATTTGTGTCTGCCTCCATCAAGACTGTCTCATTTGTTTTCTTTGCTGTCCATGGAACTCTCAACATTCTTCTTAGAAACCACATCTCGGCTGCCTCAATCTTGTTCTGGCTTTGTTTGTTGACTGTCCACGCCTCACATCCGTACAACAGTATTGGTTCTATATAACATTCAAGAACTCTCTTCCTGATGTTAAATGATAGGCATTTGTAGCCCATTACACAGAAGAAGAAAATAGTACCGCAGAACATCTCCAGAGGGAGGACCAGCAAGTGCATTCATCATACACTCCAGCGTCTAGGAAATAAATCGCTATCTAGGGATTTCTTGTAAAAAAAACGAAGAACGACCCGTCATATGATAGACAGATCGAGGACAAACAAAAACAAATCCACATTAACACGACAAAGTCAAAAAAGAAGCTGACGTGTCGTAACACATCATAAATCACAAGGTCGCGGAAATGCTGCAACAAGTAACAATGACTTTCAGTTTATAACGGCCAAGAAGAATTCACAGTAACTGCCATCTTTCAAACTGGATGTTGGTAATTTACACTTACTGGCCTAAGAATACTAAAAAGAATACTGAAAAATGAAAAAAAATAAGAATACTAAAAAGAATACTCATATGAAATACTGAAAAAAAAAAATGCATTACAGAAAACTGAAAAGAAATACATTGCTGAAAGAAAAAATACATCACAAGAAATACTGAAAAATACATCAAGAAATACTGAAAAAAAATACATCACAAAGAAATACTGAAAAAAAATACATCACAAGAAATACATTGCTAAGAAATACTGAAAAAAATATCATTACCAAAAGAAATACATTACTAAGAAATACTGAAAAAGAAATACATACTAAGAAATACTGAAAAGAAATACATCACTAAGAAATACTGAAAAAAAATACATACATCACTAAGAAATACTGAAAAAGAAATACATCAAAATCATTGAAGAAATACTGAAAAAGAAATACATCACTAAGAAACTACTGAAAACTAGAAATACATCTAAGAAATACTGAAAAAAATGACATACAAGAAATACATCACTAAGAAATACTGAAAAAAAATACATACTAAGAACTACTGAACATGAAACACATCACTAAGAAATACTGAAAAAGAAATACATACTAAGAATACTGAACAAGAAATACATCACTAAGAAATACTGAAAAAGAAATACATACTAAGAAATACTGAAAAATGAAACACATCACTAAGAAATACTGAAAAAGAAATACATATAAGAAATACTGAACATGAAACACATCACTAAGAAATACTGAAAAAGAAATACATACTAAGAACTACTGAACATGAAACACATCACTAAGAAATGCCAAAAAGAAATACATACTAAGAACTACTGAACATGAAACACATCACTAAGAAATGCTCAAAAAGAAATACATCACTAGAAACGAAAAAGAAGTACATCGCTGAGAAATACCAAAAAGAAGTACATCGCTGAGAAATACCAAAAAGAAGTACCACGCTGAGAAATAACGAAAAAGAAGTACATCGTAGAAATAACCAAAAGAAGTACACCCTGAGAAATAACGAAAAGAATACACCAGGAGAACATAACGAAAAGAAGTACATCGCTGAGAAATAACCAAAAAGAAGTACATCGCTGAGAAATAACGAAAAGAAGTACACCGCGAGAAATAACGAAAAAGAAGTACATCGCTGAGAAATAACGAAAAAGAAGTACATCGCTGAGAAATAACGAAAAAGAAGTACATCGCTGAGAAATAACGAAAAAGAATACACCGCTGAGAATAACGAAAAAGAAGTACATCGCTGAGAATAACCAAAAGAAGTACACCGCTGAGAATAACCAAAGAAATAGATCTACATCACTAAGAAACACTGAAAAAGAAATACATCACTGTTTATCATTTCTAAAATCTACTTACAGAGAGACAGACAGAGACATAGGTGGGGGATGGGTAAGGATATGAGTATGCGTAACGCTTTTCCTACCACTTCCGACGCCTACTGATACGTAATCCCACGTACCACGTTTTACACCAAATTGGTCAACACCCTAAGAAACATTCCCACTGAACGCCCAAGGCCACATTAGCACATACCACATAGACCTGACCTAGACGACAACTCAAGTCACCTTTAAAAAGTCACGACACCGTGGTAGGTCAAACCTCTTAAGCTTTATCGTATGTAATAAAAAAAATAAAAAAAATAAATAAAAAATATAATATATATATATATAATACCTAATACCACTTCATGAGCAAGTGCTCCAGACTTGTACCATCCCCAGGTGCCCTTGTGTTGAAGGGTTATAATCTGTAAGTTCATATTGTGTAACACCAACGGTGTAAATCGAAGGGATTTTGAAAGGCAGATACACCGTTCTAGTCTGTCTGTGGTCTCTGTCTTTCTCTTTCTCTCTCTTTTGTCTCTGTCTCTCTTCTCTCTCCCCTGTCTTCTCTCTCGTCTGTCTGTCTCTCTTCTCTTCTCTCTCTCTCTCTCTCTCTCTCTCTTCTTCCGTGTGTCGTTTTATTCTCTTTTCTTAACAATACCACAACATGAATAAGTGCTTCCGACTCTCTCTCTCTCTCTCTCTCTCTCTTTCTCTCTCTCCTCTCTCTCTCCTCTCTCTCTCTCTCTCTCTCTCTCTCTCTCTCTCTCGTGTCGTTTTACTATCTTTTCTTAACAATACCTCTACACGAATAATGCTTCCGACTTGTACCATCCCCATGTGCCCGCCCTTGTGGCGAAACTGACAAGACAGCAGGACACGACGTTCTCCAGGACTGCGAAAGCTACCAGTCTCTATGGAAGGACATCTGGCCCATACCAGAGAAAGTGGGGGAAAGCTGTACTGGCCTGTGGGTATGCACAGAAGACGACCTATTTCATCCTCGAGGCTTAAATCCCAAGTGTTATGGCAAACCGGAAAAAGATGTTATGTAAAAAGCCCACCAGACACAGTAAAACAGGTATACGTTTAACAGCCTGATCCATCAAAAATACACACACACACACACACACACACACACACACACACACACACACACACACACACACACACAACACACACACACACAAAAAAGCGTGTCCTTTACCTGGCAGAACGGTGTACCTCAAAGGGATTATATGAACTGAAAGGCAGATACACCATTCTAGTCGGAAATCTTATTCAGGACAAAAACACCGAGACCTAATGGTGAGATAAAAGACTTGAGACAAGAATCGGAAGAGAGACACACAACAGAGACAGTGACAAAGACAATGAAACAGTCGAAGTGTTAAGAGAAGAAACCGCTTGAGGAAGAGACAAGTAGGCAGACACACACAGACAAAAGCAAATATGTAGACAGACAGGCAGACATACAAACAAGTAGACAGGCAGACATGTACGCAGACGGACAGACAGAAAAGCAGGCAAAGACAAAAGACAATTGAGACAAGTAACAGACAACCAACAAGCAGACAGAGAGACAAGAAATCGGACAGACAGGACGGGCAGACAAAGTAGGAAAGCAGAGACAAGCAACAGACAGACAAGTTACGAACAACTAGACAGACCGAGAGAGAGAGAGAGGGGGGGGGGGGAAGTAATAACAGACATATGGACATACAGATGGACAGACAAGAACGAACGGACAGGACAGACAGAATCACAACACGAACGACAGATGAGTAGAGGCATGCATACATCCCGAAGAAGAGGCAAAAAAACAACAGCTTGCCTATTTGCAAAGAAACAACTGACAAGGGACCTTTAAAAAAATGACACGGACATGTTTTACAACTGAGCCTGTGTGACAAAATAGCACGCGTGCACGTCAAAAAGAGATGGATGGGGGGTGGGTGGGGAGGTGGGGAGAGCTGTAAAAACAAAAGAAAAAACAAAAACAACAAAACTTTACTTTCTAAAAGTATGGTGCACATTAGTATACTCTGAAAACGATTTTAACAAAAAACCGAAAACAGAACAAACGAACAACAATAACAATAACATTTATGCATAATTAAAACCATAACCATGAAAAATCAAAACCATTTTTCAAATCTAAAAACAACCCAACACACACACACACACACACAACGCGCGCGCGCGGTGCTCCTCCGGTCAATATGTAACAATCTCCCTTATAAAAAAATTAAAAAAGACTGTGGGGGATGGGGGGGGGGGGGGGAGAGACAGAAGGAAGTGACTGCATCGTACCTGTATCCCGTACCTTCTCTCGCGCTCACAGTTTTCTTACCAGATTTTGGAGATGTTTTCGAAATGTACACGCTTAAAACTGAAACATAATTATGGTAAACATGTGACTCACAGTATTTAACGTTAAAAACACCCGTACTCTACAATAAAAGCCTGACCAACCACTGAGCCAATGTTTTCATTAAGTTCCAGTGACTACCAAATGGTCAGGCCACTGATTTTCTGCATCTGCCGTTTCCTGATGAACAGGGGTTTGTCCGTTTCCTGATGAACAGGGTGTATGTCCGTTTCCTGAGAACAGTGTATGCCGAATGCATAAATCCATCCGCAACATGTGGATATGATCCTCTCTCTCCTCTTTCTCTCCCCATTCTGTCTGTCTCTCTGTCTCCCATTCTCTCTGTCTGTCTGTCTGTCTCTCTCTCTCTCTCCCATTCTCTCTGTCTGTCTGTCTCTTTCTCTCCCATTCTCTCTCTCTCTCCCCCCCCCCCCCCATTCTCTCTGTCTCTGTCTGTCTGTCTGTCTCCATTCTCTCTCTGTGTATGTCTCTGTCTCTCTCCCATTCTCTCTCTGTGTATGTCTGTGTCTCTCTCTCTCTCTCTCACACACACACACACACACACACACACACACACACACACACACACACACACACACACACACTGAAATTAATACATGCATAAATTCCAAAGATGATCACATGCCTTCAAGCTAGCCACTATAAAGGTGTCAACGAAAGAGGGACAAATTAAAAAAGCTTCGCTCGATTTCTTCATTTAGGATTCAAAACGTATGGAGATCGTTTGTAGCCGATCATTATGGCCCATCATAAAATATAATGTGTGAAACACACATTTTGTTTTGTCGAACTTTTTGTTATTTAATCAGAAATTCTGTTCACGTGTTATATAAGTCTTAAAGAAATATGAGAGAGTGGATGTGTTTATTTCGTTGTGTACAAGTATGAGAATAATATTCCCGGAAAAGAAAACAGCATTATCGTACCGGAATAACACTAGAAAAACTCTTCATTGAAAGACACAGACACACTGAAATTAACACAAAGACACATTCAGACTGCCACATTGATACGGATGTACGTACGTCGCATGTTAGTAAGACAAGGATCTACACGCGGACAGATGTTGGCACATGCACAGGCTTGCAAACATATCGATGAAATACACACAAATGTGAATAGCATAATCTCACACACCCAATCATACGAGTACAATATGACCAGTAAGACTCATGCTATTGATAACATTCTTTGAAAAGATGAGTATTTAGAGCTCTCTTTAAAAAAAAAAAAAGGTCACTCTCTCTCTCTCTCTCTCTCCCCTAACCTCTCTCTCTCTCTCTCTCACCCCACACACACAACACAATACATGCACGCACGTACACACAGACACACAGACGCACGCACACACACACGTACGCACGCACACAGACACGCGCGCACACACACAGACACGCGCGCACGCACACAGACACACACACACAAAGGTGGCTCGTGCATTGCTATGACATGCGTTCGCTGTGAAGGGCAGCCCAAAATTTCACAAGGTAAATCCATTCACCACACACACCACACACACACACACACACACACACACACACAACACACACACAACAACACACACACACACACACACACACACACACACACACACACACACACACACACACACACACACACACACACACACACACACAAAACACACACACACCATTTTCTCGCATGCATCTCTTCTTCGATTTCTCTCAAAAGATAAACTCGTAACTCAGGATTTTCTCGGATATCCTGTTTTACGCCGTTGATTTTATCGATGTAAATTTCTTCTTCTGCACATTTTAGATCTAGGTAGATCATGGCAAAGGAAAATATGAAAAATGGTGTTTCGCTAGACCCTCTACCGCTTAAAATTACTGTGTCATTGTCACTGTCATTGGCAGGGAAGACGGAGATGGGTGGAGGTTCGGCACGTAGGCAGGTGGGACGAAAAGGAACATGAACAGGTGCAGGTGATGTGCACCTAAACGAAAACACAAAGGTACACTCGCACTACTAGCCGACACCGCGCGCTCCCTAAAACGTGTTCAGACACAAGTATCTGCGAGGGTTCTGATAATGTCTGACCTAAAAGATGTCAACTTTTTGGTCAGTAGTGTTAATTAACTCTTAAACTCCCAGAACCTATCCGCCAGCTGCCAAAAACTTAATCTTTTCACTCCCTCACTCTATCCACCAGCTTCCTGTGCAGGAAGCCGGTGGTTAGGGTGGCGGAATGAAAAGGGTTAATTTTTGCTTTGCTGTCGTGGCTGACAAAATGCAGGATGCTGGTGGACAGGGTGAGGGAGGCAAAGGGTTAACTCCCGTTATATTAATGAGGAATAAAACACTTCCTCAATGAGGAAAAAAAAACCAACTGCGCAGCGCTGTTTTCTACAGGCATCCTATTTCGTTTGTTTGTTGTTTGTCAATTAGCAATTATCCAAGTAAAACGGCAAGCAATGTAACTGTCGTTTGCCACACAACAGTATGGTCGGATTATTGTAATTCAATCACTACTACTTTTATGTTTCAGATTAAAACACGTTTAAACAACACTGGTATGGTTATGTATTGCTAAATCAATCCTCCAGGGTGTGGTGGTGGTGGCGGAGGCGGGGGGGGGGGGGGGTAACGTTGGGGCTGATGGAAGAGAACTGATAGCACGGCCGCGGGCGAATAGACAAAGAAACCATTTGCAGAGACCCAGGCTTTGGCACACAACCAACAGAACCGGAGGAATCTGGTGCACATTTCTTTCGTGCGAACCCCTGTGACTCTTGACGGAGTTAAGAGAGAAAAAGAAGACGGAAGAAGATGAGGTCGAAGAAAGAAGACACACACACACACACACACACACACACACACACACACACACACACTATATAGCGCATGAGCACCACCATAGCACACCACACACACACACACACACACACACACACACACACACACACCACACAACACACACACCAGTATGCAATTCAAGTGGCATAC
>JAPXFY010000014.1:46869667-46904667 GCA_030674185.1 Monoplex corrugatus | reverse complement strand
TGCTTAAACTACCAACCACTTCCCCTCTCCTCTTTTTTCATGCAGAGTATCAAATATGTACCTAAACACTTCCCCCCACCCCCCTCTTTTTTCATGCAGAGTATCAAATATGTACGCTAAAGACTTCCCCCATCCCCGACCCCCCCCCCTTCTTTTTTCATGCAGAGTATCAAATATGTACGCTAAGATCTCACTCCCCCCCTCCCCCAACGTCCCCCCCCCCCTCTTTTTTTTTTTTCATGCAGAGTATCAAATACGAACGCTAAAGATCTCCCTATTTCCCGGAACCCCCCCCCCCCCTTTTTTTTTTTTTTTTCACGCAGAGTATCAAATATATACGCTGAAGACCTCCACACCCCCACACCCCCGTCTCGTTATACCTACCCTACTTCGGAAAGAAGAAGAAGAAGAAGAAGAAGAAGAAGAAGAAGAAGAGAGAAGAAGAGAAGAAGAAGAAGAAGAGATGTGTATGAATTTTCCCGGGAAAGGTCTCACGTAAACGGCAGAAACTTGATTCTATCTGTAACAGAAATTCGCGGATCCCAAGAGAATTCCCTCCCTGGTGCATTCAGACTTTAACTAAACTGTGGAATGCCGGTGCTCTAGCTCTGCACCAACCAACCACGCCTCTGGGACCCAAGCCAAAGTGGCCTGGTATTGGTAATGAAAAGAGCGAGTTCGTTAAACACGAAGCGGGGGGGGGGGGGGGGGGGGGGGGAGGGGGGGGGGAGGGAAGCATACACAACACGTTTTACAGGAGTGGCCTTGTGAAAGTGGAGCCGGAACTGGGAATTGATACTGAAGAGAGGGCGGAGTCTAACACAAGTATTAAACAGAGAGAGAGAGAAGAGAGAGAAGGGGGGGGGGCAGACAGAAGGTAGAGATGGCGAGAGAGAAAGAAACGGAGAGAAGGGAGAGGGGGAGAGAGAGACGAGAAAGACAGAGAAGTGGGAAAGAAGAGAGAGAGGAAAGAGAGAGAGAGAAAGAGAGAGAGAGAGAGAGAGAAGAAGAGAGAGAGAGAGAGAAGAGAGAGAGAAAGAGAGAGAGAGAGAGAGAAAAGAGAGAGAAGAGGAGAGAAGAGAGAGAAGAGAGAGAAGAAGAGAAAGAGAGAAAGAGGGGAGAAGAGAGGAGAAGAGAGAGAAAAGGGGAAGGAGGGGAGAGAGAGAAAGAGAGAGAGAGAGGGAAAGAGAAGGAGAGAAGAGGGAAGAGAAGTGTGAGGAGAAAAGTGGGAAGGAGGCAGTGGAGAGCATGGAAAGGTGAGGAGAAGCAAGAGAGCGAGAGAGAAAGCATAGGAGAGAAAGGGAGGAGAGGCGGAGAAGAAGAGAAGAGAAGGAGAGGAAAGAGAGAGAGAGAGGAGAGAGGGGGAGCATGGTGATGGTCGTGAAGTAAGGATGAGGAAGGGAGGTGGGTGTGTGTGTGTGGTGTGTGTGTGTGTGTGTGTGTGTGTGTGGTGTGGTGTCGCGCGCGCGCGCGCGCGTGCGTGCGTGCCTGTGTGGTTATCTTCTGAATATTTGAGTATCACATCCTCAGACAATTTCAAATCACTTTTTTTCCCCTGTCGGACTCTGACAAAACCTTTCTACGTCATGTTACAGTTAACCCCCTTGGATTTTCATTTATTCATTGTTATCTTCCATGCCCCAAGGGATTAGAGAATCATTAATTAAACACTGAACATTGAACACTGTGTGCGCGCGGGCCAGCACAACATCGATTAGACCGACAATTAATGGGCTCTGAACTGAACTTTTTCGCAAAATATGCCTCACCTCTTCATACTTTATATTTTCCCCTAATTTCTCTCTCTTTATCTCTCTCTCTCTCTTCTGTGTGAACTGAACTTCTTTTTCGCAATATATGCCTCACCTCTAAATACTTTATATTCCACCCCACCCACCCCCACCATTTCTCTCTCTCTCTCTCTGAACTGAACTTTTTCGCAATATATGCCTCATCTCTTAATACTTTATTTTTCCCCAATCTGTGTGTGTGTGTGTGTGTGTGTGTGTGTGTGTGTGTGTGCGTGCGTGCGTGCGTGCGTGCGTGCGTGCGTGCGTGTGTGTGTGTGGGTGTGGTGTAAAAAGAATAGATTTGGGCGAAAATGCAATTCGTATGAGAAAGATAGCGGGGGAACAGGGGTGAAGAAGAATGATTGCGTGCAAGCAGTTGCATGTTTATGTGTGCTGTGAATTGAAACATCTATGTGTTCCCATCCCCACCCATCCCATTGTTGTATTGTGGCCCAAGGCCGATGTACATTAAACTGAGTCTGAGTCCCCTCTCTTTACTCTCTCCACACACTCCTCCAAAACACACACACACACACACACTCACTCACTCACTCAAGCACGCACTCATTCACTCTATCTCCATCTATCTTCCTAAATGACCTGATCTTCACGATTTCCCCGAATCGCCAACGTAAGTAAACCTGTATATTTTCGCCCCGTCTGCTACGGGGAAAAATGTCAGCCACGAAAATGGCAGCATCAGCACCACCACGACCACCACCCCACCACCCCCCACTTAATGGAGGGAGTGGAGAAAACTATGCCCTTGCGGTCGTCCAATGTATGGCCACTCGAATACTTTGCACTATCAGGCCGGGTCTGCTTTGACCCCCAGCCCCTCTGTAATGGTGCATGGCTGAGCTACCCGCCTGCAGATAAAACGGTGTTTGAGACAGCCAACGGATAAGCAACCCCCACCCCCCCTCGCTTCCACAAACACACACACACAACACACACAAACACACACACCCTTCTCTTGTCCAAACAAGTGTGTGTGTGTGCGTGCGTGCGTGCGTGCGTGCGTGCGTGCGTGCGTGCATGCGGTGTGTGTGTGTGTGTGTGTAAGAATGAAAGTGTGTGGAAATGTATGTGGATGTGCGAGTGTGCGTATGACAGAGAGAATGTATGAGTATGTGTGTGTGAGGGTGTGTGTGTGTGTGTGTGTGTGTGTGTGTGTGTGTGTGTGTGTGTGTGTGTGTGTGTGTGTGTGTGTGTGTGTGTATATATACATATGTGTGTGTGCGTGTGGAGATGCGTGTGCGAGTGTGACTGAGAGTGAGTGATAGTGTATATATGTGTAAGAATGTGTGTGTGCGTGCACAAGCGCACGTGTGTGTGTGAGAGAGAGTGTGTGTGTGTGTATAAAAGAGAGATTGAATGTATGTGTTGTGTATGTGTTTGTGTGTGTGTGTGCGCGCGCGCGCGTGTGTGTGTGTGACAGTGAGAACACATGTATGTATGTGTGTTGTATGCACGTGTGTATGAGGGTGTGCGAGCATCGTGAGCAAGAGACAAAGAGAGAGAGAGGGGAGAGAGAAGGCATGTGTGTACGCGCGCGCGCGTGTCTGCCTGTATGTTAATTAAGGATAAGCACCAAGTACATGTTTGCACAAGTGAGTACAAGTGTATTCATGTTAAGCTGGAGAAAGAGCAGGCGGTGAGGACAGAGAGAGAGAGAGCGAGAGAGAGAGAAACAGACAGACAGAGACAGAGAGCGTGACAGAGACAGACAGCGACAGAGTTTGATGTGTGTGTGTGTGTGTGTGTGTGTGTGTGTGTGTGTGTGTGTGTGTGTGTGTGTGTGTGTGTGTGTGTGTGTTTGTGTGTCTGTCATATTCAGTGTGTGTGTGTATCTGTCTGTCATATTCAGCTATATTTTCTTTATTACGCTTTCATCCTACTTATCGCATGCATGAACGGCTACAAGGATTAATTTAAGTAAGCCTAGGTTCAACTCCCATCATTCCATTCCACCCACAACTGGGAAAAAAATTCTCGTGTCACAAGGCTCGCTTGCTCTCCTTCCAGCTCAACCACCACCACCACCACCACCACCCTGCCACTCTTGTCGTTCTGCTTTGACCGATCCTGTCCCCTCTCCCTCTTTACTCCGTCCTAGCCTAACCCACTGTGGCGGGATCGATTATAATGTATTAAGAATGGGAGCAATGCAGAGTACGTGACGCCAAGCATGTGGCGCTGACTCGTATCACAGCTCCTGTCGAAAGTCGCAACCATACAGTTTCAATTTCGGTTACTGTTTCGTTTCGCACAAATAAAAGCCTTTCTGTTATTAATGTCGTCGAAATGAAAAAAAACAAAACATTGCGTGCTTAAGGCTTAACAATCAACCTTTAAATAAAAAACAACAAATCAATCAAACAAACAAACGCATAAACAAACAAACATCACCAAGTCAGTCTTGCATACTTTCTGTTACGAACGATAACTGTGTACAAGTATCAACTGCAGTCTTGGCTAAAAGGACATGTAATGTGCATACGCAATTTTGATTTTTCAGGCCATTTTTATACATGTTTTAATGAACTCAATTCATTTGAATTCAGGTTTGTTATTTTAAACCCCATGGTGATAAACTGGACAGAATGGTCAATACAAAGCGTATATACTTAAGAGTTAGATTATGTGCGCGAATGCATTGATATGTATATTTCAGTTTCTTTTCCAGTCCCCCCCCCCCCCTTCAGATGCCAACGTGGTGTTTTGTTTGTTTTTGGGATGGTTATAATAGCAAAGAGTGTAGTACCTACTATACTCTTTGATAATAGTCCTAAGAGATCAAGCTCCGCGCATTCGACTGGGCTATAAAATTCTAACCCTTTGACTTCTGCAACATCTGTCCACCAGCATCATCCTGTATTGCCAACCATGCTAACAAAGCAAAGACTTAACTCTTTGACTCCCACATCCTATCCATCAGCCTTCTGCAGGAAGCTGGTGGACAGGATGAGGAAGTCAAAGGGTTACGGGTTTTTTTTTTCAGTTGATGGACAGGGTGCGGGAGTCAAAGGGTTAAGTTTTTGCAGTTGGTGGACAGGGTGCGGGAGTCAAAGGATTAAACATTCACGCTGATAATAAGAATAAAAACGAGAAACGTTTCTCTACATGGCAGGTGGGGTATTTGGGCCCACGAGAGATCAAGGAAACAGAAGCGTGGAGACACACCCAGTCATGACTGCCGACACGTACACCTACAGCGCCAATGTACTCAGGGGGAGGGTTGGGAGTGCTGGTGGTGCTGGTGAGGACGGGGCGTACGAGTTGGTCAATAAGTTCACGTGTGTGCCGTGTGCTGCACTTTTGACTCCAGTTCGCAGGCCGCGTCGAATCTTTCCATGAGACTGTCTGTCTGTGTGTGTGGGTTTTGAGAGCGGGTTCGGGTGAGCTGACTGATAACGCCAAACCACGACAAACAAGATATCGAAAGACTGTGACGTTTTGTCAGATGTCAATCTGTGTCACATTTTTTTTCTCTGTCACATTTTTTTTTTTAAAGTACCGATAATCCTTTTTATTACAATGAACGTTACTACTCTCCCTTTCTAAAGAGAGCGAAAATGCACTTAAGCTTCCTGTTTCACTAGTTATTATAAAAGTGGTTTTTCCGGGAGAAACCCAAAATCTGTTTTCATACAAACATTCTTTGTACTTATGTCAATATGAAGCTGAAGAACAAAGAGCCGAACGTATGTCACAGTGACCTTGGAGAAGGTTCGGTTGAAATAAAACTTGCGATGCGAGAACAAAGATGGGCTGTCACAGCTGAGAAAACAGAATGTAAACATTGTCAGAAGTTCCAGAGAAAGTGCTGTTCACATACCTGTAAAACAAAAACTGATTTTAGGAGTTTGTTGTTGTTGTCTGTTGTTGTTGTCTGAAACCTTGACCTTGGAGCTTTACCTTCCAAACTTGCAGTTTTTGCGACTCTTAAACTGTCAAAAGCTTTGTGCAAACTTCAGTAAACATTCCCTTATAAAGTGCTTAAAATCTTGTTCACACAGACACAGACACACACACACACACACCAGTCAATATGAAACAATCTTTTATGGGGCTTAATAATGAACAGTAGCTTGAAACGAAAAAAAACCAACCAACAACAATAACAACAACAACAAAAAACCCGCAAGTATGAGAAAGAGGACAAAGTGCATAACATAACAGACAACACAATCTCGTTAATTTTTCAGTCAATAACTGATACACAGTCCCTTTAACAATTTCTCAAGAAATAAAAAGGTACGCAATTTCTACTTTTTTTTTTTTTTAAACATTCGTGATACTACTATTCCGGGCAGTGAATGTTGTCTGTCCAATCCACAGTCGGGTCCACGAAAAAAGGCCGTCACATCATTTCAACCTTTGTCTCACACACGCACACACACCCCGGGTCATGTTCATTAATGTTTTTGCGTTCTTGGTACATGTCCTACTGACATTATTTGATAATAATATTCAGGCTACTGAACGAATCCCGTTTTGAGTTTTCAGACAGTGGAGGACAGGCCTGACAGTCTAATGGATAAGACAGGCCTGACAGTCTAATGGATAAGACACTAGAATGCTAAATAAATAAATAAATAAATGAATATGCCTATCTAAAAATAAACACATATTTACAAAAATTAAAAAGACTACAAAAATATTATAAAAAAAGACCGCAGTGAGCAAGCTGCTTTTTTTAAATTTCATTTATTTATTTACCTATTCATTTTTTTAAAAACTATTTTGAATATCTTTCACATACAAAGGCGAGCATAGAAATTCTTTTTGCTGTAAGATCAGGCCCATTTTCCATTTCAAACGGGGACTACCACGGACATGCAATGCGTGTATATGCTGAGTAGTGAGTGAGTGAGTAAGAGTGAGAGAGAGAGAGAGAGAGTGTGTGTGTGTGTGTGTGTGTGTGTGTGTGTGTGTGGTGGTGTGTGTGTGTGTGTGTGATGTGGTGTGGAAAGGTAGGGTAGGGGGGGGGAGACGAGAAAGAGTCATGATCTTTAGCAGCCGAGACTGTGGGGGTGGGTGGGTGGGGGGATGAAGGGTGGTGAAGGCACGGAATTTAGTGTGTGCGTGAGTGCGTGTGTGTGCGAGTGTGCATGTAGTTTCATCTGTACGTGAAAGCATTTTCTACTCTGTGTGTGTGTGTGTGTGTGTGTGTGTGTGTGTGTGTGTGTGTGTGTGTGTGTGTGTGTGTGTGTGTGTGTGTGTGTGTGTGTGTGTGTGATATTCATCTGCTTGTCAAACCTGTACATATTTTCCCACAGTGTGTGTGTGCGCGTGCATGTATATATCTATTATCATCTCTATGTCAAACCTATTTATTTCCTCTCTCTCTCTCTCTCTCTCTCTCTCTCTCTCTCTCTCTCTCTCTCACTTTGTGTGGTGTATTTATTTTCATCTCTATATCAAAATAATTTATTCTCTCTCTCTCTCTCTCTCTCACTCTCTCTCTCTCTCTCTCTCTCTCTCTTTGTGTGGTGTATTTATTTTCATCTCTATATCAGATTCTCTCTCTCTCTCTCTCTCTCTCTCTCTCTCTCTCTCTCTGTGTGTGTGTGTGTGTGTGTTTGTGTGTGCGTGTGTAAGTGGTGTATGTATTTATTTTCATATGTATGTCAAAGCTATTCAGTATTTTCCACAAACGGCTGGCTTCGAGAATCTCACTGTTCAGATGTCTTTTGTGCGAAAGGAACTATCAAAAAGGAGGACTGAATGTCTTACGTGCGTGTGTGTGTGTGTGTGTGCACGCGCGCGTGCGTGCGTGCGTGTGTCTCCCTCCCCCTGTGTGTGTGTAGGGGGTGTGTGAGAGCGCTCACGTGCGTGCGTGCGTGCGTGTGTGTCTCCCCTCTGTGTGTGTGTGTGTGTGTGTGTGTGTGTGTGTAGGGGGTGTGTGAGCGCGCGCGCGCGCATACGTGTGTGTGTGGTGCGCGCGCGCGTGTGCGTGCGCCCGAGCGCGACTGCGACTGTTTACGAGCTTGCAGGCAGGTAAGTCAAAATGCACACGAGTACAGAGTACACAACGCGTAAAAACATCACCAACCCTTCAAAACAAAACAAAACGAAACAAAAGAAAACCAAACCAAATAAATGAAACTAAAATGGCAAAGTCCATTTCAACATCCCGTGAGTGTCTACTAATTGGTTTGGACTTGGGACAGGTGTTGGGAAAGAGGGGGAGAGGGGGAGACTGCAAACATATTGCTGTGACACACGCACCTTGCCGGTTTCACACACACACACACACACGCACACGCACGCACGCACGCACGCACACACACACACACATACACTCTGGCCAATATCGTGCTGTAAAACGTGTAGTTTGCCGTTTTTTTTTGTTTTTGTTTTCAAACACACGCTCAATCACACACACACACACACACACACACACACACACACACACACACACACTCACGCACGCACGCACACATACACATACACGCACGCACGCACACATACACACACGCACGCACGCACACATACACACACACTCACACTAACAAATATCTGGGTGTGGAAACGTGCAGCTTGCCGTATCAAACATGCACACGCACGTACGTGCGCGCGCGCACACACACACACACACATATACATGTATATATATATATATATATCATCATCATCATCATTCTCCTGCCCGTGATGGGCGTAGAGGAGAGATGAGAGACACTCTTGAAGCCAGCCGTCGCCAACCGGTCCTGTCCTCCGCCTGTCGCACCAGCGTGGGGCCATCCAACCTGGTCCATTCTTTGATGTTGTCCATCCAGCATTTGGCTTGTCGTCCCCTTCGTCTGCCGCCTCCCAGTGTACCCTGGAGGACCGTTTTGGGCAGTGAGTTGTGGCGTGTGACATGCCCGAACCACGACAGCTTCCTGTTCTTGACTGTTGCCAGGAGGGGTTCTTGTGGGCCTGCGAGTGTTGTTATTTGGCTCCACACAAAGTCGTTTGTCTTCCGATCTTGCCAAGAGATCCCGAGCAAGCGCCTGAAGCATTTAGTTTCAAACGTCTGGATTCTCTTGGTGGTCTCTGCTGTCATGGTCCAGCTCTCGCATCCATACAGCAGGATGGGGAGCACCAGGGACTTGTACAGCTTCATCTTCGATGGAAAGCCGATCTCTCTGCTCTTCCAGATCTTGTTTAGCTTTACCATCGCTGCTGTTGCGATCGCTAGTCTGGTCTTGATTTCTGTTGTAGAGCGACCGTCTTTGGTGAGAGTGGCGCCAAGGTATTTGAAAGCGTCCACTTCTTCAAGCTGTTGCCCGTTCATGTAGATTTCAGCATGGGTGTTGGTTGTGCTGTTGACCAGGACTTTGCTTTTTTCTGTGCTCACTTCCATTCCGTGTGCACCTGCACTTTCTTCCAGTCTCATGGTCAGGTCTTGTAGTTCTTCGTTGCTGCCTCCCATCAGGTCGATGTCATCTGCGAACCTCAGGTTGTTGATGGTTCTTCCTCCGATGGAGACAGTGGAGTGGAAGTCATGGAGGGCTTCACGCATGATGTTCTCCAGGAAGAGATTGAACAGCACGGGAGAGAGTAGGCAGCCTTGACGGACTCCAACTGTGGTCTTGAAGTAGTCCCCTATCTGGTTGTTGAGGAGAACTGCGCTGCTGGCAGTGTTATACAGCGACTGGATGGTTTGGACGAGACCTTCCTCAATGCCAAACTTTCTTAGCACCTGCCACAAACCCTTATGCCACACCCTGTCGAATGCTTTTTTAAAGTCTATGAAGTTGTGGAACAGGTCTCTCTGATGCTGCAGATGTTTCTCCATCATTATCCGGCAGGTGAAGATCTGTTCTACTGTGCTTCTGCCCGCCCTAAATCCAGCTTGTTCTTCCGCAAGGTATTCTTCCGCTTCTTTCTTCAGTCGATTCAATATGACTCTGAGCATGATCTTGCTGGTGTGGCTAATGAGACTTATTGTTCTGTAGTTCTGGCATTGGCGCATATTTCCCTTTTTGGGCAGGGGGATGATGAGTGATTGAGTCCATTCTGTGGGCCACTGTTTTGTCTCCCAGATCTTCTGACAAATCGATGTTACACGAGTGACCAAATCATATATATATATATATACACATGTATACATATATATATGCACACACACACACTGGCAAAAACAAAATAAGAGCTATGAAAGATGCAGTTTGCTACTTTGTTCTTTTGGTATGTTCACTTGTTCGCCTCTGTGTGTGTGTGTGTGTGTGTGTGTGTGTGTGTGTAGGGGAGGGGGTGTCGAAATTTAGTGCACTGTTGTTCGTCTGGATCAAATTCTTTATTGTACAAGGATTGGACACGTACTAAAAATAGCGCGCGCGCGTGTGTATGTAAATATCTGAGAAACAGACAGACAGAGAGAGACAGACAGAGAGAGAGACAGACAGAGACAGAGAGACAGAGACAGAGACAGAGACAGAGACAGAGAGAGAGAGAGAATGTGTTACTGTAGTGTATGTATGTGTTCCTATCCCAAATCATATCTGCCGTACACAATTTATGACCAAAAGACAAGATCCAGAAATTACATGACAGCAGGAAACAGAAAACACGTGAACAAACAAACGATAAACAACAACAACAACAACAGCAACAACAACAACAACAGCAAAAACAACATACACCATTTTGCAGGAAAGCAACACACTATTATCATAAACGGTTTACTGTTACGTTAACATGAAAATTGACAGATTGACAGGTAAAGAGTGAGAGAAAAGATTTTATCAAAGATAATGCATAAGGGAGGAGCAGAGGGCGAAGGGGAGGGAGGAGGGAGGGAGGGGAGAGAGAGACAGACAGACAGAGAGACAGAAGGAGACAGAGAGAGACGGCGAGAGAGAGAGTTCACTTCAATTCATATTGCTTGTAGCCCAGCCGACTACTAGAGCCATATCAGGGCTAACACCACGTACAGACAGACAGACAGACAGACAGACTTCAGTTCATAATCCTTACAGCCCAGCCGACTACTAGAACCACGTCAAAAGAGAAAGACAGACACAGACAGACAGAGACAGAAAGAGACAAAACAGAGATTGACAGACATACATACAGAGCCTTCACTAGGCTAGATAAAATCTGACCAAATACATTAGGCAATGAGGCTTTGTAAGCATGACACGAGATTCAAAAAAATTTTACGGCTTCGGTGCTGCTGTGACATTCCACTGTGCTCTTTCGTAACGTCCACAGCGACCGCGACAGAGAAGGAACGACCACGACACACATAACGGTCCATTAACTTTCATTTTACACCATACCTCCCACACACTTGCCGGCATGCCGTGTGCGTGTACACACTAACAACCCATACAGCGAAACTTCCTTACAAATTACGCTCAACGGTACAACTGTTGTGTCGTTAACGAGAATCGCCGTCACTAACGCGAACAAAACGTTTAACTGCGCAAATCTGACGTAAGGAATGAATTATGTCAGAAGTTAGCGGCACGTCTTTTTCTACATCAAAATTGGCGTAAGCGTGACGAAGCAGGCATAAATAGTTAAAAGTTTATGAACTATAAGCTCAGTCGAGACTTCCAACATAAAATAACCATTCCCTAGTTTTATCGAAAGACAAGACCATTGCACTGCACGCTAGTCACCGCAAAGCTTCTTCTTCTTCTTCTTCAGTGGTATTAACGTCCCAGCGTGATGACGATTAGGGACTGTCGTAAGATGAGTCTTGTCATATAGTTAAAGAAGATAAGCGTTGTCTTATAATTTCCATGTCTGGGGTGTGAAGAGCTTCAAGTCATAGAAGAGGAGGATGAGTCTGTAGGTGACGGAGAATCTTTATAAGTATGGTCCAACTGCCGAAGAGTGGGAGAGAGTAGCTGCCAGGACGAGAGGAGCCCATCCGTAGATACTGTTGTGATTTGAGAGTTGAAGTAATTGAAGAGGGTTTGTTTGTCCTGTAAAGATAGTCCTTAGAGGTTGGAAATGATTGCCTAAGGTCACGCAATCAAAAAGACAGTGCTGGAAGGAGACAAATTCCTTCATACAAGAACACCGTGCTGGAGTGAACTTGGAGATCCAAAAGTTAGTCCTGATCCTGGACATCAGATGAGCAATATGAGGAGGGTGGTTGACAAAGAGAAAAGTTTTGGTACCGCAAAGCTCCAAGCTCTGCCCCTTTAGGGGATTCTTTTAAGTATGATATACAACGTACCATATCGTTTAAGTATTACGAGAATCCAACAACAGCGTCGGTATCTCACAGTGCAACCAAACTGTTTTGAGTAACATTCCTATAGCTAGTCCACATAATATTCCGAGAGAGGTAAGACTTTAACTCTTTGAATCCTGCACCCTGTCTTCCAGCATCCTGCGTTGTCAACCATGCTAGCAAAGCAAAAAATAACCCTTTGACTTTCATCCTGGCCACCAGTTTCCTGCATTGTCAACCATGCTAGCAAAGCAAAAACTTAACACTTTGACTCTCACTCTGGCCACCAGCTTCCTGTAGAAAGCTGGTGAATAGGGTGAGGGAGTCAAAGGGTTAAGATTTTGCAGTTGGTGGTTAGGTTCCGGGAGTCAAAGGATTAAACTCCACAAAACAGAACCGAACCATCTCGCAAAGTAGAATCCTGTTCATCCTAAGTTGCTGTACAAGTTGTTTAAAAGTTTCTATCGCAGAAATGACTCATGCAGAAACAGGCCCATACATGTACAACATTCTTATTGCTGTCCTTGTATACTCTGAGATTGGCAGGACTTTAACCTTCTGACTTCAGCACCCTGTCCACCAGCATCCAGTATTCTCAACTATGCTAGCAAAGCAAAAACTCAACCCTTTGACTCCCTCACCCTATCCACCAGCTTCCTGCATGAAGCTGTTTGATAGGGTGAAAGAATCAAAGGGTTACGTTTTTGCAGTTGGTGGATAGGGTCCGGGAGTCAAAGGGTTAAACTCGACAAAACAGAACCGAACCAGAACCATCTCGCTACGTAGAATCCTGTTCATCCAAAGTTGCTGTACATGTTAGTTTTAAAGCTCCCAGCAACATTCTTATTGCTAGTCCTCATAATACTCTTTAAGAGTGGTAGGACTTTACAGAACAGAACAGAACCATACCGCTTCAATTCACGTCGTGGGGATCACTCGTTATTTCTGTACGCGTGTTTCGGTTTGGTACCTGTTTACGACAGGAACCCGTTAATGACAAAACAGACACCCAAACCAACCGGGCCAACTTTCTTTCCTCCACCAACGGGACACGAGACGGGGGCGACTGCGAGTCTGGTTAGCAGCGTTTGGCGTTTGTTCAAAATTCGAGGGACTCATCGTACTCGGGACTATTCTATATGCACTCCACTCAAATCTGTCTTCAACTATCTCGTCACAACACTGGAAATAGAACGTAAATATATAAAGATGTTCCCGAGAAAAAGGTTGTTCACTTTTTTTTTTTTTTTTTTTTTTTTTCGAAATAAAAAGTTCTGATTTCGGGCACTTTTGCGGTCATCACGACCTTTACTTTGCGCTATGACTGCACAACATCGCTTTCACGACTCCTGAATATAGCACATCTTTCACCCAAATTTGGTAAAGGTGAAGATCTATTCAGAAACTATACAAAAACAAATCTTGCCAACACTATTTTGCTCTCTCTCTCTCTCTCTCTCTCTCTCTCTCTCTCTCTCTGTCTCTGTGTGTGTGGGTGTGTGTGTGTGTCTCTCTCTCTCTCTCTCTCTCTCTCACACACACACACACACTCTCTGTCTCTCTCTCTCTCTTTCTCACACACACACACACACACACACTCACTCACACACACACTCTCTCTCTGTGTCTCTCTATTTCTGGTCAAATGAAAGAAAAAATCTCCTTTTCCTTAAAGAGAGATTGAAACAGACACACTGCCATACAAAAACTCGGCAAGCTAACGAAAGGAGAGAGCGGTCTCCACCTTGAACACACACACACACACACACACAGCCACAACTCCACCTCCCCCACTCACACTCCCCCACCCACACACACACCCACGCAACACAAGGACTGACAAGAGAAAGAGTCTTTGGACAAGTGGACAAAGAAAGAGAGAGCAAGGAGGGGGGGGGGGGCGGCATACAGGATGCGAGCCGATTCCCCCACAAAAAAAACAGCACGTTCCTCCCTTTTCAACTCGGTTCACACTCAACGACCGACCCACACACACACACACACACCACACACACACACACACACACACACACACACACACCACACACACACACACACACACACACACACACACACACACACCACACACACCCAGCGTGAACAAGATCAATCTCCGTGCCAACAAGATTGACTGCGAGGCCTCCTGATAGATCAGCTAAACGTACTCCCGACAGGTTTTCAAGACACCGTCATATGTACAGTTAAGTTAACCTTTTAAACTCCCACCAACATCCTGCACTGTCAACCATGCTAGCAAAGCAAAAAACTTAACCGTCTGACTCCCTCACCCTAACCACCAGCTTCCTGCAGGAAGCTGGTGGCTAGGGTGAGGGAGTCTAAGGGTTACGTTTTCTCGCAGTTGGTGGATAGGGTGCGGGAGTAAAAGGGTTAATCCATAAACCAGCGAGCTGACTGGTTCTTTTGATAGAGCTGTAGACTCGAAGATCTAACATACCCAGTTCAATCCCACCCCGCAACATTTGATGACTAGCGTGTTTGTTGCCTATCTTAATTTTTCCACCATTCTGGTAGTGGCAGCTTAGTGCTTCAAGAATCTCTCACCACCTCCCCTTATTTTAAGATTTTGCCAGCGCATCAGGAAAACAAATGCGCAACACAATTATGCACACAAGTTCTCTCTAGGCATGTCCTTTGCGACAACTAACGGGTATACCCTCGCATAAATTATACCCATGACCTTAGACAGGAGGCCAGCCTGTGCTTAGTTCCCACTGTAGAATGACATATACTACGCGCATAATTACAGTCATCATCACTTAACTAGGACAAACGAGGTTGATCACACCCTGAAACAGCAACTCTGTGCACGGTGATTATCGCCCTTGGTGTCGGACACATGAGTCTGTAATGAAAACAAATGGAACGTTTAGGATTGTTGTTATCATTTCGGTTCGTGTTGCCGTTTCTTTCTCGCTTGGGAAAGACAGTGTGTGTTTCGGTGTAAATTCTGTGTGTGTGGTGGGTGGGTGGATGAGGGGGGAGGGAGACAGAGACAGAGAGAGAGGGTGTGGGAGAGAGAGGGGAGGAGAGACAGACAGACAGAGAGACAAACGGACGGACAAACCGGACCTGACAGAGATAGACAGACAGACAGAGACTGACACACACACATACATACATGTCTCTGAGAGAGAGAGAGAGAGAGAGAGGAGAAAGAATGTGTGTGTATGTGTGTGTGTGCGTGCGTGCGTGCGTGCCCGCCCGCACGCGTGAGAGAGAGAGAGAGATAAACAGAGACAGAGGGAGATAAACAGACAGAGAGATACACAGAGAGAGAGACAGACAGACAGACAGACAGACAGACAGACAGATAGAGACAAGAGGAGAGACTGACAGAGTCAACAAGGCTTGGTCACAGAGGGCTGGCCTGTTGCAATGTCACACTTGTGTAAGCATTCGTTTATCTCAGCATGACCCAAGTCTGGGTCACAGTCGTCTGAAATTATCACCATCCACTTCACGACTCTTCAAAACAAATTAAACACCGGTAGGACGGGCAAGTAGGCAGGTACACCTGTCTTCAGCTACCTGCTGTCGGTCGTCACGTGGGATGGAGGATCAATCCTGCAGGCACCTGTTCTTCCGCACGTACTGCATGGTTAGGGGTCACAAAGATCCTCTTAACCCTTTGACTCCTCTCGCACCCTCTCCACCAACTGCAAAAACTTAACCCTTTGATTCTCTCAGCCTTTCCACCAGCTTCCTGCAAGAAGTAAGAGCAAGAAGCTGATAGAGAGGGATAGGGAGTCAAAGGTTGAAGTTTTTGTTTTGCTAGCATGGATGACAATGCAGGATACTGATGGACAGGATGCGGGAGTCAAAAGGGTAAATAACGAGTTTGTTATAAGCGAACAAGAGAAATCCTGTTTGTGCGTACAAAGCGGATTTAGATTAAGTGACCAGAAATGTCACATGCTAGGAGAAAGACAGAGAGACAGAGACAGAGACAAAACAGAAGGACAGACAGAGAGAGAGAGATGCAGTGTGTGTGTGTGTGTGTGTGTGTGTCTTTCTCACACACACAACACACACACCACACACACACACACACACACACACACACACACACACACACACACACACACACACACACAAAGCCGACGTATATGGTTTTGGATCTGGGGTCACAAAACCTAATCAAACAGAACCAGGTCATAGGACGAATTCAATAGCTGTTTGTCAACAGATAAAACTGCATCGACATTAGTACACAAGATATGACAAAGCAAGTCGTTGTCAATGTTAGTGTGAAGTGCATGACCGAATTTCTGGTCACGACAAACAAGTAAAAAAACTTCAAGCGAACAAAACAAACGGAGAACCTTTTTTTTTGGAGGGGGGGGGCGGGGGCATTAATTGCAGTCGTTGTCAATGTTTGTGAGAACTTCATGGCCCAATGTTCTGGTCACGACCAAACAGTCGTTGTCAATGTTATTTGAGAACTTCATGACTCAATGGTCTGGTCACGACCAAACAGTCGTTGTCAATGTTATTGAGAACTTCATGACTCCATGGTCTGGTCACGACCAAACAGTCGTTGTCAATGTTATTGAAAACTTCATGACTCAATGGTCTGGTCACGACCAAACAAACAGTCGTTGTCAATGTTATTGAAAACTTCATGACTCCATGGTCTGGTCACGACCAAACAAACAGTCGTTGTCAATGTTAGTGTGAACTTCTTGACCCATGTTCTGGTCACGACCAAACAGTGTTGTCAATGTTAGTGTGAACTTCTTGACCCCATGTTCTGGTCTCGACCAAACAGTCGTTGTCAATGTTAGTGTGAACTTCTTGACCCCATGTTTGGTCACGACCAAACAGTCGTTGTCAATGTTAGTGGAACTTCTGACCCATGTTCTGGTCACGACCAAACAGTCGTTGTCAATGTTAGTGTGAACTTCTTGACCCCATGTTCTGGTCACGACCAAACAGTCGTTGTCAATGTTAGTGTGAACTTCTTGACCCCATGTTCTGGTCACGACCAAACAGTCGTTGTCAGTTAGTGTGAACTTCATGATCCAAGGTTTGGTCACGACAACAGTCGTTGTCAATGTTAGTGTTAACTACATGACCCAATGGTCTTGTCACGACCAAACAGTCGTTGTCAATGTTTGTGTGAACTTTAATCCAAGTTTCTGGTCACGACCAAACAGTCGTTGTCAATGTTAGTGTGACTTCATAATCCAAGGTCTGTCACGACAAACAGTCGTTGTCAATGTTAGTGTTAACTACATGACCCAATGGTCTTGTCACGACCAAACAGTGTTGTCAATGTTTGTGTGAACTTCATATCAAGGTTCTGGTCACGACCAAACAGTCGTTGTCAATGTATGTTAGAACTCCATGACTCAATGTTCTGGTCACAACCAAACAGTCGCTGTCAATGTTTGTGTGAAAAGCATGACCCAATGTTCTGGTCACGACCAAATAGTCACTGTCAATGTGTGTGTGACCAAATGAGTAAAACAAAAACTCGCACAAAGGAAAAACTGGAGAATTGTTGCTAGGGAGATTATGTGCATGGCTTGACAATCTTCCCAGACATGGTCTCTACTTATTTACGTCCAAAATAAGTACACTCTTAATACTCGACATAATCGTGTTTGAAATGGAACGGGATTAGGGTTGGTTAGCAATTTTAGTATCTATTATCTATATTCTCTTTCAATTCTAACTACACACTTCATCATATAATGCCCTTTCTGTGTGGCTTTTTTTATCGCCTCCCCGCCCCCTTCTCTCTCTCTCTCTCTCTCTCTCTCTCTCTCTCTCTCTCTCTCTCTCTCTCTCTCTCTCTCTCTCTCGCTCTCTCTGCGGGCCCCAGTAGTCAGTTGGTTCGAGCGTCGGTTTCACATGCTAATGGTTGTGGATTCGAATCCCGGGGTGCGCTACATTAAAACTGGCCTTCTCACTGTCTCATCTTAACATCATTGTTGTTCTGGTGGTGTCAGTATAGGATTAGATAAGTTCACCTTCCCCCATTTCCCTGGGATGGTTATCCCCGTCGGCCATATCACCTGAGGTGGGTGTCGACGTAAAAACTGAATCAAATCAAATCAATCAATCCTCTCTCTCTCTCTCTCTCTCTCTCTCTCTCCCCCCTTCCCTGTGCCCTTCTCTGGTAAAATCCCGATATGAATACTCCGTGTCAGTATTCTCAAAAAAACTTCACTGCAAAACCAGACTGAGCCAGTCTCGAGGTATGACTCGACATTCACTGACCCTTTGACTCCCGCACCCTGTCCACTAGCATCCTGCATCGTCACCCATGCTAGCAAAGCAAAAACTACACCCTTTGATTCCCTCACCGTACCCATCAGCTTTCTGCAGGAAGCTGGCGGATAGGGTGAAGGAATCAAAGGGTTAAGTTCTTGCAGTTGGTTGATAGGGTGGTGGGAGTCAAAGGGTTAATACAACAGGGCATTCACATACACGTCTGCTTTACTCAGCAAAAATCGTAATCTAGTGGTGTTACTAATTTAAGGTCTTTGCTCATAGTCACACATACACGCATCATCATGTTCACGCTAGGACTTTTACGGGTCTAAATGTACTTCTACTAAAGGTACATAGGGCCTACTAAGTAAAAGTTAGAAATTTGTAACGCTTGACTGATGAACCAAAGCAGGCATTATGCACACCTTGATTTTTAATATTTCTCAAAGACAAAGAGAGAGAGAGATGGGTGGATACTTTATTATGCTGAATGCGATTTATATTTGCTGCGACAGCTCGCCGTTATGCAAGCGTTTATCTTCTTATTGTTATAATTATTACTGTTTAACCCTTCGACTCCCGCACACTGTCCACCAACTGCAAAAAACTTAACCCTTTGACTCCCTCACAATTATTACTGTTTAACCCTTTGATTCCAACACTCTGTCCACCAACTGCAAAAACTTAACCCTTTGACCCTCACAATTGTTACTGTTCAACCCTTTGATTCCCGCACTCTGTCCACCAACTGCAAAAACCTAACCCTCTGAACTCTCCTCACCCTACCCACCAGCTTTCTACAGGAAGCTGCTGGATAGGGTGAGGGCGTGAAAAGGTTATGTCTTTGCATTGCTTGAATGGTTGGCAATGGAGGATGCCAGTGGACAGGGTGCTGGAGTCAAAGGGTTAAAAGCCCAGCCAACAGCGCAGGTCCGTAACATGTCTATAATCACGGCAAAATGTACAAACATGTCGACGACCCTGGAGAAAATAAAAAAGAAAAAGGAACAGAAAATTCAGCACAATTAAGTACACAGGACATGCCCCTGACGTTGACCATTCCCTCCAATTTATCACTAAGGGGATTAAAAAAAAACGAGTACACATGTAGACATAACTAAGGACACTAAAACATAAAAATTGACCTACATAATCTATGTTTGCTTCTGCACATTACATTTTCTTTAAATTTCATCCGAGACAAACGGAGAGTGAGAGACAGCACAACTGTAAACCATGACTAAGAACACTAAAACATATGATATATAAATATATACATATATATCATATGTTTTGGTGCCTAGTCATGTATATATATATAAAATTATATATATGTGTGTGGGTGCGTGCGTGTGTGTGTGGTGTGTGAGAGAGAGAGAGAGAGAGAGAGAGAGAGAGGAGAGAGAGAGCACAAGTGTAAACATAATTTAAGACACTAAAAGATATAGGCCTTAATACTGGCCTAAGTAACCCAAGTTTGCTTCTGCACATTACGTCTCCTCTATATGTCATCCCAGACAAGACGGGAGAGAGACGGGTCACTTACTCTGCTGAACCCGCTTCATATGTCGCTCCGATGCCTGTCTCACAAAGCGCTGCAGATGGATTGGGGGAGCCAATGCAATTGACAGTCTGAACCAGACTTCAGTGGACTTCTTGCCCACACGCAAACTGACCATTTGTGACCAGCTCTCGCAAGAACAGACGAAGTTTATTTTAGGAGTCGCGTTATTGATATCACCGGAAACGACACGGGATTACCTTTCAAATGAATGATACAGAAATGACATCCCTCGATTGAAAATGAATGCTGTAGCAGTTGTGGCGAATGGACACACACACACACACACACACACACACACACACACACACACACGAGTGCGTTATCCTTGTCTTGAAGTTTTCATTAGCAGCCAATATAAAAGCTCCCGTGCGCGAATTCTGATTGGCTTATTTTGATTTACTGCTTGCAGCGCTCAGAGGTTGACATCATAAAGATTAAAACGCGTGTATGGGATGTGAAGGTCCTGGGGCTTGCGTTTTAACGGCGGTGTGAAAACTGCCAGTTGCCAGAGACTTCAAGGAAGCACACCCGGCTGGTAAACACTGAAGACTTTTCCTGTCTCCAATGTCACCATGTATGCACACTTCTTAGTGCCTGAACTTTTCCGAGTGTATACATACGCATGAAGGACATTAATTAACCCTTTGACTCCCGCAGTCTGTCCACCAGCATCCGGCATTGTCAACCATACTCATCATCATCAGGTACCCTGCCACATGGCGTTGGCGATCATGGACTTCCATCTGTCTCTACCTCTCGTTGCCCCTAGCATCTCCTCCACCCTCCTCGTCTTCAGCCACTCCGCAAGTCCGTCTAGCATTTTCTCCCTGGGTCTACCTGGTGCTCTCTTTCCCTCCAGCTTTCCCGTTGTGACCAGGTGCTCCAAATCCCCCTTCCTCATAAAATGGCCTATAAATGTTGCCTGTCTTTTCCTAATCTTCATTATGAATGATCTACTTGTGTCTGCCTCCATCAAGACTGTTTCGTTTGTTTTCTTTGCTGTCCGTGGAACTCTCAACATTCTTCTTGGAAACCACATCTCGGCTGCTCAATCTTGTCCTGGCTTTGCTTGTTGACTGTCCACGCCTCACATCCGTACAACAGCATTGGTTCTATATAACATTCAAGAACTCTCTTCCTGATGTTAATTGATAGGCATTTGTTGGTAAGGATGCTTGTCATCTTCTTGAATGCTGTTTTGGCTTGGCCGATTCTGCCGGTTATTTCTGATGTGCATCTGCCGTCTGATGAAATGATCGTTCCCAAGTATTTAAACATACGCGTTAAAGTTCCTGCATATTATGACAGTGTCCAGTGGTAAATAAAAACATGAAAACACCCAGCAAGCACGTTTACCAAAGATGGATTATGCAGTATGTACAGAAACGTATCACTGCCTGATTAGCATCCGAGAAAAATCGTGATGCCCAACCCTTTGACTCCCGCAACCTGTGTCCATCAGCATCCTGCATTGTCAAAAACTTAACCCTTTGACTCCCTCACCCTATCCTAGTATACACTTTACCATAAAATGCCTTTTCTGCTTGCCCTTTTGATTGCCCCTCTCTCTCTCTCTCTCTCTCTCTGAGGGGCTCAAACAATTAAAATTTTTGCAGCTGGTAGATAGGGTGCCGGAATCAAAGTATTGAAAAAACAAAACCGAAAACCCAAGTCCCCATCAAATCTTTTATGGACTACATGCGCGCACGCAAACGGACCGTTTAGTCCATGTTGACGTAACGACATCGTGATGTCATCGGGCATGAAGTCGCCGGTCTCTCTATTCGTGTCTCTGGCGTCACGGGCATGGCGGGTCACGCAAAACGTGACACAGACCTTTGCACGTTACGCAAGACAACAATGGATTTAGGACTTTCTGACCGGCGTACACGAGCACTACTTGCTACCGTTCCGGTCACTGATCCTGACCGTGTGTAGTGGACACATAATTATGCGGCTTCCCAACAGCAATAATCGGCTCAACACGTACACAATTTACGAACTTTTCAAACTGACTCCTTTACCAACAGGCCCGTGCGGGTCACGGAGATGGAACAGCAGTATACATATCGCAGTGATGTCGCCTCTATGAAAAGGTGTAATTGTAGGAGAAGCCGACAATGGTATTGGTATCTCACAATGCAACCATGATGTTTTAAGGTTTCTTTGTGCAACATTTCACAGCTAGTCCTCATATACTGTGTCAGTGGTAGGACTTTAAAAACCCTTTGACTCCAGCACCCTGTCCACCAGCATCCTGCATTGTCAACCATGCTAGCAAAACAAAAACCTAACCCACTGATTCCCTTACCCTAGCCGCCAGCTTCCTGCAGGAAGCTGGTGGATAGGGTGAGGGAATCAAAGGGTTCAGTTTTTGCAGTTGGTGGATAGGCCGCGGGAGTCAAAGGGTTCAGTTTTTGCATTGGTGGATAGGCCACGGGAGTCAAAGGGTTCAGTTTTCGCAGTTGGTGGATAGGGTGTGGGAATCAAAGGGTTCAGTTTTTGCAGTTGGTGGATAGGGTGAGGGAAGCAAAGGGTTCAGTTTTTGCAGTTGGTGGATAGGCCACGGGAGTCAAAGGGTTAAAACTCAACAAAACAACAGAACTCTATCAAAGGGAGCGAAAGCAGTCCAAGAATCTGGGGATTATTCAAATGGGATTCATCGCACTAGGCCAATTCCATATGCGCTCCACCCAAACCTACCAGCCATTATCTGAATTTTCTTGAGCTTGCTCAAAACAGATTTTCAAGGGTGTGGATACTATATACATTGAAAGACCCCCCCCCCCTCGTCATCCCCCTTACGGGTGATCAAACTTGGAAGGGGGAGGGGGGAGGGGGGAGGGGGGGAGAGAAGCATGTGTGAACAGCAAGCCTAGTTGATGTGAGGTAAGAGTAGTGGAAGGGGGTATGCAGGTGGTGGTAGGTGTTGATTTCTAACGTCCTAGTGCAATCACGAATCGGGATTGTTCGGAAGTGTGCAAGTTTCAAACCCTGACCATTTATATGTGCACGTCGGGCCATACACCATAGGCCACAGGTGGCTATTACATGTTGTGTTTGTCCAGCTGTTAGAGAATGTGGTAAGAGAACGCATCACAAGGACTGTCATTTGTTTATACCGATGGCTATTAGCATGTTGTGTTTGTCCAGCTGTTAGAGAATGTGGTAAGAGAACGCATCACAAGGACTGTCATCTGTTTATACCGATGGCTATTACATGTTGTGTTTGTCCAGCTGTTAGAGAATGTGGTAAGAGAACGCATCACAAGGACTGTCATCTGTTTATACCGATGGCTATTACATGTTGTGTTTGTCCAGCTGTTAGAGAATGTGGTAAGAGAACGCATCACAAGGACTGTCATTTTGTTTATACCGATGGCTATTACATGTTGTGTTTGTCCAGCTGTTAGAGAATGTGGTAAGAGAACGCATCACAAGGACTGTCATCTGATTTATACCGATGGCTATTACATGTGTGTTTGTCCAGCTGTTAGAGAATGTGGTAAGAGAACGCATCACAAGGAATGTCATCTGTTTATACCGATGGCTATTACATGTTGTGTTTGTCCAGCTGTTAGAGAATGTGGTAAGAGAACGCATCACAAGAAATGTCATCTGTTTATACCGATGGCTATTACATGTTGTGTTTGTCCAGCTGTTAGAGAATGTGGTAAGAGAACGCATCACAAGAACTGTCATCTGATTATACCGATGGTATTACGTGTGTTTGTCACTGTTAGAGAATGTGGTAGAGAACGCTACAAGGACTGCCCTCTGATTATACCGAGCGATTTGCGTGACCTGTACTGATTGAAATCAAACCAGTGTGCCGACTGTAAGTTTGCTTGATTACTCTGATGTAGCTTGCGTGCGTGAACAGCTGTAAATTAGAGAATTGACTATAACGTGCAAACGGCCTGCTGCTTTCTGTGATAATACGCATGACAGCATAAAACTACGACAACTGATAAAATAGACCCTTCACTCGAAGAAAAAACGTGTGATAAACCGCGCGCCGCGCACCACCACGCACACACACACACACACACACACACACACACACACACACACCCTTTACACACACACACATTAAATCAGACACCACACACACAAACAAACAAACAAACAAACAAAGCCGATACGCTTGAGGAAGACAATGCTAAGAAATTAGAAAGATCCAAAACTGAAAAAAGTATTACGTGTCAAAAAAGTTAAAGAAATGCTTTTCAGTTTCAGTTTCTCAAGATAAAGTCTCCGCGCTCGGAATGGATTGCATATACACTTACGTCACAGGTGCCATGTGTATGGTGATCATGGCACACGCCTTAAACCCATGAGCTGGCCAGGTCCTGAGGCCCTACCTAGACATTGCTAAGCTAAGTAATAAGAATGATCCAAAAAAGAAAAAAAGTATTAAGTGTGAAAAGAAAGCATCACAATGGTCACACCTTAACACTGAGAAATGGCAATATGAACGTTCCCATCTTTTTTTCATCTGACGCACGTATGTATGTTGTTTTGTCCATACTACGCAGACAGTATGTTGCTGCACAATCTGCGTATCTGTGTTCAATGAGCATGCTTGCTGGGTGATTTCGTGTGTCTGAAAGTCATCAATGACATAATTTAACGCATCTTTAACGTGCGTATTTAATATCCCGCATGCGTCGACACACTACGGAGGTTCAAGCACTGGCAGGTCTACACACATACTGATCTGGGAGATAGGAAAAATTTTGCAACTTTACCCACCCATGCGGATCAAAGCCAGGACGTTCTGAATGGAAAGTCCAAAGTTTACCTGACTACCGTGACCGACGAAACGAACAGTCGGAATACTATTTAGCTTCCCACGATAACAGGCGCTGCTACTCGTAAAGTCTATTTCATGCTAATCCCACAGCCCCGGTGTTTGGCATTCCGGCTCAGGGACCAAAGGACAGACGAATTGTTTGAAACAAGTTTCAAAGTATCAGTGCTAGTAAGCCGTGATTTCGCATACTGATCACTCAAATTAGCTGTCTGTCGTGCTGTTTTTTGTTGTTTTTTTTTTCGTTTTTTTTTTTTTTTTTTTTGGGGGGGGGGGGTTGTTTGATTTTTTTTTATTATTTCGTGGATAATCTGATCCGTTGAGACGTTCTGTATAATGTTTTTCGATAGATTCGTAGTTGTGTTTTAAGTAGAAGTGAGAATGATGTGGATATGATGAAAGTTGGTCCAGTTTATAAGCACATTTTAATTTCCAACTGAAGATTTATACTGAATCGAAATTTTTTTAACTGAACTGAACTGAAAAGAAATGCCTTGTCACTGTCCCATGTTTTACGCACATCCTCCTCTCTCTCTCTCTCTCTCTCTCTCTCTCTCACACACACACACACACACACACACACACACACACACACACACCACAAAACCACAAACACACACTCAGTACCGGTATTTGTAGTAATGTTTAACCCATCATTCCGAACAAGAACCTTTCCAAGAAATTTACACATAGCATAAACAGTGTTTTATAATCGTAAAGATATTAGTTTTCCTAGCGACATTTCGAGCTGTATCCCTTCTAACACTGCCAGTCTACAGTAATGCTTATTCGCCGACTGGGACTTATTCGACCGGCTAACACATGACGTAACAGCCGGCGTTCACGTATTGTTTCTAACAGGATGAATGACCCCCTCCCTCCAACTACCCACCCCACCCCCACCATACAGACAGAGAGAGAGAGAGAGAGAGAGAGAGAGAGAAAGAGAGAGAGTCAAAACCACGCACATACACACACACACACATACACACACACTCACTCACTCACACACACACACACACACATACACACACACTCTCTCTCTCTCTCACACACACACACACACACACACACACACACACACACACACACACACACACACACACACACACACACACACACACACACACACACCACACACACACCACTGTTCTGTTCTCAGTTCAGTTCATATTGCTTATAGCCAAGCCGACCACGAAAACCATATCACACACACAAACACAAAACACAAACAATACACAAAAAAAACAACACAAAACACAACACAACACACACACACACACACACACACACACACACACACACACCACACACACACTCACTCACTCATTCACACACACACACACATCACACACACTCACACACACTCACTCACACACACTCATTCACACACACACACACACACAACATATATATATATATATATATATTATATTATATATATATATATATATTATATAAGAAAACACACACACACACACCGCTATGTCAGAGCTGTTGTTGGGGTGAGGGTGGGGGTGGAGGCGTGGCCAGGGGAGTGGCTGTTTCGCAACCTGCCGGTTATTTAACCTGTTTGGTCTTTGCCTGGTAACAGCAGAAAGGTAACCCCGTTACTGAAGTCGGTATTATTGTTATTTCTGTTTAAGAGCGCAACTGACTGCGTAGAGCCACATTAGGGCTATAAGCGTTTCAAAACATGCTCACAATACTTCAATAGGAAATAAAAAGGGAAAAGAAACGTAACTACATACATATATCGAAAATAGAATCAGAACGCGTATTCAACATTGCCACTGGTTACATTAAACACGCGCTCTGATTCAATTTTCTTGTTTTTCGGGTTCCTCTTTGCTTTAACGCCGGCAGTCGCACTTGGTTTGGATAACTACATATCTCCACAGGCCGGTGATGCACGCGCCTCTTTGTCCAGTCCACAATACAACAGCGAGGGAAGGGTGGGGGGTGGGGTGGGGTGGGGGCTCCGTATGAAAGGTCGAACTAATGCATGATGAAAAAATACCGTGCCTGATTCACAACTGGTGACTGTTTCTGAGAGCTGTTAATTAAGCATACACAACATCTAGCTTTTGTTCCTAACATGAATATTTTCATACTTTTTAATACTACGTCCATATGTATGTAAAAAATTACTGATATTACTACTACTTTATGTATAGAAAAATTACTGATATTACTACTACTATTACTATTGCATTATTTTCATTGTTTTTGTTGTTGTTGTTAAGGGATGACATAATTTGTTTTACACACGTCTGCCTTTGTCTCATATTTCTGTAACGTGCTTGACCAAGTCACACAGAATTTATTTTTCATTACAGTTCGATGTTTATATATCTTTAAAGTGTTATGGTTCATTCGTTTCCACCATAGCGTTACAGATGACAAGTTTTGCTCATGCCTTTTTTAAAATCCTTTCCCTTCGTCTTTTCCTGTTTTACTTTCGTTTTTATTTGTTTCTGTGTTTGTTTATTTCATGTTCGCTTTTTCAACAATTCGTTTCATTTTAGTTTTAATAAATGTAGTTCACTTTCATGTATCAGGGCTTTTTTTGTGATATTGTTTTGTTTTTAATGCTTACATAATAGATGTAAAGAAAAAAAGGCTAGCTTCACAATAGGCCCAGTGGCGCTTATCGCTACTATCTTTGAGTATTGAAAGTGCAATGCTCCGATCTTTTGAATAACGAAGTGTTTTAAAGAGTTTTCCCCCTTATGTTTTCAAGACGACCTAAAAGCAAACAAACAAAAATATATGCATTTTTTTCTGAACGCTGTTTTATTGTTATTGTTGTTTAAGCGCAGACCACTGCGCAGAGCCATATCAGGGCTAACAACCATTCAAAATATATACAATATTTCAACAGGAAAAAGAAAAGGAAATTAAGTACACATACCAATGTACTCGCGCACATACTCTAAGGACATGCCCCTGACGTTGACCACTCCGTCCAATTCATCGCACATGGGAATCTAAAAACATACCTGAATACAAATTTTAACATATATATAAGGACTCTAAAACACATATGAAGACGGGTCTAAATTACACTAAAATTGCTTCCGATATCTCACCTCCCCAGAGCCAAAAATGCACCTAATACATGTACCCAATTATCAATCCTAAGAAATAGTACGTAAGACTTTATCGAACACATACAGGTGAATGGACCAGCAAGACAGAAATAATAGGAAGAAATGACAGAAAGCAAAGGAATAAGGCAGAAACAAAGAGAGTGACAGAAAAGAGGAAATTTCTAGCACAGAATTTCCAGAAGGTGGGGATATCATTTACACTGAAAGAACCCCCGTTGTCCCCACGGGGTGCTGAGCACTGTTAAGCATGAAAGAAATCCAGTTCTTTTTCACAGATGCTGGTAAACACTGTACGCATCTCAATATTACAGCTGATTGCAATTATATAAAGCTTCTTCTTACGCAGGCTAGAGCTCCTGCAAGGACTCAGTAACTGTCTTCAAGTTCATGTTGCTTATAGCCCAGCCGACTACTAGAGCCATATCAGGCTAACACCACGTCAAAAACGACAACCCGGTTAAGATAAAAGACAACAGTTTAAAAAAAATGCTCACAGTAAGTGTGTAAATTCATACAGACCTACCTACCCTCAGAGGAAGCGGATTTTTGCGTGTATGGCCATCCTTTATCCCACCTTAAACGCAGTCATACACCATCTTTAGGTAGCTAGGGAGAAAATTTGGAAGAAATACTGGTCAATGATCTGGAAGGCAGCACTAAAAAATAAGATATAAAATCACATAAGCAAAAACAATACGACTGGGAAGAGTAACCCCAAACACCTTTAAACCAAACTAGACAGCTCCTATGGTTTTGAAACAGGAGGTGACCTCAATTTCTGCACGCGTAGTACTCCCACCGTGGTAATCGTGTAAAACTTTCTTTAACTTGCTTCTTCCCTCCCACTCTCCTGCAAAACGATCACAGAAGGGGGCATAATAACCACCACCACTACCCCCTTTCACTGGAAAATTCTATCGTAGTGAGTGCGACGTGACACAGCAGCGTTACGACTGACTGAGGCCCTGTGGCTGACTCCCGCACCCGATCCACCAGCTGCAAAAGAGTTACCCTCTGACTCCCTCACCCTCTCCACCAGCTTCTGATTCCCTCACCTTCTCCACCAGCTTCCTGCAAGAAGATGCTGGAGAGGGTGAGGGAGTCAAAGAGTTAACTTTTTGTTCTGCTGTCATTGATGACGATGCTGGATGCTAATAGACAGAGTGGGGGGTGGGGGGGAGTCAAAGGGTTAACACTTTGACAATAAGCATATTGCTGCTGTATAATATGCCCTGCGACTGTGCAGGTCGTTATATTTTTATTAGTAACCACACGCGAATAACTCAGCCAAATGCGACTACAGACTGTCCTGGGGACCGCCGTACAATTCGTCACAGTCCTGGCGATAAGTACATGCAACTAAAGACTGCCCTGGGAACCGACAACAAGCTCGTTATGTATACACATACTCTTGACAATAAGCACAAGCAACTACAGACCGCCCTGGGGACCGCAATCCAGTACTCTATGCACCTGACATTAAGTACATGCATACCTATAGACTGCCCTACGTAAGGACTCCATACGAAAGGTCTAATGACAAGCATCAAGAAAAAATGTACCTGCCTGAACGGTGATGTGTGAGGCCTTATCTTTATATAAAGCACTGGTAGTAGAAGTAGTAGAGTAGAGTCAGTTTGTAGTGGTAGTATGATTATTATCATTATCGTTGTTGCTGTTGTTTTTATATTATAATTATTATCATTATTATTATTATTATTATTATTATTTTTTATTATTATTTATTATTATTATTACTGGTTATTATTAAGAATCATTATTATTATTATTATTATTATTATTATTATTACTGGTTATCATTATTAAGAATCACATCAGCCATGCAGCTCTCACCACAACACTAAATTAAAAAATAACAAGTTTTGCGAAGGAAAAGTTCAGGGGAAAAATCCGGACCAACAACCCATTTTCATATATGAACTTCACCACCACCATCGGCAGTTTGAAAGTCTACGAAGTAGCACAAAAAAGTGAAGACGGAGTGAATGGACTAGAGTTGTTATTGCTGTAACGGCTATCGTCAAACACGATGACGCTGACGGGGTAATAGGATTATCATTAGTAGTAGTAGTAGTAGTAGTAGTGCTGACAGGTGACAGGATTATTATCATCATCAGTAGTAATAGTAATTAGTAGTAGTAGTCGCAGCATCAGCAGTAGTAGCAGCAGCAGCAGCAGCAGTAGTAGTACCTTTTTTTATTATAATTATTATTCTTATTGCTGATACTATTATTATCGTCATCATCATCATTACTGCCGATCACCATTATGATTTATGATAATGACGACGAGAGAGAGAAAGAGAGGAGGAGGGAGGGAGAGAGAGAGAGATAGAAACAGAAACAGACAGACAGACAGACAGAGAGAATGTGTGAATGCGTGTGTGTGTATGTGTGTGTTGTGTGTGTGTGTGTGTGTGTGTGTGTGTGTGTGTGTGTGTGTGTGTGTGTGTGTGCGTGTGCATGCATGTGTGCGTGCGCTTATGTGTGTGCATGCATGCGTGCGTGCGTCTTTCTGTCTGCCTGTCTGTGCCTGCCTGCCTGCCTGCCTGCCTGCCTGCCTATCTGTGCGTGTCTGCATGACTGCGTGCCGTATTCAGTTAGCTCCACCACCACATATTATATTCACAAATTACCATGCTGGACAAATTGCTCTGCTCTTTGGAGTTTGGCCTGCTGCATCAGCTAATCATGGCCACGTACGTGATTTAGCACACACTGATTGTGTCCCTTCCCTTTACGGTCCTTGATTATTCAGTCAGAGTGTACGATTCCTTGTGCGGCTCCAGGGGGACGTACTTCGAATCACTAATTACGAGGTTTCCAAGGTTTTCTCTTGGCCTGGCTGGAGGGGAATATGTGTGTGTGTATGCGCGCGCGCGTGTGTGTGTGTGTGCGTGTGTGTACGTGCGTGGGGTGGGTGGGGGGAGGGGGTGGCAGGGAGGCACGATTGCGGAAGTGCTGCTCTCTTATTGACGTTTCTGTTTGCTGGTTATTGGTGACCATTAGCTGCTAAACCACTGATGGCTACTTGTTGCTCATTCAAGGCCGAACGAGTTGGGTTTCAAACACCGACACCAAAAACTCAAGTTCAAGTTCATATTGCTTATAGCCCAGCCGATTACTAGAGCCATATCAGGGCTAGAGCCATATCAGGGCTAGAGCCATATCAGGGCTAATACCACGCCAAATACGACAACCAGGTTAAGATAAAAGTTCAAGTTCATATTGCTTATAGCCCAGCCGACAACTACAGCCATAACAGGGCTAACACCACGCCAAAAACGACAACCAGGGTTAAGATAAACGTTGAAGTCCACATTACTTACAGCCCAGCCGACTACTACAGCCATATCAGGGCTAACACCACGTCAAAAACGATAACCAGGTTAACATAAAACTTCCAAGTTCACATTGCTTATAGCCCAACCGACTACTACAGCCATACCAGGGCTAACACCATATCAAAAACAACCAGGTTAAGATAAACGTTCACGTCCACATTACTTACAGCCCAGCCGAATACTACAGCCACATCAGGGCTAATACCATGTCAAAAACGACAACCAGGTTAACATAAAAGGTCAAAGAAATAAGAGGGAAGCAGGGAGAATTTTTATAATATCAACCAAAGGACATAACTCTTGAGAGTCACGTAGAAATTATCTCCCATGTTGTTGAACTTCTCAAATCTAACATAGTTTGCGCTACCCATTCAGCTAGCATAGAAGCAGACACAAAGCACAAAAACCGTAAGCTCAGAACACTCCTCAAAAAAGGAGCGCCCAAGCCTACCTTTATACTTTGCAACTACCCTACACACAACTATGAGAGAGGAGAGAAATAATACAATATATTGGTCTTATGTTCAAGATTGACATAGTCTTTTATTCTTGAACTGACCAAACACACACACATAGACAAGACAGAACATATACAGGGTTGCTTCCAAGGCATATAGGTAATACCAAAGAAATAAGAGGGAAGCAGGGAGAATTTTTATAATATCAACCAAAGGACATAACTCTTGAGAGTCACGTAGAAATTATCTCCCATGTTGTTGAACTTCTCAAATCTAACATAGTTTGCGCTACCCATTCAGCTAGCATAGAAGCAGACACAAAGCACAAAAACCGTAAGCTCAGAACACTCCTCAAAAAAGGAGCGCCCAAGCCTACCTTTATACTTTGCAACTACCCTACACACAACTATGAGAGAGGAGAGAAATAATACAATATACTGGTCTTATGTTCAAGATTGACATAGTCTTTTATTCTTGAACTGACCAAACACACACACATAGACAAGACAGAACATATACAGGGTTGCTTCCAAGGCATATAGGTAATACCAAAGAAATAAGAGGGAAGCAGGAGAATTTTTATAATATCAACCAAAGGACATAACTCTTGAGAGTCACGTAGAAATTATCTCCCATGTTGTTGAACTTCTCAAATCTAACATAGTTTGCGCTACCCATTCAGCTAGCATAGAAGCAGACACAAAGCACAAAAACCGTAAGCTCAGAACACTCCTCAAAAAAGGAGCGCCCAAGCCTACCTTTATACTTTGCAACTACCCTACACACAACTATGAGAGAGGAGAGAAATAATACAATATATTGGTCTTATGTTCAAGATTGACATAGTCTTTTATTCTTGAACTGACCAAACACACACACATAGACAAGACAGAACATATACAGGGTTGCTTCCAAGGCATATAGGTAATACCAAAGAAATAAGAGGGAAGCAGGGAGAATTTTTATAATATCAACCAAAGGACATAACTCTTGAGAGTCACGTAGAAATTATCTCCCATGTTGTTGAACTTCTCAAATCTAACATAGTTTGCGCTACCCATTCAGCTAGCATAGAAGCAGACACAAAGCACAAAAACCGTAAGCTCAGAACACTCCTCAAAAAAGGAGCGCCCAAGCCTACCTTTATACTTTGCAACTACCCTACACACAACTATGAGAGAGGAGAGAAATAATACAATATATTGGTCTTATGTTCAAGATTGACATAGTCTTTTATTCTTGAACTGACCAAACACACACACATAGACAAGACAGAACATATACAGGGTTGCTTCCAAGGCATATAGGTAATACCAAAGAAATAAGAGGGAAGCAGGGAGAATTTTTATAATATCAACCAAAGGACATAACTCTTGAGAGTCACGTAGAAATTATCTCCCATGTTGTTGAACTTCTCAAATCTAACATAGTTTGCGCTACCCATTCAGCTAGCATAGAAGCAGACACAAAGCACAAAAACCGTAAGCTCAGAACACTCCTCAAAAAAGGAGCGCCCAAGCCTACCTTTATACTTTGCAACTACCCTACACACAACTATGAGAGAGGAGAGAAATAATACAATATATTGGTCTTATGTTCAAGATTGACATAGTCTTTTATTCTTGAACTGACCAAACACACACACATAGACAAGACAGAACATATACAGGGTTGCTTCCAAGGCATATAGGTAATACCAAAGAAATAAGAGGGAAGCAGGGAGAATTTTTATAATATCAACCAAAGGACATAACTCTTGAGAGTCACGTAGAAATTATCTCCCATGTTGTTGAACTTCTCAAATCTAACATAGTTTGCGCTACCCATTCAGCTAGCATAGAAGCAGACACAAAGCACAAAAACCGTAAGCTCAGAACACTCCTCAAAAAAGGAGCGCCCAAGCCTACCTTTATACTTTGCAACTACCCTACACACAACTATGAGAGAGGAGAGAAATAATACAATATATTGGTCTTATGTTCAAGATTGACATAGTCTTTTATTCTTGAACTGACCAAACACACACACATAGACAAGACAGAACATATACAGGGTTGCTTCCAAGGCATATAGGTAATACCAAAGGTCAAGTTCATACTGCTTACAGCCCAGCCGAATACTACAGCCACATCAGGGCTAACACCACGTCAAAAACGACAACCAGGTTAAGATAACAGCTGAAGTTCCAAGTTCACACTGCTTATAGCCCAACCGACCACTAGAGTCATATCAGGGCTAACACCACGTCAAAAACGACAACCCGGCTACGATAAAAGACAACACTCACTCACCGTTAACCTTACAAGTCGAAAATGCAATCAAAGAAAAAAGTACTCGGATGGAAAAACATATCAAAAACTAACTACTACAAATGTCGCAGTAATTCTAATCATGCTGATGACGGCAGCCTAAGAGACGGCGATCCTCACGATCAGAATTGTTATTGTTATTTCTGTTTAAAGCCCAGCCGACTGCGGAGAGCCATATCAGGGCTATAACCGTTTCAAAACATACACAATACTTCAAAAGAAAAAAAAGGAAAAGAAAATTAAGTACACATTTTATGAGGAAGGGGGATTTGGAGCACCTGATCACAACGGGAAAGCTGGAGGGAAAGAGAGCGCCAGGTAGACCCAGGGAGAAAATGCTGGACGGACTTGCAGAGTGGCTGGGGACGAGGAGGGTGGGGGAGATGCTAGGGGCAACGAGATAGAGACAAATGGAAGTCCATGATCGCCAACGCCATGCGGCAGGGCATAATGCCCCTGGCGCTGACCACACTGTCCAATTTATCACACAGAGGATTAAAAAAACATAATTGAATACAAATTAAAACATAACAAAGGACACAAAAGATGTATACATAAAAACGGGCTTAAATTACCTCAGACTGCTTCTGCACATCTCATTTACTTAGAGCCAAAACTGCACTTAATACATATACCCAATTATCAATCCTAAGAGAAAGTATTCAGATTTTATCGAACACATACAGGTGAATGGACCAACACGGCAGACTTGATTGAAACAAATGACAGACAGCAAAGGAGGAAGGAAGAAAGAAACAAAGAGAGTGACAGAAATGAGGAAATTTCTAGCACAGAATTTCCAAGAAGGTGGGGATACTATTTATACTGAAGGAGCCCCCGCCATCCTCACACGGGGTGGGTGGTGGTGGGGGGGGGGGGGTGTCACGATCAGAATTCTAACTGCCAAGGCTGAGAGAGTGATTATTATCGCTATGCAACGACACTCTCCCACCCATTCACCCCTTTAAAAAAAAAAAAAAAAAAAAAAAAAAACTATTTCAAGTACGAGATTCTACAGCTGCTTCCAAAACGATTGTCTGAGGTCTTCGTCGATTTCGAAGGTCAAACCTTCTATGTGCCTTTGATGATGTTAGTGGTATTGGTGTGCCAAACCCTGCGTTGGACTGAGGCTGAAACCCTGCGTTGGACTGAGGCTGAATCAG
>JAPXFY010000014.1:46839667-46862167 GCA_030674185.1 Monoplex corrugatus | reverse complement strand
TATGTAGGCTTACTTAATGCCCATTATGACACTGGTATGTAGGCTTATTCAATGCCCATTATGACACTGGTACATAGGCTTACTTAATGCCCATTATGACACTGATACAAAGGCTTACTGCCCATTATGATACTGGTATGTAGGCTTACTTAATGCCCATTAAGATACTGGTATGTAGGCTTACTTAATGCCCATTAAGATACTGGTATGTAGGCTTACTTAACGCCCAGTATAACAGTGGTATGAAGGCTTCCTTAATGCCCATTATGATACTGGTATGTAGGCTTATTTAATGCCCACTATGACACTGGTATGTAGGATTACTTAATGCCCATTATGATACTGGTATGTAGGCTTACTTAATGTCCATTATGATACTGGTATATAGGTTTACTGCCCATTATGATACTGGTATGTAGGCTTCCGTAATACCCATTACGATACTGGTATGTAGGCTTACTTAATGTCCATTATGAATGGTATGTAGGCTTACTTAATGCCCATTATGACACTGGTATTAGGCTTACTTAATGCCATTATGTACTGGTATGTAGGCTTAATGTCCATTATGATACTGGTATGTAGGCTTACTTAAGTCCAGTATGACACTGGTATATAGGCTTACTTAACGCCCATTATGACATTGGTATGTAGGCTTATTTAATGCCCACTATGACACTGGTATGTAGGCTTACTTAATGCCCATTTATGATACTGGTATGTAGGCTTACTGCCATTATGGCACTGGTACGTAGGCTTACTGCCCATTATGATACTGGTACGTAGGCTTCGAAAACCCATTACGATATGGTATGTAGGCTTACTTAATGCCCATTATGATACTGGTATGTAGGCTTACTTAATGTCCATTATGATAATGGTATGTAGGCTTACTTAGCCCATTATGACACTGGTATATAGGCTTACTTAACGCCCATTATGACATTGGTATGTAGGCTTACTTAATGCCCATTATGGCACTGGTATGTAGGCTTAATTAATGTCCATTATGTATGTATGTAGGCTTACTTAATGCCATTATGACACTGGTATATGGCTTACTTAACGCCCATTATGACATTGGTATGTAGGCTTACTTAATGCCCATTATGGCACTGGTATGTAGGCTTAATTAATGTCCATTATGATAATGGTATGTAATGTAGCTTACTTAACGCCCATTATGACACTGGTATATAGGCTTACTTAACGCCCATTATGACATTGGTATGTAGGCTTACTTAATGCCCATTATGGCACTGGTATGTAGGCTTAATTAATGTCCATTATGATAATTGGTATGTAATGTAGGCTTACTTAACGCCCATTATGACACTGGTATGTAGGCTTACTTAATGCCCATTATGGCACCGGTATGTAGGGCAGCAACGAAGATGTTTCAATTCTCTCTGTTCTGTGTCAGCCTGTGTGGTAGGCTATCCCAGGCACATTTTAGGGCCCTTGGCTCTTACTACTATTGTTTATCGGCAGTGCTGCCGGGTCTTCTTCTCTTGGGTCTTCCATTTGGTATCTAGTTCCAAGTTCATATTGCTTACAGTCTAACCGACTATTACAGCCACATCAGGGCTAACACCACGTCTAAAATGTACAACCAGGTTAAGATAAAAGACAACAGTTAAAAACCATGCTCATCGTTAAAACCCTTTGACTCCCACACCCTGTTCATCGGCAGTTTGCATTGTCAACCATGCTAACAAAGCAAAAACTTAACCCTATGACTCCCTCACCCAATCCACCAGCTTCCTGCAGTTGGTGGATAGTGTGGGAGTCAAAGGGTTAAACTTGGTATTTAGTGAAGGACAGTATGGGTGATGTTATCCTGCTGTTTTCGGATAATGTGCCCAATCCATTGCCATCGTCATTTTACGATGAGGGATTCCATTCACTTTTGATTTGTCTCATCCACATTGGCCCATAAATAGTTTATCACTCACAACAAGAGAGAGAGACAGAGACAGAGACAGAGAGACAGAGACAGAGACAGAGACAGAGAGACAGAGAGGGAGAGAGAGTGAGAGAGAGAGAGACAGACAGACAGACACACACACAAAGACAGACAGACAGAGAAAGAGAGAGGAGGGAGGGGGAGAGAGACAGAGAGAGAAGAAGAAGAAGTAGAAGAAAAAGAAAAAAAAAGAAAGAAAGAAAATGAAGACGTGAAGCATATTCAGTTACCCCATCCAAGCTGTCCGTCAAAAGTTCACTTACTTAATCAGTGAGTGAACTTTGACCCCTTACCGATCCCCCCCCCCCCCCCCCCCCCCGCAGGGCTGGATCAACTGATGCATACCAATGGCCTCTGCGGTTACTAAAACTCCTGTCACACCGGGTTTCATGCTGTGACTTTGCAAATTATTCACTTCACAGGGGACGGGCGCGATAGCCAAGTGGTCAGAGTGTCGACATTCCAATCAGACGGGCCGGGTTCAATTCTGGCTAAGAACAGCCCGGTGAGTGATGGGTGGAGAATTTTCAGATCTCCTAGATTAAAGTGTATGTGCTAGAGTATATTATTTGTATACAGAACATCAAACATTCTGTAACTCCCGTCAGTCGGTGTACGATGGTGTTCTGAAATAAGAAAACACCCGGCATGCACACAAACCAGACTACACAGTAAGCAGACTGAAGACGGATAAATTATGCAGACTATACAGCGACATAATATCTGCACACTGTGGGCCAACGTGCATACATGCATCTAAGAAAATATTGCTTGGATCGCTTAAAAATAATATGAAATATTAAAAAAAAAAACCAGGTGAACTGGACTGCTGTGACTATGAAAGATGATGATGGGTTTCTGTAGGACTGAGACTGGACAATGTTTAGCAACTAGCACAGTCGAAAACCGCCCGAGATGAAAGAGGCATGGCATCATTACTTGTCTAATATATCATTACCAGGGTTAAAGATGAATCACATTTTTGAATTTATTCAAAGACCCGATTGAATAGTGGTAGAGCTTCCACAGATCAATCTATTTCGCGGGTCAAGTCGGGCCCGTCCACTCGTACCCCCCAAAAAATTCGTGCATGCTGTTATCAAAGCACCCAGCTGTGAGATGGTACCAGACCCTGTCCAGGAAGTTGAGGGAGGTAACGCAGCAAGGAGCCGGATATGGCCACTACCCTCACATTTGCTACTCCTGAGTCAACTTCCGTCTCTACCACCTGACTAACTTATAACCTTGGGGCTGTCGATCAACCTTTACCTTAACCTTACACAACTCTTGTTTCACATAACACATGATGGGGCTGTCGATCAACCTTTACCTTAACCTTACACAACTCTTGTTTCACATAACACATGATGGGGCTGTCGATCAACCTTTACCTTAACCTTACACAACTCTTGTTTCACATAACACATGATGAACATAAAATCCCACACGTGCACACTCCTTGTGAGAGGGGACATTTTTTCTGTCTATCACTGAAGAGCAATCTTTGCATACACACATACTGCAAGTATTGAGGCAGATTCGGCTGAAGGCCCAGACATTATCTGCGATACACACTTGCGACTAGAAAATTGCCCAGAGTGAAAATGATGATGTGAATGTTGTAGTTACTTCTGCTGCAATTACTGATACTTCTAGTAGTACAATCATTCCTATGCTATTACAGTCGGGGTTTTTATCACTGTTGTTGTTGCTGCTGTTGTTGTTGTTGTTTGGTCTTATTACGGGCTGATATGTACTGCTGTTAGTTGCTGTAATGCGCTTGACCAACTGACATAAGGATGTCCATATTTCGTAACATCAGTTTTATAATTTCTCTTGACACTGTATATACGTTACGGCTCATCCGTTTTCGTCAAAGCGTTAGCGATGCTATGTTTTCTCTTTCCTGTGTTTGCTTTAACTGCTTCCTTTCCTTTTTCCTTGTTTCTGTGTTTGTAATTCACGTGGTGTGTGTGTGTGTGTGTGTGTGTGTGTGTATGTGTGTGTGTGTGTGTGTGTGTGTGTGTGTGTGTGTGTGTGTGTGTGTGTGTGTGTGTGTGTGTGTGTGTGTGTGTGTGTGTGTGTGTGTGTGTGTGTGATTTTTTTTTAATTCATTAACTACACTATTGCCATTATTTTCATGTTTTTATTGTTTTTTTGTTGTTGTTGCTGTTGTTTGTTTGTTGTTGTTGCTGTTGTGTTGTTGTTGTTGTTGTTGTTTTTTGGGGGGTACTATCAGGGGTTGAGATGTTGAGATGTACGCCCACTTACTTTACATGTGAGTCTGCTACCTTTGTCTCTCACGGCTTTGTCGATATTTTTGTCATAATTCATTGCTAAAACTTCTTGTACATTGTGCGTTATACTTATAGTTAATCTATTTTCACTGCAGCGTTTGAGTAGACATATCTCCTCCCTCTTACCTTTTTGTTTTCAATGCTTCCCTTATCTTCTTATTTTTCTTGCTGCTATGTCTGCAATCTAAGTTTTTAGTTTGTTTTGTTTAACAGTCCATTCTTATCTTATTTAGTTTTCATTAATGGAATTCACTTTTTCAAGCTTACGTTTTTTATGTGCAGAGTGTAGCAAGGACTAGCCATAAGACAGGTCCGGTGGGACCTCATGCTATTATCCCTTAACAATAAAATGTTCGAATTAAACTGAATTGTTTACACTCACACTGGCACCAATACAGGAGAAAGAATGTACTTTAGGACTGTGGTTATAAACCAAAAGGGGAAAAGTTCAAATCCTTCAACTCCCAGTGATGTGAACAGGACACAACCTTCTCATATCATATTATTAAGCATACCACTCTCACGCGATCTGCGATAACCATTTCGTAAAACTCTAGAAAGTATTTTAAATATATCAAAATTAATGTGCTGATTCAGACCGCCAGCATCTTCTTTTAAAGTCTTTTTCTTTACCTATTCAAATGTATGAAGGTCGACGGAATAAGAAACAAGGAGGTGATACTATTTATACTGAAAGAGCCCCCGGCATCCCCACGGGGGGAATAAAATGTTTGAATTAAACTGAATTCGTTACACCCACCCTGACACCAATACAGGAGAAAGAATGTGCTTTAGGACTATGGTTAAAAACCAAAAGGGAAAAAGTTCAAATCCTTCAAGTCCCAGTGATGTGAACAGTACACAACCTTCTCATATTATATAAATTACGCATACCAATTTTACGTGATCTGCGATAACCATTTCGCAAAATTTCAGCAAGTATGTTAAAGATATCAAAATTGATATACTGATTCAGACGCGAGCATCTTCTTTAAAGTCTTCGTCTTTTTAAAGTCTTCGTCTTTACCTATTCAAATGTATGAAGATCAACGGGATAAGAGAAACCCCACTCGCCTCGGGCTCACAAACGACAATCGGAATCACATGAAAACAGGATAGCAAAGCTAATGTAAGATTACTTTAACACAACCATTACGGTCCCACGCACGTGATAAGGAAGGGGGGGGGGGGGTTGAGCAAGAGGCATGCGACCCCTTCCCATCAAAAAAAAAAAAAAAAAAAAAAAAAAAACGGATACCAAAACACAACAAGCATATATAAAGGAAGGTTGGACGAGGGGCTTGCGGCCCCTTCCCATCAATCTGAACAGGATAATACTGACTCAGGACCGTGATGGCTGGAGAGCGTTTGTCAAAAGCGGCCTATGTCCTAGGCGGGGCAATAGATGTAGATGATGAATGTAATGAACACAACGACAGGTACATATTTTCGGCAGAATCAGTACACTTGCTAAGTGTACAAAAAAGACGACGGTTGGGGGGGGGGGGGGGGGAACCAAAAAACAAGATGACCACACTCAACGCTGACAAAACCCCAACTGCCAGTGTTTCTACTGGCAAATAGTGCACCAACTGCCCAACAGAAACAGAGCTACTCTGCATGTCGCCAACGTGGTTCACACACGACACATGCTATCAAGTGGTCTTCCACTCAGAAACCCTCTGTTCTCCTGGCCCCGGAGAATAGCAATCTCCTCTCTACCTGGCCAAGGTTGCTCATGTGGGGAGAACAAAAAGTGTGGTCCTTGGGTAGAAGTGTGGGATACCAGAAAACTAATACCAATACCCATTCACAACTGGGTAGACTGGAAGCCACATGCACGTACATGTATGTATGTATGTAAATATATATATATATATATATATATATATATATATATATTATATATATATATATATATATATATATGAAGTTTCATGAGCATTATTCATACCCATGTAAACTCATGCAAGCAGACTGGAAGGCCAGCGTTCAACCTCTGCGCCAACCAGGCCTCCCTGGTTTACTGTTATTGTTGTTTAAAGCCCAGCCGACTGCGTACAGCCATACCATGACTATGACCGTTTCAAAACATACAAAACTTCAACAGAAAAAAAAAGAAAAGAAAATTAAGCACACATATCAATGCATTCGTGCACATAATCTAAGGCCATGCCCCAGGCGTCAACCACTCTGCCCGATTTATCGCACTGGGGCTTTTAAAAACACACTCGAATACAAATGTAAGCATACCTAAGGGCACTAAAACATAAAAACGGGCATAACTTATTTAAAATTGCTTTCGCATACCTCACCCCCAAGATCCAAATGCACTTAATACATGTACTCGATTATCAATCCTAAGAAAAAGTATGTAAGACTTCATCGAACACATACAGGTGAATGGACCAGCAAGGCAGAAAATGATAGGAAGAAATGACAGAAAGCAAAGGAAGAAGGCAGAAACAAAGAGAGTGACAGAAATGAGGAAATGTCTAGCACAGAATTTCCAGAAAGTAGGGATATTATTTATACTGAAAGAGCCCCTGGCATCCCCACGGGGGGGGGGGGGGGGGGGGTCCTCCCTGGCATCCCCACGGGGGGTCCTCCCTGGTTACTTTATGAACACCAAACAGTACATGAAGTTAACTCTTTGACTACCGCACCTGAAGGAAGCTGGTGGACAGGGTGAGCGTTAAGTTTTTGCTTTGCCAGCATGTTTGGCAATACAGGATGCCAGTGAACTGGGTGCGGGAGTCAGAGGGTTAAAAAACAATTGTTAAAATGCAAAGCGTTATAAACATACACAGGCACACAGTTTCACTTCAGCAAACTCTCTGCACCAACCAGTACAGTGAAGCAGTATAGCTGAGACTATCTGATCCCCAACCTACTATCTATCAATTCCAACAAGTGCATCACACGAGACCACCACTGTGTAATATTTAGACAGACTGGTATCTTGGCAAATTTCCAGCCTACGACGACGGCATCGACATTGATTCCTGCTCGGTTAGTCAGACTGAATTAAGGCTTTGATACTGCCAGCTGGCTTGTTTTTGTTGTTTTGCTTTGTTTGCTTTGTTTTTCTGTTTCGCTTTGTTTAAATTGCACTGTGGGCTCAAGATCTCATATCTTGCGTTCAACCACAGCCAGTAACATTGAAAAACTGACCTGTACATCGCCTGTGTTAACCCTTTGACTCCTGCAGCCTCTCCACCAGCTTCCTGCATTCTCAACCATGTTATCAAAGCAAAAACTTAATCCTTTTGACTCCCTCACCCTATCCAACAGCTTCCTGCAGGCAAAAACTTTACCCTGATTCCCTCACTCTATCCACCCAGATTCCTTGTGAAAACCTGGTGGATAGGGTGAGGGAGTCAAAAGGTTAAGCTTTTTGCAGTTGGTGGATAGGGTGCGGGAGTCGAAGGGTTAATGTTTCCACCATTCAGGTGGACTTGGCTTGGTATTTCAAACATCAATCCCCTCTGCCCATCCACTACCCATTATTTTCAACACCTTGCCCGCCACAGAAATTTGCAGATTTTGGTGGTGCGCGTATGGAACTGTCCGAGTGACATCAATCCCTCTTGAACAAGCTCCAAACTCTAAACTTGATAGGCCCACTGGTTCCCATCCCCCACCCCCACCCCCACCCAACCTGATAATTGTTTCAAATAACTTTTAATGCAGGCTGCTGTTGGTATGTAATACTGTATTTTTGTGGCCATATTTTGCTGCAATGTGTACAACATTTTACAGAAATAACGGCTTTTGTGTAGACTTTCTCTTTTGCTTTCTGTTTCAACCTGGGCACCTTTTGTCATGATTTTCTCTTGTTAGAATGGTTTGCTGGCTGACTGCTTGATTTTTTTGGATTTTTTTTTCTGTTTTCCGTGTAACAATAATTTGCCACAAAACAGAACTATTGCTGGCTGAATAACACAGCAATGCTATCTATCTCTGTATGCTCACAAGCTCCATGACTGAGAATGATGTTCATGTCACACAGTGTTGATAGAGCCATTGAAACATACCAAGAGTGTTAATAGAGCCAGTGAAACATATCAAGTGTTGATAGTGCCAGTGAATCATATCACATACACAGTGTTGATAGTGCCAGAGAATCAATTCACACACACAGTGTTGACAGAGCCAGTGAATCATATCACACACAGTGTTGACAGAGCCAGTGAATCATATCACACAGTGCTGACAGAGCCTGTGAATCATATCACACACAGTGTTGAAAAAGCCAGTGAATCATGTTACACAGTGTTGATAGAGCCAGTGAATCATATCACACAGTGCCGATAGAGCCAGTGATTTACATCACACAGTGTTGATAGAGCCAGTGAATCATATCAGTGTTGATAGAGCCAGTGAATCATATCACACAGTGCTGATGGAGCCAGTGATTTACATCACACAGTGTTGATAGAGCCAGTGAATCATATCAGTGTTGATAGAGCCAGTGAATCATATCACACACAGTGTTGATAGAGCCAGTGATTTACATCACACAGTGTTGATAGAGCCAGTGAATCATATCAGTGCTGATAGAGCCAGTGAATCATATCACACACTGTTGATAGAGCCAGTGATTTACATCACACAGTGTTGATAGAGCCAGTGAATCGTATCACAAAGTGTTGATAGAGCCAATGAATCATATTACACACACAGTGCTGACAGAGCCAGTGAACCATATCACACACCGTGCTGATAGAGCCAGCAAATCATATCACACACAGTGCTGATAGAGCCAGCGAATCATATCACAAACAGTGCTGACAGAGCCAGTGAACCATATCACACACAGTGCTGATAGAGCCAGCGAATCATATCACACACCGTGCTGATAGAGCCAGCAAATCATATCACACACAGTGCTGATAGAGCCAGTGAATCACATCACACATTGTTAATAGAGCCAGTGAATCATTATTATAGCATAGTGCTGATAGAGCCAGTTTTAGCCATGATGTATTTCTAGTCATGCAATTTATACATGTATGCTGGTATTTATGCATATATAACTTTTAATAACCCATGCAGGGATCAGAGACACGTACAGAGAGACCAGCAGCTACACCACTTTACTGGTGATGACCACAGACAAAACATATTTTGTGGGTTGCAGCTCCTATATGCTTTCATACACTTAACCCTTTGACTCCCACACCCTGTCCACCAGCATCCTGCATTGTCAACCATGTCAGCAAAGCAAAAAAGCTTCCTGCAGGAAACCGGTGGACAGGGTGAGGAGTCAAAGAGTTAAGGTTTTGCAGCTGATGGGTTGGGTGCAGGAGTCAAAGAAATGAAGGAAGCCTTTACCTAAAGTTATGACCCATATTTTTCAGTTGGTTTTTTGTTTGTTTGTTTGTTTGTTTGTTTTGTTGTTGTTGTTGTTGTTGTACGTGTACGGCATCTGTGGCATCACTGCATGGAATTTATTTCAAGTATGGAGACGCTGTCTTGAGAAACTGAATGTTTAGAAAGTGCTGTTGTTGAGTTTTTCTTTTATAGATACCCTGCAATGTGAGCAGTCGTACTTTGTTTTCAAACACACTTAGAGTTGCATGACAAAACAGGAAGTTTATGACATCAGCTCCAAAAACAGATCTACATGATAAAGTTCTGCCTTTGTTAAATTCAAAAACATGTCAACGTTATGCCATTTAAAAATGTCCTGATTAAAACAAAAAACAAAAAATTCAAAACAAAAAAAAACAAAAAAAGAAACATGATCCAGACTGGCAAAGGCTCCAGGACACTTGACACTGGTAAACATATATCTACCATAGTGTGTATGTTTGTACATATATATAATGTAATCAAAACGCATAGTATTTTGTGGTACATTCATTATTTTCTCGCGACAAGCATATCATATGATACACTTACTCTGATATCTGATACACTGAATACTCTTGTGTGTGTTTGGGGGGGGGGGGGGGGGCTAGGTGGGTGGAGGGGTTGTTTAATCTTTCTGTTAGAATAATAATCAACAACAAGTCAGGCCAATGGATTAAGTACAAACAAGCCATTTTGTCGCTAGTATTAATGATTATGCTACAACACAGCCAAAGAGTGAGTGACTGAACTGCAGTGAAAATGAAAATGAATCTAGAAGGGAAGTTGCTCTCACTGACATTTAAGAGGATGACAATATCCTGAATAGGTTCAGTGTGGTAAGGTAGTCAGTGCAACAACCTGTTCACTGGGAGAATGTTAGTTTGAATACCAACTGGCCCCCCAAAAATATAAGATTTTCCAGTTCCAACCACCTCTTACTCCTATCCTGAACTGAAGATGCTGTGGGCTTCTTAGGAAGAGGAGCATCAGACAGTCAAGTCTGATGCACCTAACTGATGAATGTGTCAATGAGGGTAGTGCATAAAGGTCTAAAGGTCTTCAACACCACAGGTCTATGTGTCTATCTAGCCTGGTTGACGCCAGGATATATATTATGAAATAAACACAAAGTCCAGCCCTATAATGCAGTCTCAATCCTAAATGGAACTCCATACTATCACCATTATCATCCCCATTCTCATCATCATAAGCAATGTGAACTCCATACTATCACCATTATCATCCCCATTTCATCATCATAAGCAATGTGAACTCCATACTATCACCATTATCATCCCCATTCTCATCATCATAAGCAATGTGAACTCCATACTATCACCATTATCATCCCCATTCTCATCATCATAAGCAATGTGAACTCCATAGTATCACCAATATTATCCCCATTCTCATCATCATAAGCAATGTGATAAACTGTCCCAGATTCTGTGACCCTTCATGCCCTGTTGTCATGGCAGAATGGTTCAGACATTTGCCTGCCAATAACTAAACTCGAGGTTCCAAGGTTCACTCCCTGTAGAGGCTTTTCTCCTCAGTTTGACCAGAAAATCGAACTGAACATCTAGTCCTTCGGAAGGGGATGAAAAACAAGTCAGACCCGTGTACCTTCTGGCTGCATACGCTAAAGATCCTACAGCAGTTGAAGAGCAGGAAATTGCCCGGCTGCCCTGGTATAAAACATTGAAGAGAAGGTTGACTTCCCAGGTCCCATCCCTTGAAAAACCAAGTAGCCTTCTTGCCTTTCTGAAGTCTTGTTGTTAAAAAAAAAAGTGCTGGCCCTGGGGAAAGTTGAGGTCTCTTGTCATCTCACTCCGCTATGACCTCAGGGTTATGGAACTATCTAGGTAAGAACTCAGGACCTGGCCAGCTCTTGGGTTTATATGCAAGCTTAAGGTGTGTGCTGTGATCATTCTGGATTTTCTCCATCACATGGCACCTGTGACGCTAGTGCATATGGAATTCATTCTGAGCGCAGAGACGTCATCTTGAGAAATTGAAACTGAAGCGCAGTTACAGTGAGTTTGAAGGCACGCTGAAGAGCCAAAACCAGCAGCACAAGGGCTGTACTGTGACAAAGAAGTGATGCAGAAGACAGGGAAGCAGACAAAAAAAGTAATAACTAAACAAACAATCCTGACAAGGTGTGAAATAAGTACCAACAGTCATTTCATGACAGCTAAGCCAAGCCAAGATGACGGGACAGAAAATGGGGAAAAGACACAGAACAGAAACTCGATCCATAATGACTTAATCATCTGAAGCCAGAATGCAGCAAACTATCTCAGCAGCAATTCCATCACTCACCTGAGTCATCACAACATGACAGGTGATTCACAAGACCTATTACATTTACAGGTCTCACTAACAGGTCTCTGTCATAAATTGTGTATGTTCATTGCTCAAGCTGTCTGCTGTATTGTGCATGCACTCTCTTGCCCTTAACTATTGACAATGGACTAAATAGGGAGAAATGAAATTATATATTGTTGCAGGATTGGTGCAATGCGCCAGACTGGCCTTAATATAACTACTGTGGAGTGTATCACCCGGTAGGTTTTGGTTGCATAATGCACTACAAAAATCAAAAGGTTACAGTTTATTATTGTCCCTTAACTACGATAAAAATTTCATGATGCAATTACAATTCATATATACAAATGTGTCTTAACAAAATGTCAGAAGCTTTTACTGTGGTGGTGGGGGTGATAATATGATGTGTGTGTGTGTGTGTGTGTGTGTGTGTGTGTGTGTGTGTGTGTGTTGTGTGTGTGGTGTGTGTGTGTGTGTGTGTGTGTGTGTGTGTGTTGTGTGGTGCATGCAATGTGTGTGCATGCAAATTGTGTGTGGGGTATGTGCATGCGTGCATGTATTTGCTTGAGTGTCTGTGTGTGGTGGATGGATGATGCACGTGAACGCACATACAATTCACTTTTTCATATGCACATGTAGTTTCAAATAAGACAAGTCTTTCAATTCTCTTTATTAGATGAGATGGGAACTTATCAATCAAGAATGTGAACAGACCCTGATAAAGTGAAAAACTAAACAGTACCAGGAAACCTGGTATGATAGCAATCAGCACCCGGGTAGCTAGGCAAAAAATGAGACAGAAAACAAAACAAGCAAAAACAAACAAATGAGAGAAAGAAACAAACTTGCTCAATAAACTAACGACTCCAATTATCACAAGCCGACTACATCAGCTGCAGTTACATAACTCACTGGGGCAGTCATCACAGAAAGACACGTGATTTATGAGAACTGTCACAATGACACGCCTACCTGATACGGATGTCATAACTCATACACTTATTGATCAACTTGTCTGTAGCACTGCCGCCCTACTTGCACGGCACTGTGGGCCAAACAAGTGAGATGAACATATACTGTTGCAAGCTTTGCGCGAAGGTGTAATGCTGCCTGGTTTTGTTTACAATATCTGTGAAAGTCTACCTCCAACTTGGTAGAGGGATGACAGTCCCCAGTGCAGAAGATGACAGATGGCAGATGACTTTTAGATAATGAAAGTAAGCTGCAAGATAAGCAAGAATGAACAAGCAGTTCCAGACAAAGGTAGGAAGATACTTGGCAAGGCCGCACCTAGTATTATACCCTGTATCACATATATCCTATGATGGAGCCATCTGGTAGATAAGGGCTGCCTAAAGTCCTTGCCCACTGTGCTCACAGGGTAGGTTACTGGCTACGAGCTAAACATGGGATAATCCCCAAAAAAGACCTGGAGGGCTGAAGTCAGAGTACCAGATACCAGAGGCACCTTCTAACAAACCATGGTACCATGCAATATAAGTTGATTATAACATAAATTTTTATGTCAAACCACACAATATACGCTGATTATAACATAACTGTCTACAGTCATAGATCAAGATCAAACAAGGACGGCATTGAGTCTATTCAAGGTGTTTCAGTTTCAGTTTCTCAAGATGACGTCTCCATGCTCGGAGTGAATTCCATATGCACTAACATTACTGGTGCCATGTGATGGAGAAGATCCAGAATGATCACAGCACAAGCCTTAAGCCTGCACATAAACCCACGAGCTAGCTGGGTCCTGAGATCCTACCTAGACAGTTCCATAACTCTGGGGTCGTAGGGGAGTGAGACGGCAGAGGCCTCAACTTTTCCTGGGCCCAGCACCACGAAGGTGGCTCCCATCCCCTGTCCTCGCTTGAAATTCATATTCATATTCACATTTTTTTCTTAACAAAGTCTTCAGAAAGGCAAGAATGCTAATTGGTATTCAAAGGGTGGGACAATCAACTGGTAGGGTTTGGCTGCACAACGTGCTAAAATTTTTTTTTTAAAAAAGGAAGGTTTCAATTACCATCAATGAAAATATTTCATGAAATGATTACACTGACATAAGATTTGTATGTTTATTGTTACAAACAAAATGTTTAAACCAACTGCTGCTGATGGTGATGTACATGTGCATCCATGCACATACATGAATAAGGAAAAGAACAAGACAGGTTGTCCCACAGCTCTAAGATCATCAAGGTGTGAGATGGTCAAGACCTCAACTTTCTTCAGAGCCAGCATGACGATCATGAGGGTAGTGGCATCTCCATTCCACCACTGCTTTACCATCCACAAATCTGAAGTCAGTTAGGTAGATGGGTGGAACAGAGGCCATACAATACCCTGGTGTAATTTACACTGGTACTAACTGGGGCAGGCAAGCATTTCATTGATCCAATTCTGCCCCACTCCCTCCTCATTTCATGACTTTGCCAGCACATAGGATTTCGCACAGGCTTGAAGAATCTGTAGAAAAAAAATCTGGCAGAACTGGGTAAAGTGCATATAGAATAGGCTGAGCACAATGAATCCTTTTCAAACACTAACTCCAAACCCTACAGGCAGACTGAAAGGAGATTGGTTTTCCACTGTGCCGACTCACTCTCAAATCACACATCATGAATGGGAAAGGGGGAGGGGAGGACTAAGCTCCTGCTTCAGCATGACTTTGCAGCCAAGATGTAACTGTTATAAAATTTTAAAAAGTGCTTCACAAAAATACAAATTTAGCTGAAACCAAGTAAACCTGAGTCAGTGAGTGAAAGTTTTTACTGACAAGTATGACTGTCAAGCCGGTAAGATGCTGGACTTCCAATCAGGTATGTGTTCAATCATGGGTATCTCCAACCTTTGTTAGTAAAGGGTATAGAGATTTTTCCTATCTCCCAAGTCAACATATCTGTGGATCTATTAGTGCCTAACACCTCTTCCTGTGTTATATTATAAGCATGCAGATTCCACAATGGACATTAAAGATCATGTAAATTACATTAAAGATCATGTAAATTAGTCAGTCTTCGGGGCTCATGGAAACATGAAAACACCCAGCATATATATCTACCAAATATGAGTATGCTGATTATGCAGCAACACAGTGCACAGTGTGGACAAAACAACATGCCTACAACTACTAGCATAACAAAATCAAACTCTTTCCATAAGGTAAAAAAGTGATAAAATAAAATACAAAACTAACAGTGCAAACTGAACTCATCCTAAAATATCATTCATACTGAGTATGGTTTACAGATTGTTGACACCTGAGGTGTGTTCAGTGCTTTAAAAAGTATATCATTATTCAATCTTGTCAGAATACAACAATATGAACACAATGATACACACTTATTTTCATTTAAAAACAAACTCTGCCATGGTCATTTTTCAGAGACCGGCAGAATATGCGTGTACTGTTGCAGATGATGCATCCTGTTTGCTAGGATTTTTTGTTTGTTTTGTTTTTTGTTTTTTGGACCAGCTGAAATGTGAAGTGGACATTTGATTATGATTTATTTCTACTGTTTCATTACACTATGAAAGATATTACAGTTTATCTGTTTTCATCATAGTAGTATGGGTTGTCGTGCTGTATGGGTTGTCATGCTGTTGGCCATATAATTCATTTGTCTTCGTCTCTCAAGCTTGTGTGAAATGCTCAGGACTCTTGTGAGATGAGGCACTGTATATGTTGTCATTATTATTTCACTTTTCTTCATGTACTTTTGTCTTCTGTCCAGACTTATTCTGACTGGGAGTCTGTTAACAGTTTAAATTTTAATGTCAAAATCCTGACCGTAAAATGTAATTTTGTTAGGTGCTGGTTTTTTGCTATATCTGATTTTGGTTTGTTTCTGTCGGTCTCATACTGTTTTATGTCAGATTAGATTAGTTTCTCACTTGAACTCAAGTTTTCCCACTTTCCATAATGGTTTCAGAAATGGTTATTTATTTCATAAGAGGCCCAACCAACAACATGTACTAAAGAATTAAATTGCTGTGTTTGTCAAGAAAAGAGAGTGAGGTATGGTAATACATTACACTCAAATATGTTATACACATCAACAGTCAATCACAAAAATTTTGACTGTTTCAGAACAAAACCAAATAAATTACAACTCAATCATGCAAAAGCAAGCTAATCCAAGAACCTATTTTTCAGGCACAAAATCTGCAATTGTTCTAGAAGTGATCCGAATAAATCATACAAAAATAAGCTGGATCCAAGGACGTAATTTTCAATGTTGCCAATTGCTGAAAGGTGTGTGTTTGAAAGGGGCATGTACAGCTCTACAAAGATCTTGATCATTTATACACAAAAGTAACGTCACAATCTGTGCTTTGTAAACATATCAATTTCGAAAACATAAATAATAAGGATTAACTCTTATTCTTCATCATAATTAAGAAATACGAGCTAACACAAACAAAACAAACAATAGCTGACTGACACGGACTGACAGAAATCACTTTATCACACTCACATAAAACATACAATACATCATTACATGCACATTTGAGCCTGTGGCGCTCGTATGACTATGAGTAATAACTAGACAGAATACACTAGCAAAGTTCTACAGTTATGAATCATTAACTGACTACACAGAAGATCGAATTACGGCAAACAGAAAATTATTATTACTACTACTATTACCATTTATACATTTTTTAATATAAATCCTTTGCCAACACAGTGGCCCAATGGGCCATGTTTTGACGTGGTCGATAGCAGACGCTGCATCATAGCGCGAGACTGCTCGTGCGTGACCATGATGAAACTTACCTGTCTGTTGCTGTCGTCGCTGAGGTCGACAACTCGGTATTTCTGCAAGATGCTGTAGGCCGCCTTGCTGTGGCGGTGGGGGGACTGGTTCTGCATCACTGCCGTCACATCTTGACCCGCGTATTTCTCCAGCCATTCTCGGCCACCCGGATGCCGATCCGAAAATTCTGTGATGTCGTACACTTGGCCCGAATTTATCACACACAACCTCCCCTTGCTCAACCTCTGCCGCAGACAATTCTCCCCAGCACCGCCCATTTTCCTGTCTGGTAACGACCGTCCGTATAACACAGCCTCGAAGAACAACAAACACGTATGTCGGGTTAGTTTTGCCCCAACGCCGCTCACTGATCGTTTCCTTGAACAGTTGGTGCGTGCACACCCGCGCGTAAGTCCTGTTGCATTCTCTCCCTCGCCTGTTCCCGTCATAAATGTGTCAAGGTCGATTCGAGTTGATCACAACCAATCCAAGCCTTTCTTGCTGACCACTAAAACCGACATGGTCGGATAGATGGTTTTGATTGGTTGTGGTGATTGCCTTCGCTGGCCCGAGCGTTGCCGAGTGATAAAGACGCTACGTGAGCCAAGTTGAATCACTGTATAAAAAGACCACCTAAAATATATATTACACAACTAATCTATTACACACGGTTCCAAGCAGTCACAATGATTCAGTAATCAGTTTCTCATTTACTGTATTTTTTGGAGTTGCATGTTGAAGGTACCTGTTTCATTTGGCAGACTCAGCACATACTTCTGAGTGGTTTTCATCTTTGTCCATTAGCTTTTTAAAAGTATTCGGGTGAGGGGTAAATTGGAACGAATTAGTAATAACACGATAAAAAAAAAAAACCCGTATTTTTCTGATATCTACTCTTCCAACATGAAAATTAATTCAGGTAATTCAGATGTGTTCGTTGATAAGCGGTTATGAAAATTACTGAACTTTCCCACACATGATCAAGAGATCGGTTGTATTAGTTACATTGATGTCTCGTCATCTTCAGACATTCATTGAGGACAGAAATAAACATGTGTGTATAGTTGTCCTAGCTTTGCCGTGAAAGACTTCCTTTGTAGCAAAGCCATGACAGTGGAATTTTGTTGTTGCTGTTGTTGTTGTTGTTGTTTTTGTAGTTGTTGTTGTTGCTGCTGTTGCTGCTGCTGCTGTTGTTGTTGCTGTTGCTGCTGCTGCTGTTGTTGTTGCTGTTGTTGTTGCTATAATTACTATTATTATTATTACATTATTATTATTATTATTATCATTATTGTTGTTGTTGTTATTGTTGTTGTTTTCAAAATCAACGAAAATGTTACCACAGTTTGACGACCCACATAGCGTGATTTGTCGACTTAGCGAAAGTGCATTCAGTATATGCAATGAAGTTTTGTTTGTCAAAACATATTTTTTAAAAATGTCCTTGAACAAAGTGACAGAATAATCAACTGGTTGATTGCGGTCGCTTCCCTGGAAGAAGAAGAAGAACAGCGAGCACATGGGTAAGCCTACATCAAACAGTCGTATCAATAATATGGTCGTAGCTCTAGAAGAACGTGGCTGCGGTTTGGAAAGTAGGTTGGTGACTACAGGTATCACCATCAGCCAGTCACCAAACTGACAAAACAATTTTTGGTGATTGGTTGTCTGTAAAGAAAAGACGTTGACATGGACCACCCAGAAAAGGCACCCAGAAGAACGGACCGTTTCATCGGAGGATAAGCCTTATTGCTGGAATAAACCACACCATCCTTATTAGATGACCACTAGAAAGGGTCGCAATTCCCCCGTGGGGATGTCGGGAGCTCTTTCAGTATAAATAGTATCACCCCTTCTGGAAAGTATGTGCTGGAAATGTCCTGTTTTCTGTCACTCTTTTTGTTTCTTTCGTTCTCCTTTGCTTTCTGTTATTTCTTCCTATCATTTTCTGCCTTGCTGGTCCATTTACCTGTATGCTTTCGATAAAGTCTTACGTATTTTCTCTTTTTGATTGGGTACACGTGTTGAGTGTTTCTCTGGCTCTAGGGATATGAGGTATGCGAAAGCAATTTTAGGTAATTTATGCCTGTTTTTACGTATGTTTTATTGTCCATAGTTATGTTTAAATCTGTATTCAGGTATGTTTTTGAAATCCCCATGTGTGATAAATTGGACGGAATGGCCAACACCAGGGGCATCTTCTTAGATTATGTGCGCAAATGCATTGATATGTGTACTTAATTTTCTTGTCCTTTTTATTTCCTGTTGAAGTATTCTGTTTGATTTTAACTGGTTATAGCCATGATATGGCTCTTCACAGTCGGCTGGGCTTTAAACAACAACAACAATAACAATAACCAACATGAACATCCATCCAGACTGTTAGAAACCGCCTGCACGACTCAGATGCACAGTACCACGTACGCAGGATCCATTCCAAATCTCCAAGTCTAAGCATCCATGTGGGCGATGTGGTGGTTCCACCTTTTGTTCGTAGTGTTTGGCTTATCCAACCGTAACTGACACCTGAAAAGTTTGCGTGTTGTCTGTTGACTGGTCACCGAAGACGTTATGAATAGTTTTGATAATGTCTTTGCTGGTCACACAAACGGACTGGTGGCCCACAATGTCAGTATTGTTATCATTGTTGTCAGAGGGCGTTAAATTGACATTCCACCATGTAAGCCGGCACATTAGTCTTTACAAATACGTCCCGCCTACTTGCCTGTATGAATAGTACCACTCAATGACCTTTGTAAACAGGTCCGCTCACAATTAACGAAATCTACCATATCGTATTTCTGCGCTATACTGGGACGTTAATACGATATCATCAACGAAACAAATGATTTGTGGGTTCAACGCACGAGATATGCTGCAATAAAGCTGACCTTCTTACAACCTATCTTATAATTTTTGTTCTGGTGGTATCAGTACAGGATTACTTATAAGTCTCCCCTACCCCTACTTCCTTAAGATGGTTATCCCAGTCGGCCGTTACACTTGAGGTATGTATTGATGTAAAACTGAACCAAATCAATCAATAAAATTGTGTGTTAGATGTCCGTTTGTTGGTTTGTTGTGAAGCAAAAAGCGAATTTAGAAAGTTTTTGAAAAAAATCAATCAATCAATCAATCAATCAGTCCGAAAAACTGGCCCAGATTCAGTGAGTTCAAAGCAAAGAGCTGCTGGCCTCTCATGTTGAGACCGTGTATTTTTCTGACATTTTTTTTTTTCTGTCTTTTGTCCAGCCACATCTAGTGGGAAGATGTTGCGGGAACATAAAGTTGGCAATCTACGGAGAGACGGGAGTCCTGAAGTAGCGTCATACCGTGAACACAGGGTATGTCTGAGTCTGAATACATCAATCTACCACCGGCGTGGTCTTCCTTTAGCTCTGAAATCTGAGTACTTGGTATTATCGCTTAGCATGATTTTTGTATGGAGAGCTGAAGCGAGGAGAGCGAGACCGGGGAAGACCATTAAAGCGATACAAGAATACTCTGAAGGCCAACCTCACCGGCTAGAAAGACTCTTCCACAACAAAGCAACTTGGCAACAGCAGTGCACATACGAGGGGCACAGTCAGATTTGAATAGTGCAGAACAGCTGCTATTTTAATGAGGAGGAGGGATCAACAGAAGCATAGCCCATGGCCACAGAACCTTTTCCAAAACATCACCTGTAGGAGGAACATATGCCTCCAGGATCAGTCTTGTATCCCACATGTGGACCCATACCAGGCAACAAAGGACCAGTATGCCTACTCATCCGTTCTGTCGACGGAAGATTCCATTATATTCCATCATCATCATCATCAGGTGCCCTGCCGCATGGCGTTGGCGATCACGGACTTCCATCTGTCTCTATCTTTTGTTGCCCCAATCATCTCCTCCACTCTCCTCGTCTTCATCCACTCTGCAAATCCGTCTAGCATTTTCTCCCTGGGTCTACCTGGTGCTCTCTTTCCCTCCAGCTTTCCCGTTGTGACCAGGTGCCCCAAATTCACCTTCCTCATAAAATGGCCTATAAATGTTGCCTGTCTTTTCCTAATCTTCCTTAAGAATGATCTACTTGTGTCTGCCTCCATCAAGACTGTCTCGTTTGTTTTCTTTGCTGTCCATGGAACTCTCAACATTCTTCTTAGAAACCACATCTCGGCTGCCTCAACCTTGTTCTGGATTTGCCTGTTGACTGTCCACGCCTCACATCTGTACAACAGTACTGGTTCTATATAACATTCAAGAACTCTCTTCCTGATGTTAATTGATAGGCATTTGTTGGTAAGAATGCTTGTCATCATGATGAGGACAAGGAATTATCCATCAGCAGATCGTAAATGTATAAATTCACAGACCTTTTGGATTTCAAAACAAAATGGTAATACCCACACACTAGCCTCCTCGTTCTGAGCACCTTTGTTTGACCCACACTGTACGGGTTCATGTTAATGTGCAGTTTGCGTCTTGTATCTTCAGTGAGTGAGCATGCTGGATGTTTGTGTTTCCATCAGCCCCCACAAATTGACATAGCTGATGTAACCTTTAACCTGTTTGCGTATAGGCCTTAGCGGATCTTCACTTATATTAATCTATAAGGTCGTCGAAATCTGCACCATTTTACCTACGAGGCGGTATGTAGTGAGGGTTGAATCCAAACCAATTGAATATTATTGACAAGCCTCTGCAAACAGATCACATTCAGTGGGAAGTCATTAATAGACGATTGTCTATAATTTGTTCTGGACTTAAATCCAAATGGACAGTATAATGAGCTACGAACCAGTTATAGTTGAGATCAATAATTTTTACCTCCGCTTCTTCAAAATAACTACATGTTTCGTCGTCAAATAGATTTGATAAAGTGACAAACAGCTTGACTGGATTCACAAAACGCTCGATAGAGACCATTTTATCTTCAGTGTCATGACTACACTGAAATGTACCTAAAAAGAAAAAAGTCGACATGACCTGACCATTTTGCTTTTATTTTCGCGAGTTACACAACCAGTTCTAGTTCGGTGATACATTGCATAAGGGAAGGTAGTCTTTCTAGCCAATGTTTTGTGAGCAAACATACATGATGAGACCATGAAGGACGAGTTGCCTCCCGTTGGAGCTACCAATCGCCGCGTGCACCTGACCCATTGATCAAAACCGTGTGTGTGTGTGTGTGTGTGTGTGTGTGTGTGTGTCCGCGCACTAGCAAGGCAGCGCATGAGCATGTCAATTTCACGCTGTCTGGCCCAGCGTATCGATCGGTAGGCCCTATCGATCACAACGCTGAGCTGATGACTTGAAACATGATCCCAGACACGCACGGATGTACTGTGCGCAGACTGTCTCTCTCTCTCTCTCTCTCTCTCTCTCTCTCTCTCTCTCTCTGTCTATCTGTCTGTCTGTCTGTCTGTCTGTCTCTCGCACTCACTTAGGATATCACGATGACAGTTACTTTCAAACGAACATGTCATTTAAAAAAAAAAATCCCACCAACCAACAACCAGCCAACCTACCAACCAACCAATCAACCAGTCAACCAAACAAAACCGAGCAAACAAATAAAATATCTAAGCGCTACGGGTAACAAGCGTTTACACCACAGACATCTGTAGTCTACACATACACACTCACATAAACACACGCACACACAGAGAGAATGCTGGACGGACTTGCAGAGTGGCTGGGGATGAAGAGGGTGGGGGAGATGCTGGGGGCAACGAGAGATAGAGATGGTTGGAAGTCCATGGTCGCCAACGCCATGCGGCAGGGCACCTGA
>JAPXFY010000014.1:46832167-46837167 GCA_030674185.1 Monoplex corrugatus | reverse complement strand
TATTTATTCATTTATTTATTTATTACAAACATAGAGGAAACAAATAAAAGAAGAAAGTAAAGGAAGCATTTAAAAAGAAAAAGAAAGGAAATGGGAGTGGACGACGGGTAGGCGAGAGATATATCAACTCTAAAGCTGTTATAAAATCAGATGAACCACAACAACACATACAATATCAAAGAGGTAAAAGAAATGAATTGAACTCCTGAGGAATATATCCGACTCCCATATATCAGTCGGTCAAGCGCTTTAAAAAAAAAAAAAGGAAGATTAAGTTAGGCACATGTTAAGCAAAAACATGTCAGTAAGGAAACCATAAACGGACAAATGCTATCAAATTAGATCAGTAAGGAGAGAAGAGAGAGAAGAGAGAGGAGAGGAGAGAGAGAGAGAGAGAGAGAGAGAGAGAGAGAGAGAGAGAGAGAGAGAGAGAGAGAGAGAGAGAGAGAGAGAAAGAGAGAATTTAATATTTCATTGCTGAAAGCTGATAGTTTAGAACTGGGATAAAAATGGGACGGTGTATGATAATGAGGCTGACAGCAGGTTTCATTTGCACAATGCGTGTAGAAGTAGAAAAGAGGTTTCAACTGGAATATTTGTTGTTTATATCAATTAAACAGATATTTGTGAAGGTTTTGTTTCAGGCTGTTTTTGTGATGTACATGACTTGATGTTGGTGGACAAGGTACTCCAGAGATGTGTACCAAGAGAAAAGGAGATGTTTGCATTAACTCTTTGACTCCCGCACCCTATCCACCAACTGCAAAAACTTAACCCTTTGACTCCCTCACACTGTCCACCAGCTTCCAGCAGGAAGCAGGCGGATAGGGTGAGGGAGTGAAAGGGATAAGTTTTTGCTTTGCTGGTATGGTTGACAATGCAGGATGCAAGTGGACAGGGTGCAGGAGTCAAAGGGTTAAACATGTATAATCTTGCTCTTGGATCATGAAGGTCGTCAGTTGAATTTTGTATAATAGTGTGTTTAGCATGAGTAAAATTGGGTACATAGTTCTGTTAACTATTTGTACATTTCTGCGTTTTTGTTGTACTTAAGTTGGTTTTTGAGTTATACTATTTCAGCTTATTTTTGGTCTGTGATCAGAGAGTTGTCAGTTATGGGAAGTTTTTCTTTTGTACCGTGCAGGAAATTAACTTTCGTAATCGATGTTCATTGCAGCCATCCCACACTGGTAATTTATAGTCAACATTGGATTTAATAAGGCAGTATAAAATTGTCTATTTGCTTCACAGTTGATAAAGTGTGAGAGCCTGCTAAGAAGAAATACATTCTTAACTATTTGACTCCCTCACCCTATCCACCAGATTTCTGCAGGAAGCTGGTGGACAGGGTGGGGGAGCCAAAGGATTAAGTTTTTTGCAGTTGGTGGATAGGATGCAGAGTCAGAGGGTTTGAGAGACCTTTATTAAGAAATAAATTTTAGAGAAACTTTTACTAAGAATACATTCAAAGAAGACTTTTGCTAACAAATACATTTCTTATAAAGATTACTAATATACAACGTGAAATCAGTCCTGAGCGGCAAGACAGAGAAAGCAGGTCTGTAACAACACAAAACCAGACACGTTTTGAGGCAGATAACGCTGCTTTACCCGCCACCACCACCACCACCCCCCCTCTCTCTCTCTCACTGCCCGTTTTTATACTTTATACCGCAAGGTAGACAACTTTGCTTTCCTTCTCCTTGGGCATGTGCCTTCATTTGCTCCTCTTGAAAATGCAGACACTGGCAGTCAGGTTTGGCAAAATTGGAAAAGCTAGGGAAACATCTTTCCATATCTTGTGGCATTTACTGAATTTGCGTTTTTCTGGACTGTAAACATCTGTTTGGTCTAGTTCAGGACACACTGATTGTAGCACTATTTTACACTTTGATGTTCCAGTATCTATCTATTTTTTATATACTATTTTATCGTAAATGCTTGTGTATATTTGTCTACATTTGGAATACCTAAAGCCTCTTTTTCAGTATTATGTATTGAATATTTTTATTCAATTTTATCGTCTTCTTGTCCCATATAAATTCATAACACATTGTTTGTAAATGTTTATTATTTGTCTCTGGAGGATTTGGTGACAGTATCATAAACATATTAGTTTGGAAACAGCGAGGGACTCCAGTATAGCGATTCAATCCAGTTGTGTACAAATTCGCTTTGACCAGATTTTAAACTGAATTTTTATTTTCACTAGTTTGTCTGTTTATATTTATCTCAGTCGCTTTTCGTATATCACTGGTAAAGTATACGCCCAGTAGCTTAAAAGGTCATGGGTTCGACCTCATTTCTTTCTCTATTAAGTAAATAATAGGCGAAAACTGAAATGTAGTTTCTAAGAAGAATGTTAAGAGTTCCATGGACAGCAAAGAACACAAACGAGACAGTCTTGAAGGAGGCAGACATAAGAAGATCATCAATAAAGAAGATTAGGAAAAGACAGGCAACATTTATAGGACATTTCACGGAGAAAAAGAACTAAGAGCACCTGGTCACAACAGGAAAGCTGGAGAGAAAGAGAATACCAGGTAGACCCAGGGAGAAAATGTTGGACGGACTTGCCGGGTGGATGAGGACAGGGAGGGTGGGAGATGTACATGCAGCTACAAGGGATAGATTCGCATGGAGGATCATGATCGCCAACACCACGCGGCAAGGCACATGATGATGATGAGGTGATATTTTCATCTATCTCGGCCACAAACTGTTAGATTTTACGTAACTGAGTTTCAGTTCTGGAACTAGTGCAGATTGCTTATGAATTTCATAAAGCCTTTAGTTAAAAATCATGTCATGTGCAAACTCACTAACTTTACATCCAGTATCAATGTTTATTAATTCCTTTAATATATTTGTTTTCTCTACTATTATTTATTAGTATTTCAGACCGTAGAACAAACAAGTTTGAAGAAATTGGGCCGCCTCGTCGGCATCCCCTTCGTATATCCAGACTTTGGGATACTTTCCTATTTACCATGACATATGATCTTACTACTTTTTAAAAGGCAGAGACCCAGTTACTCAAGTCTTCTTTAAAACCAAACGCTTTTAATGTTTTATGCATATATGTTCAATTCATAGAGTCAAAACCTCCTTTTTTTTTCTTCAAAATATACAGTCAATAACAAACTGGGAGGAAACTTTCTCTCTAAATGACGAGTAACATCATACCATTCTAATATCATCCCCATTACATCTGCATAGAACAAAACCTCTCTGATCCTCATTAATGTCTTGGGAGGGCGGTCTTTATTTTATTTGCAATGCTTGATGTTCCAAATCTTCCATAAAACATATAACATTAACACAGGTCAACATTTTCATAAATATTATCTTGGTTTGTCTCCTTTTGAAAAACAAATTGTCATCTCTTCTTATTGTGTAACTGACGAACTTGAGACCATTTACCCATTTGTGGTTTACTTATTGACACGTATTTGCCTTACGTGTGTCTACCTTTGTATCACCAAACCGTCCCTGCGTTTTAGAGAACTAGTAACTGAACATAATGTTTCAGCGATGAAGCCTCTTTCCAATGGAACGACAGGAGACATGGCCAACTGCAATTCCTCTGACCACCAACCCCCATCACAGCCGACAGGGACCGGAAAAAGAAAAAAAAAAAAGGCCACATTTGTTTCAAGAGGAACAAATAAAGGCACACGCCCAAAGAGAAGGAAAGCAAAGTTGTCTATCTTGCGGTATAAAGACAAACAAGCAAACAGAGAGAGAGAGAGAGACAGAGACAGACAGACAGACAGACATAGAAAGAGAGAGAGAGGGGGAGACAGACAGACAGACAGAGAGACAGACAGATAGACAGACAGACAGAAGAGCGAGAGAGAGAGAGACAGACAGACAGAGAAAGAGAGAGAGACAGACAGACAGACAGAGAGACAGACAGATAGACAGACGGACAGACAGACAGACGGACAGAGAGAGAGAGAGAGAAACAGAGAGAGAGAAACAGAGAGACAGAGAGGGAGAGAGACAGAGACAGAGAGGGAGAGAGAGAGACAGACAGACAGACAGAGACAGAAAGTGAGAGAGAGAGAGAGAGAGAGAGAGAGAGACAGACAGACAGACAGACAGACAGACAGAGAGTGAATGAGAGAGACTGAGTACGAAAGAAGAAGATACATTTTGTGCCTAAACCCCTTTCGTGTGTGTATATACATACAGAACACCAAGTATGCACATCAAAGATCCTGCAAGTCATGTCAGAGTCTCGTGGCCTCGTCGTCGTCGTCGTCGGCCTCTCTACATCTCAGGAGATGATAGTCTGCACCAGGAGGCGTTGTGGTCATGACGTGCACTTTCTGCTGTGGCTGTGCAGGCCGATTCTTGAGTGGCAATCTCTGTCACATCTGCCACATACAAATTGAGTCGCTATTGTCTGGTTTCTGGAACGTTGCTTGCGAAGAGCCCTTTTCCATCTGCGCTTTGCGCTCTCCTCTCGTGGCCTATGGAAATATGAACACACTTACTATACACGCCCACCGAAGACAGAGTATGCAGACTGTGCATGGACATGCTGCCTGCACAGTGTGCATAAACATATACGCATCCAAGAAAAACTGGAACGCGTAAAAAGAAATCCATTCTTTCTAAAGCAGATGATATACAAATCCATTCTTTCTAAAGCATATCATGTACAAATCCATTCTTTCTAAAGCATATTATGTACAAATCCATTCTTTGTAAAGCATATCATGTATAAATCCATTCTTTCTAAAGCATATTATGTACAAATCCATTCTTTTTAAAGCACATTATGTACAAATCCATTCTTTTTAAAGCATATTATGTACAAATCCATTCTTTTTAAAGCATATTATGTTCAAGTCCATTCTTTTTAAAGCATATTATGTTCAAGTCCATTCTTTCTAAAGCACATTATGTTCAAGTCCATTCTTTCTAAAGCACATTATGTTCAAGTCCATTCTTTCTAAAGCACATTATGTTCAAGTCCATTCTTTCTAAAG
>JAPXFY010000014.1:46809667-46827167 GCA_030674185.1 Monoplex corrugatus | reverse complement strand
GTTTCCTTTACCTCTGCCGAGCCTGAAGTTGGTGACTTTAGCGTCAGTGGTTAATGGAGGCTGGCGTTGGAAGGGCAGTGGTGGTCTCCTTACTGGTGGGATCCGTATCTCAGTCTGGTTTCGCCACTATTACTGCGATTACTGCCTTTAACAGAGGACTGAATAGGCAGAGTATTGGATAGACTGGATCAGAACAGGCACATTCTAATTCCACCAAAGTGATCCAGCAACAACAATCTAGGGTTTTCTCTGGTGGGTGGCATCATAGCAGCTTGTCATCGTTGGCTATCGTGGACTTCCTGGCATAGGGGCTTCGACTGAATGAATTTGGGGTTGGTGGTATGTGGAAGAATTGGAATGAGTGGTATAGGATCAGCGCCACTGTAGTGGGGCAGAAGATAAGAGTAAGACACACACACGCACCACACACAAACACACACACACACACACACACACATACACACACAACATACACACACTCACAGACACATACACACACAACCACACAAACAGATAGAGAGATAGACAGACAGACCAACACACACACACACAACCACACACACACACATACACAACACACACACACACACTCACAGACACATGCATCACAATCACACAAACAGACAGAGAGACAAACAGACAGACAGATCAACACACATACACAACCACACACACACACACACACACACACACACACACACACACACACACACACACACACACACCACACACAACTCACAACACACACACAACTTACACACACACACTCACACACACATACACACACAATCACACAAACAGACAGCGAGATAGACAGACAAACAGACAGACAGACCAACACACACGACACACACACACACACACACACACTCACACACACACACAAACACACATACTCACACACACACAAACACACACACACACACACACACACACACACAACACACACACACAACACACACACCACACACACAGAGTTTTGCTTAACCCAACAGATAGTTTCGAACTCCATCGCAGACATGGAATCTCTTCCGTCGGTGATCTGATGAGTCAGACTGGTCACTGTCGAAGTTACGATGACTTTGGTACAACTGCATGGTCACAGCAATCAGGTTGTTGAAATATGCATATTTCCTCATAATTCTGACATTTATGAGCCAAGTGTAATCATATTTGGTTTGTATGATTGAATAATAACTCCCAACATTTTTTAAAAGCCATTGAGGCACTCATACACCGAAAAAGCAACAGGACTGGTGTCAACAACAACAACAACAACAAAAAAAGTCCCATTTTCTACGCCATGTTTAATGGCCACACAGTTTTTTTTGGATTTACAGTGCGATGATGATGATGTCGATGAGGATGACAATCACGATGTTATGGAGTTCCATCTAGGATTGAGACTGCCTGACAAGGGCTGTACTCTACGCTTACTGTCATAATATATCCTGGCGTCAACCAGGCCTGAGAGATACAGGTGTGTCACACACACACACAAAAATTCAAATCCAAACTACAAACTACAAAATTTCCCCTTCGAAGTAACCCCCCCTTGAGTCTGACGCACTTTCCCATCCTTCTCTGCCACGCCTCCATGCACTTCTGGAAGGATTCTTCCGGGATTCTCCACAGCTCCGTCGTCACGGCTCTCTTGATGGCTTCCGCGTCTTGAAAACGGGTCCTCTTGATGATCCCCTTAAGCTTGGGGATAAAGGAAAAATATCACATAGAGCCAGGTCGAGTGAGTAGGGAAGTTCCTCCAACACGGCGATGTTCTTCTCAGCCAGGAACTGCCGGATGCTCAGGACGTTGTGAGCAGGCGCTGCAGTTTGGACACGATTTCTCACCGGGTGATAACCCGTGTAAAGGGTGATAAATCGTGTCATCACAGGTATTCGGTCGCTTTGCACAGGGCTGCCAGACCCTAAAACGTGTATATGTGTTGCTGACACAAGCTTGCATTTCTGGCCCGATTATGATACACATAGAGATGTTATTGTTTAATTAAGTTCACTCTTTCTTTTAGCGGTAGCCAAGTGGGTAAACATTAGACTTCCAGTTGTAAAGTTCTAGGTTCGATCCTCCTAGACATCTCCAGCTGGTAGGTAAAAGGGTGGAAATTTTTTCGAATCTCCCAGATCAGTGTGTGTGTGCTGACCTGTCAGTGTTTAAAACCCTTTCGTATGTTTTTGTGTTGCACATAATCTGTGAACTTGCTGAATTCTTGAAATAAGCAACAACAACAACAACAACATCATCATCATCATCATCATCATCAGGTGCCTTGCCGCATGGCGTTGGCGATTATGGACTTCCATCTGTCTCTATCACTTGTTGCCTCAAGCATCTCTTCCACCTCCTTGTCCCCAGCCACTCTGCAAGTCCGTCTAGTATTTTCTCCCTGGGTCTACCCGGTGCTCTCTTTCCCTCCAGCTTTCCCGTTGTGACCAGGTGCTTCAATTTCCCTTTCTTCATAAAATGGCCTGCAATAACACCATCGCCAAACTGACTAACTAACTAACTAAACTAACTAACTAACTAACTAACCAACCAACTAACTAGGACATATCATAAGGAAAGGGGAATTAGAACACCTGGTCACAACTTGAAATCTGGAGGGAAAGAGAACACCAGATAGACCCAGGGAGAAAATATTGGACAGACTTGCAGGGTGGCTGAGGACAGAAAGGGTGGGAGATGTACTTGCAGCGACAGGGTAAAGATTCGTGTGGAGGGCCATGATCGCCAACGCCACGCAGCAGGGCACATGATGAATATGATGAAAAAAAAAAAAAAGAAAAAAGATCAATTTATGAAATAAGCAAAACGTCTTGTTTAATTTATGAAAAAAGCAAGAATTTATGAAAAAAAGAAGAAGTTGCTTATTTCATGAAATAAACAAGTTGACGGATAAAGCATGGCACATGCACACATAATATGAAATTGCACGTTTAAGGTGCTGTTAGTCATGTCAGTGGCTGTCTTATGGAAACATGAAAAACCAGGGGTGTTATATATGGAACCCGCCTAACTTAGACGACATCTAAAGTTAAGTTGCTGACTCGGAAGTCGTTAACTTAGTCGACAGGCAGGTTGATATGTAGAGAGCGTTACTTCGCTGTCGGATGGACGTGACGTCATCTGCAACGTCACAATAACAGCTAAGTTTAGCATGCACGCCCCACGAAGATGCAGACTTTGCAACAACATAGCGGAATGTGGTCTGCCCCTCTGACAGTTCGAGTACCCCGTGCTCCATCACAAATTCTGATCATGTGTAACGCGCGATTTAAGTCCTAAAAGGCAAGTCATTATCATTTTCATTAACCCTTTGACACCTGCACCCTGTCTGCCAGCATCCTGCATTGTCAACCATGCTAACTAAACCAAACCTTACCCCTTTGACTCCCTCACCCTATCCACCAGCTTCCTGCGCAGGAAGCTGGTGGATAGGGTGAGGGAGTCATAGGGTTAAGGTTTTGCAGTTGTGGATAGGGTGCAGGAGTCAAAGGGTTAAGTTTTTGCAGTTGGTGGATAGGGTACAGGAGTCAAAGGGTTAAGTTTTTGAAGTTGGTGGATAGGGAGCGGGAGTCAAAGGGTTAAGTTTTTGCAGTTGGTGGATAGGGTGCAGGAATCAAAGGGTTAAGTTTTTGCAGTTGGTGGATAGGGAGCGGGAGTCAAAGGTTAATAAACTACGTCAACTAGAAAACAAGTTGGTCTTCTTGTATCCAGATGTCACAATGCCGATCAATGGTTGCTTCGTGAAAGCAGGGCATTGCTGAAAGCGGTGCGCTCTAGTTAATTAATAACAAGAGTTACCGCCCTTCCTTCGATCGACCGCACGCGTTGAAGTAGGTCAGCTTACGGCCATTGACAACAACGAGGTCAACAGTCGAGCGAGCAGGTAAGTAAGAACGTTGTATGTGAAGGGCTGACGGTATCTACGATGATTAATAATCTGGAACACCAGTCAGGCATGGCGTCTAATAATGGAGTCATCTGTGTAGCGTGACGAAGCCTTAACTCCTATCAACTTAGGCAGTGTCACACATGTGCATGTACACGCTTCCGTGCTGGTCTCTTTCTGTCTGTCTGTCTCTCTCTGTCTCTGCCTCTGTCTCTCTTTCTCCGTCTGTCTGTCTGCCTCTCTCTCTCCTTCTCTGTCTGTCTGTCTGTCTGTCTGTCTCTTTCTCTGTCTGGCTTTGTCTCTCTGTGTCTTTATGTCTCTCTCTGTCTCTGTCTCTCGCTCTGTCTGTCTCTGTCTCTGTCTCTCTCTGTTTCTGTCTGTCTCTGTCTGTCTCTTAACATGTATTTAAGTCAGCAAAAAACAACACGAGGGTGCAGATGGGACCCGGAGCACCAATACCTCGCCACTGTCTCCAGACACTCACCTCCCAAGCTTCCAATGCCACTCGATAGTCATTTCATCAAGCAAAGCGGGTCTGTCCATACGTTGCATGACCCATTCGAACCCAGTCATCAGTTACCTTGTTTACAAACTCATTGGCAAGGTGGGGAGATATGACAACCCCCGGGACATAGCCACACGACACGCAGCCCAGCCTCCGGACCAAGAGAGAATGGAAGACTCCTCTCTCGCCCCACTCTTGTCTTCATCTTCATCATCATCATCAGGTGCCCTGCCGCTTGACTTTGGCGATCATGGACTTCCATCTGTCTCTATCTCTCATTGCCCCTAGCATCTCCCCACCCTCCTCGTCCCCAGCCACTCTGCAAGTCCGTCCAGCATTTTCTCCCTGGTTCTACCCGGTGCTCTCTTTCCCTCCAGCTTTCCCTTTGTGACCAGGTGCTCCAAATCCCCCTTCCTCATAAAATGGCCTATAAATGTTGCCTGTCTTTTCCTAATCTTCCTTATGAGTGATCTACTTGTGTCTGCCTCCATCAAGACTGTCTCGTTTGTTTTCTTTGCTGTCCATGGAACTCTCAGCATTCTTCTTAGAAACCACATCTCGGCTGCCTCAATCTTTTTCTGGCTTTATTTGTTGACTGTTCACGCCTCACATCCGTACAACAGTATTGGTTCTATATAACATTCAAGAACTCTCTTCATCTTATATCAGGGAATACACATAGTTCAGGCACTGTCGCAAGTAAATGCATTATACTTGATTATGTAATGCATTTGGTACAGTTCTAAGTACTTTAACTCTGTATGTTATTATGAGTGTGTCAGTCTTGATCTTCTACTTTTTCCACTCCCGCATCCTGTCCGTCAGCATCCTGTATTGTCAATCATGCTAGCAAAGCAAAAACTTAACCTTTTAACTCCCTCACCCTATCCACTATCTTCTTGCAGGAAGCTGGTGCATAGGGTGAGGAAGTCAAAAGGCTAAGTTTTTGCAGTTACTGGATAGAGTGCGAGAGTCAAAGGGTTAACTAAAGTCAGAAGATCTTCATACAGGTCCAGTGTGCTGCTTGATGGTTTGACACGTATGTTGACTGGTGGTATGATCAGTGTATCTGGTGTTCGGTACCTTGCAGTTAGAATCTTACAAAAATGTCATGTCATTTCCGTGGCTTGGATTCGTCTGTACAATTCTGACGTGAGGGCCTATGTCTTACATGCACAAAGGAAGATGGAAGATAGCAGCATTCGTAAAAGCCTGATCTTGTGTTTGATGGAGATCTTCTTGTCTTTTCCATAAATGTTTCAGTCTGGACAGCGCTGGTGCTGTCTTTGCTACCGTTGAGAGGAATATGGAACCACTTTGCAATAGTACCCTGTGCACGTACAGCACATGATGCTTTGAAGAGTAGATGCTAAATGGTGTTGATTAGCTTTTGCCCGATGTTAAATTTGTTCATGGTAAGATCCCACCAATCAGTAAATCAATACGTCAACAAAGACTGCGCTTCGCAGGACACTGCTGGCGTAACAAAGAAGAACTGGTAGGGGATGTTCTACTATGGAGACCCAGCCATGGCATACAAAGACCAGGACGTCCAAAGAAGACCTTAATCGACCAACTGATGGATGATACGGGCTGTCAGTATGATGAACTACCTACTGCAATGTCTGACAGAGAAGGATGGAAGAAACGTGTCATGGATAGCCGAGCAAGCTCGACATGATGAAGAAGATGATGAAATTTGTTCATTGTGGCCCATAACGAGCCTTGCCAGGCTCTGTCAAACACACTTGGAAGTCTGTGAAGACATGGTACAACAGTGTCTGCTGTTGGAGGTGTCTTTAGCAAAGGGTTCACAGCTTAACGATCTATTCGATGGATTTTCTGCCTTTGCTGAATCCGGCCTGTTGTTCAGTAATAATGGTGTCTGCTTTGCTGTGTTGCTCATTCGTAAATCTGTTGGAACCGAAAATAGCCAAGGGACTTCACTATCGTTGAATAGTTAATATGTCATAATAATATACGTAAGAGACATGACCATTACAGATACATTTGAAAACCGTCATCATTTTGTTCACGTTAACAACAAGTTATCAAAGTGATAAAACGCACGGGCTGTGTTCGACTATCATTGAAAAGAAGCAAGAAAGGTGTAGTTTCTACTGCTTGTGGCTGTAATCTATTCAGGATGATTTTGAGCATTGTTTTACTGGCTTGGTTGATCAGACTGATAGTGCAGTAGTTCTGGCAGGACTGGAAATTTCCTTTCTTCGGAAGGGTGATGATGATCAGTGATTGGGTCCATATCTTAGGCCAGTAACCTGTGTGCCAGAATCTGTCCCAAACGACAGTTAGGATTTGTTTCTGCCTCTCCATCCTGTTTAAGGAGTTCACCAGAGATGATGTCAATGCAAATGGCACAACTTTGAGACAGGTTGATAAGTTTAAATGTCTGGGAACGGTCATCGCACCAGACGGCAGATGCACATCAGAAATAGCCAGCAGAATCAGCCGAGCCAAAACAGCATTCAAGAAGATGAAAAGCGTTCTTACCAACAAACGCCTATCAAATAACATCAGGAAGAGAGTTCTTGAATGTTACATAGAACCGATACTTTTATACGGTTGTGAGGCGTGGACAGTCAACAAGCAAAGCCAGAACAAGACTGAAGCAGCCGAGATGTGGTTTCTAAGAAGAATGTTGAGAGTTCCACGGACAGCAAAGAAAACAAACGAGACAGTCTTGATGGAGGCAGACACAAGAAGATCATCGGTAAAGAAGAGTAAGAAAAGTCAAGCCACATTTATAGGCCATTTTATGAGGAAAGGGGAATTGGAGCACTTGGTCACAACAGGAAAGTTGGAGGGAAAGAGAACACCAGGTAGACCCAGGGAGAAAATATTGGACGGACTTGCAGGGTGGCTGAAGACAGAGAGGGTGGGAGATGTATATGCAGCGACAAGGCATAGATTCATATGTTGGGCCATGATCGCCAACGCCATGCGGCAGGGAACACGTGATGATGATGATGATGATGTCAACGCCTGCAGCCTTACCACATTTCAGCGACTTCATTGCTGCTACAATGTTTTCGCGGAGAGTTGGGAAGGAATCTTGTGTTGTTAGCACACTTGAATCTCCTTTGCTCTGCTGTACAGTTGAAAGCAGTACTTTTTTGTGACAGTGCATTATTACTTTACATTAGTTCAAATCACAGTCAGAGAATGACCTGTTTACCCGGGCCTTTCTACTGCTGATATTTATAATTACTCCTCCACCAGAAAGTACTGTCAACTCTAACCACTGATCTGCAGCATTGGATAACATTATGCATACCAATAGGTATGTGTGTGTTTTGTAAGACTCTGTGAGTATGTATTCATTCGGTGATTCGTACGTGTATGTATGTTGGACACTATGGAAATATGAAAAATCAAGAAACAATCAAACGAACAAACAAACAAACAAACAAACAAACAAACAAACAAACAAACAAACAATACAATACAATACAATAAAAAAAATCAAACCCCCCTAACCTAAACAAAACAACAACAACAACTATAGCAACAACAATACAACAACAGACCCAGTGTGTGTATGTGTGTATATGTGTGTGTGAGTGTGTGTGTGTGCATGTGTGTGTGCATGTTTGTGTGAGTGTGCATGTGTGTGTGTGCATGTTTGTGTGAGTGTGCATGTGTGTGAGCATGTTTGTGTGTGTGCTTGTATGTGTGTGTGTATATGTGCGTATGTGTGTGCACGCGCGCTTGTATATGTGTATGCATGTGTGTGCTTGTATATGTGTGCGCGCACACGTGCATAGCCAACCTGCGGGATGGTCGGTTGGATGGTTGTATGCATTAAAAATTCATGTGCCTATGAACAACAACTCGGCTTGCAAACAGTCGCACACACACACACACACACACACACACACAAGAAGCCTCTGATCATCGGGTTACGTTTACCGGCGTCACCATCACACTACAACAACACTCAGACCAACCGTAAGACACCCCCAGCCCCCTGAGTGATCCGGCGACTCATCAACAAATCGTCGGTGTAGTGTACGCGTTTTTGTGTGTACGCGCGCGCGTGTGTGTGTATGCACACAACACATTGCAAACCCGACCGATTTTTATAACAAAGCGACCAGCTACTGGGAAGTGACTGCCGCCAAGTTTTCCCGAGTCACAAGCTGTCTCTTCGGCCGAGACCTGCAGTTTAGCTCGGTAGCAGAAACCCGAGAAGCGGTACTATCAACGTTGAGCGGTTACGTGGGGAAAAAAAAGGAGTTGCACAGCTTAAACTGACACACACACCACTGCGTGTTTCTGCTGTAAAGTGGATTGGTAGGTCAATCAATATTTTTTTGCTTTGTATTTTAGCCTGACGGGATTTTCAAACATATTTCACATTTGGAATCTTTCTGTTTGCTAAATGTGGGCTTGGTAGGTCAATCAACATTTTTTTTGCATTGTATTTTAGCCTGACAGGATTTTCAAACATATTTCACATTAGGAATCTTTCTGGGTTTTGTTGTTGTTGTGCTGTTTGTTGTCTTGGTAGGTCAATCAATAATTTTTGCTTTGTATTAGGCTGACAGGATTTTCAAACAAATTTCAATTTGGAATCTTTTGTTGTTATTCTTGTTTTGTTTGTTTAATTGTTTGTTTGCTGTCGAGAGAAGAGAAGAGAAGAAAAAAAAAAGAAAAGAGGAGAGAGAGAGAGAGAGAGAGAGAGAGAGAGAGAGAGAGAGAGAGAGAGAGAGAGAGAGATCTTAACTTGATTATTTTTTTAATGTGGCAATTTTGTTGTTGTTGCCCACATGGGAAAGTGAGTGAGTGAATGAGTTAGTGTGTGTGTGTGTGTGTGTGTGTGTGTGTGTGTGTGTGTGTGTGTGTGTGTGTGTGTGTGTGTGTGTGTGTGTGTGTGTGTGTGTGTATGTGTGTGTATGCGTGTGTGTGTATGTGTGTGTGTGAGAGAGAAAGAGAGACAGACAGACAGACACAGAGAGAGAGAGAGAAAGAGAGAGAGGCGTACATTGATCGGTCGTACATTGGTAATAGTTTGCAGAAGTGCATGTGGGTATTACAGACAGCTATATTATAGCTATAAAACTCAACAAGGCTTCCTATTGTACAAATGACAATTATTTTACATCTTCGTGTTATCAGTTCCGTGTTTTTGTTCCTCACTATACAAAACCGTCCACGCGGAAACCATTGTCATAAACAGACTGACATGTTTTATGATTTTACACTTGAAAGATTTATGCTCATACATTAGCACCGGAGCTTCTCGATATCGCTCTACATGGAAAGGTCATCTGATTAAATCAGAAATGCCATTATAACCAGTATCAATAGAACACTTTTGTCATGTACTATATGTAGAGTTTTTTTTATATCAAGTCAAATGAACACTGTGATTTCTCAGTGAGAAATTACATAGATGTCATCATTCACTGAGATTTTAGAAAAGGTTCACTGGCAGTAAATCTGTTTCATTGAAACACTAAACATAAAGAATGTCCATACATAGTAATTATTTTTAAATGCATTGCTGTCTTTCGAAAACTCGAAAACACACCGGCACGCTCGCTTGCATGAATGTGCAGACAGACAGATAGACATCCACACACACACACACACGCGCGCGCGCGCACATGCACGTGTGTGCACGCACGCTCGTACAGACAGACAGACAAACAGACAGACACAGACACAGACACACACACGCACACACACACACACATTCACACTTGCAATCACGTGCATATTTTCAGTAGAACACATGAACAAAACACGCAGGCAGACACACACACACACACACACACACACACACACACACACACACACACACACACACACACACACACACACACACACACACACACACATACATATATATATATATATATGTGTGTGTGTGTGTGTGTGTGTGTGTACATACTTATGCTAAGGGTTGATATTTTTTTCAAGAATTGAATAGATTTTGGGATAAAGCTGGTTTTTGTGTGAACAGTTTTGCATATGAAGGTACAAAAATGCAGACCCGATAGCATGAACTTGTAAGATAACTGTTACTTTACAACAGGAAGCCTTGTTCCCCTTTGTTTCTGCCTTGTTCCTTTGTTTTCCTATCGTTTTCTGCCTTGTTGGCCAATTCACTTGTGTGTTGTCGATAAAATTGTACGCACTTTCTCTTAGGATTGATATTTGGGTACATTTATTAAGTGCATTTTTGGTTGTAAGGAAATCAGAGATGCAAAAGCGATGTTAGGCAATTTAGGCCTGTTTTTATGTATGTTTTAGTGTCCTTAGTTGTGTTAACATTTGTAGTCAGGTATGTTTTTTTTTTAAATCCCCTGTGCAATAAATTGGACGGAGTGGTCAACACCAGGGGCACTTCGTTAGATTATGTCCTCGAATGCACTGATTTGTGTACTTGATTTTATTTTCCTGTCTCTTTTCCTGTTGAAGTATTGTGTATGTTTTGAAACGGTTATAACCCTGACATGGCTTTACGCAGTCGGCTGGACTTTGAACATTAAAATAAAAATAACAAGGAGGCCTTGAAGTTGTACAGTTTTACAGCTGTACTGACAAACTTTAGATTGAAGAATTTTCTATGACATTACAATATTAATGTCAAAATATTTGATCGTTTCGGTGCTCAGAGATTATTGCAGTTATTAATAGATTCGATTGGAGCGCGAATAGCACTCTTCGAATGAGGAAGAAAAAAAATTCGCTAGTAAATCAACTATACGATTCTATTTTACAAAGGAGTGAACAATAACAAAGCATTAGGCTGTCGCATTGAACTGTAGACTAGCAGGCATTTCTACACGTAGTTATGGCCCTGGAAACTCTTTCTTGACATAATGTATTAGAGACGTTCATGTGTTGACACGTCGCCTAGCGACCGTGGCACCGGCGCTTAGGTCGATTCACAAACAGTTCATTTTGCCAAACGCTGTCACTGCGTGTGTTTGTACTTGCAAATTTTGTGACACCTAATTCAAAGATGAATTACTTAAACCTATCTCTCTCATTCATACACACAGACATACCACTCGTGCGTTCATTTGTACAGGGTTTTTTTTCATCAGAATTCGCGTAAATTGCATGATGCGGTTGTTGCTTACTAACTTTCCCATCACAGTAGATTTTGGTAATCTTACAACACTGAGCTGTTTTGTGAGACAGAGCGAGAGAGAGAGAGAGAGAGAGAGAGAGAGGGAGAGAGAGAGAGAGAGAGAGAGAGAGAGAGAGAGAGAGAGAGAGAGGAGAGAGGAGAGAGAAGGTGTTTTCTTTTTTGATTACGTTTTTTGCATTCATTCTTTGTTGTCTTTTCTTGTGCTTGACAAAGGCCAGCTGGCCGAAAATCTATCTATCTATCTATCTATCTATCTATCTATCTATCTATCTATCTATCTATCTATCTATCTATCTATCTGTCTATCTATCTATCTATCTATCTATCTATCTGTCTATCTATCTATCTGTCTGTCTGTCTGTCTATCTATCTGTCTGTCTATCTATCTATCTATCTATCTATCTGTCTGTCTGTCTGTCTGTCTATCTATCTATCTATCTATCTATCTATCTGTCTATCTGTCTATCTATTTATCTATCTATTTATCTATCTATCTATCTATCTATCTATCTATCTATCTATCTATCTATACACATGTATGTACATGCACACATACATGTTTTTTCATTTTATGATGAGGTCAGAGTATGCTGCTAGACATTCCTCGACGGTCCTACTCCAGTTGTTGGCTTTTCAGGTTTTGGGAAACATAGAGAACAATTCTACACAGAGATTTTGTATCAAATTTCTGCTTGTTGGGGGGCATATTATATGTATTGTATTACTAACAATGTAAAAAAAAAAAATTATAGGAAAAAGACAAAAAACAACAACAACAACAACAACAACAAAACTGGCCTGCTCGCTGCTCTACTTAACGGCCCAATCATTCCGGGGGTGGTATCAACTTACAACAGTATTGCATACATAACTTAGAACAGTATTGTATATATACTGTTTTCCCCTCGTCTCTTTTAGACCGTGCCAGCACGAAAGGTTTTGGGCGAGCTCAAGGTGTCGGCCAGATAACATATGACAGATTGGGTGGAGCGCATACGGAGTTATCCGAGTGAGATGAATTCCTCTTGAACAATGCCCCAAAGTGCCTGTCTGTTTTGTTTTGTTTTGCTTCCATAGGCCTTAGTAACATTGACGTAACTGACTTTCCAGGTTTTTTTTATTTTTTAAGACGTGTTCTTGATGTTCTGAGTGTGTGTGTATACTACGCGCGATGGGTGTGTAGGCACAAACAGGTTTTCTTTGTATGTTGACCTACTAGATCAGAAGAAAAAAAATCTCCACCCTTTTCACCTCCAGGCTGAAGGGTGGGGGGTGGGGGTGGAGGGTGGGGGGGGGTAAGGGGGTGGGGTTTGGGGGTGGGGAGTGGGGGGGTACCCAGGCAGGATAGAAACCCGACCATTTGATTGAAGACCCCGACGTTCAACCCTTTGACTGCCACGCCCGTCGTTAGGGAAAGATAAACACAGGGCGGGTTTTTGTTCAGTGCCTTTGATTTAACCCTTTGGCTCCCATACCCTGTCCACCAGCATTGCTGCATTGTCAACCACGCTAGCAAAGCAAAAACTTTAACCCTTTGATTCCCTCACCCTATCCGCCAGCTTCCTACACAGGAAAAGAAAAGAAGAGAACAAGAAAGATTTCCAACTGTAAAGAGTTTTTCAGGTCATCAAAATCTGCTTACACACACACACACACACACACACACACACACACACACACACACACACACACACACACACACACAACACACACACACACACACACACACACACACACACACACACACACCACACACACATATATATCTATACCTATATATATATACATATACGCATACATATACATGTACATATATATATGTTATGTATATGTATATATAATGTGGTGCTTTATTTCCCAACGTTAAATGTTATTAGATATATTTATAATATATTTATATAATTATTTTCCACCGGTAGAAATTAGTGAAATTGAAGCTTTTTTTCAAACCTACCAATGCTCATCTCCATGTCAAATTAGAACCATAACTACAGAGGAAGAAATACATCAAGAAATCATCCACACAAAATTTATGCGAATCACTTGAGAGAGAGAGAGAGAGAGAGAGGGAGGGAGAGAGAGAGAGAGAGAGAGAGAGAGAGAGAGAGAGAGAGAGAGAGAGAGAGAGAGAAATGTTTTCTTTTTGATTACGTTTTGTGCATTCATTCTTTGTTGTCTTTTGCGTGTGCTTGACAAAGGCCCGCTGGCCGAAACTTTGTCCCTGTCTAATCTTGTTTTGTTATATCAAATACGCATTCTGATTCTATATTTGTGTATTTCTGATTCCTATTTATTGAAAACTGAGAACCACTTTTGATTAAGATTGCTGACAGGAGAAGAAAAACAGGAGGGGGAAGGAGAGAGAGGATGGGGTAGGGTATGGTAGAGGAAAACATAACGTGGAATGTGTGGCCTAGTGGATAAACTGTTTATGTAAGTTACGGGGAATTCCGGGTACGAATCACATAATGACGATGGGACAGGATTTTTCTATCCCCTCCACTCGGTTAAGTGCATCTTCCCCTCTTCTCGATTAAATGCATCTTCCTCTCCACTCGATTAAGTGCATCTTCCTCTCCACTCGATTAAGTGCATCTTCCTCTCCACTCGATTAAGTGCATCTTCCTCTCCACTCGATTAAGTGCATCTTCCCCTCTTCTCGATTAAATGCATCTTCCTCTCCACTCGATTAAGTGCATCTTCCTCTCCACTCGATTAAGTGCATCTTCCTGTCCACTCGATTAAATGCATCTTCCTCTCCACTCGATTAAGTGCATCTTCCTCTCCACTCGATTAAGTGCACCTTCCTCTCCACTCGATTAAGTGCACCTTCCCCTCCACTTGATTAAGTGCACCTTCCTCTCCACTCGATTAAGTGCATCTTCCTCTCCACTCGATTAAATGCATCGACCGGTTCCTGGACTTAATCTAGTTCCTCAGTATGTAAAACTAATTCTGTTCGTGGCTTGATCTAGTTTCTCAGTGTGTAAAACTAATTGTGTTATTATGTTCCTAGACTGAATGTAGTTCATCAGTATGAAAAATTAATTGTGTTATTGTGTTTGTGGCTCAATCTAGTTCCTCAGTGTGTAAAACTAATTGTGTTATTGTGTTTGTGGCTCAATCTAGTTCCTCAGTGTGTAAAACTGATTGTGTTATTGTGTTTGTGGCTCAATCTAGTTCCTCAGTGTGTAAAACTGATTGTGTTATTGTGTTTGTGGCTCAATCTAGTTCCTCAGTGTGTAAAACTAATTGTGTTATTGTGTTTGTGGCTTAATCTAGTTTCTCAGTGTGTAAAACTGATTGTGTTATTGTGTTTGTGGCTCAATCTAGTTCCTCAGTGTGTAAAATAATTGTGTTATTGTGTTTGTGGCTTAATCTAGTTCCTCAGTGTGTAAAACTGATTGTGTTATTGTGTTTGTGGCTCAATCTAGTTCCTCGGTATGTAAAACTAATTGCGTTCCTAGCTTAATCTAGTTCCTCAGTATATAAAACTAATTGTGTTCCTAGCTTAATCTAGTTCCTCAGTATATAAAACTAATTGTATTCGTAGCTTAATCTAGTTCCTGAGTGTGTAAAAGTAATTGTGTTCCTAGCTTAAAATATTGTTTCCAGTATGTAAACTGATTGTGGTATTGTGTTCGTGGACTTAATCTAGTTCCTCAGTGTGTAAAACTAATTGTATTACTCTGATCCTGGGTTTAATCTAGTTCCTCAGTGTGTAAAACTAATTGTGTTCTTGGACTTAATCAGGTTCCTCAGGGTGTACAAATAATTGTGTTATTGTGTTCGTGGCATAATCTAGTTCCTCATTATGTAAAACTAATTGTGTTGTTGTGTTTCTGGCTCAATATGTAAGCCTAATTGTGTTATTGTATTTGTGGCATACTCTGGTTCCTCAATATGAAACATTAATTATGTTATTGTGTTTATGGGCTTAATCTAGTTCCTCAATGTATAAAACTAATTGTGTTATTGTGTTTGTGTCTTAACCTAGTTCCTCAGGATTTAAAACTGATTGTGATTTTGTGTTCTTGGCTTAATCTAGTTCCTCAGGATTTCAAACTGATTATGTTATTGTGCATCTGTTTTAATCCAGTTTCTCAGTGTGTAACACTAATTGTGTTATTGTGTTTGTGGCATAATCTAGTTCCTCTGATTTTACTCCTCGTTTATGCTTGTTCATCTGTACGTAAGTCTGACTGCGTTCCTGGTTTATTCTATTTCCTTAGCGTGTACAACCGATTGCCCCGTGTTTCCTCTGGTTATTGGTGAATGTAACTGATTTTTGCTCTTGTTCTTTTCAAGTTCCGCAGACTGAATAACTGATTGCGTTCTTGGTTTACCATAATTCCTTTGTGTCTATAACTGATTGTGTTCTTGGTTTACCATTATTCTTTGTTGTGTATAACTGATTGTGTTCTGGGTTTACCATCGTTCTTTGTTGTGTATAACTGATTGTGTTCTGGGTTTACCATCGTTCTTTGTTGTGTATAACTGATTGTGTTCTGGGTTTACCATCGTTCTTTGTTGTGTATAACTGATTGTGTTCTGGGTTTACCATCATTCTTTGTTGTATATAACTGATTGTGGTCTTGGTTATCATCATTCTTTGTTGTGTATAACTGATTGTGTTCTGGGTTTATTATCATTCTTTGTTGTGTATAACTGATTGTGTTCTTGGTTTATCATCATTCTTTGTTGTGTATAACTGATTGTGGTCTTGGTTTATCATCATTCTTTGTTGTATATAACTGATTGTGGTCTTGGTTTATCATCATTCTTTGTTGTGTATAACTGATTGTGTTCTGGGTTTATCATTATTCTTTGTTGTGTATAATTGATTGTGTTCTCGGCTCATCATCATTCTTTGTTGTGTATAACTGATTGTGTTCTGGGTTTATTATCATTCTTTGTTGTATATAACTGATTGTGTTCTTGGTTTATCATCATTCTTTGTTGTGTATAACTGATTGTGTTCTGGGTTTATTATCATTCTTTGTTGTGTATAACTGATTGTGTTCTTGGTTTTTCATCATTCTTTGTTGTGTATAACTGATTGTGTTCTGGGTTTACCATCGTTCTTTGTTGTGTATAACTGATTGTGTTCTGGGTTTATCATTATTCTTTGTTGTGTATAACTGATTGTGTTCTCGGCTCATCATCATTCTTTGTTGTGTATAACTGATTGTGGTCTTGGTTTATTATCATTCTTTGTTATGTATAAATGATTGTGTTCTCGGTTTACAATAACTCTTTGTTGTGCATAATTTAATTGTGTTCTTCGGTTACCATCATTCTTTGTTGTGTATAACTGATTGTGTTCTGGGTTTATTCTTGTTCTGCGGCTATCTGTATGACTTTTATGATTTGTTTGTCTTCTGTGTTTGCTGATTTATCAGTCCTTCTGACATTTACTCGCAACAATATTGTCCATTGTAAATGTAGAAAAAATATTCTTTGTTTGTATTATATACTATTGCCACTTAACGTTGTAAATTACGATGGAAAAATATAAGTAAGTATGAAGACACACTCACACACACACACATACATACACACTCACACACACACATTCACACATACATTCACACACACACAAACACACACACACACACACACACACACACACACACACACACACACACACACACACACACACACACCACGCACACACACAAAACACACACACAGACTCGCACGCACGCACATACACAAATAAAAAATCCAAATCCAAATCCAAGCCCAATCTAAATTGCACATTGTATTTTGAACAAGGTATTACTTGATTGAACAATCAATCGATCGATTGATTGATTATTTGTTGATTCGTTGATTTTATTGATTGAATTTTGGTTGATCGGTCAACCAACCAACCAACAAACCAACCACCAACCAACCAACCAACCAACCAACCAACCAACCAACCAACCAATCGATGAATGAATGAATGAATGAA
>JAPXFY010000014.1:46794667-46797167 GCA_030674185.1 Monoplex corrugatus | reverse complement strand
ACAAAGAACCAAGAGAATCTTCAAAACACTAAATTCCTTAAAGATAGTAGCATTTAATCCTACTGGGACAGAGGAACCATGACACGTACAACATGAAAGTAGTCATGGACATGCATTGGATTAAAACGTCGACTTCCATATGCCAATCGGTCAAGTACTTTACAAAATCTGAGAGAGAAATATATTCTAAGAAGAATGTTGAGAGCTCCATGGACAGCAAAGAGAACAAATGAGACAGTCTTGATGGAGGCAGACACAAGTAGATCACTCATAAGGAAGATTAGGAAAAGACAAGCAACATTTATAGGCCATTTTATGAGGAAGGGGGATTTGGAGCACCTGGTCACAACAGGAAAGCTGGAGGGAAAGAGAGCACCGGGTAGACCCAGGGAGAAAATGCTGGACGGACTAGCAGAGTGGCTGGGGACGAAGGGGGTGGTAGAGATGCTCGGGGCAACGAGAGATAGAGACAGATGGAAGTCCATGATCGCCAACGCCATGCGGCAGGGCACCTGATGATGATGATGAGAAAGAAAAGCAGACACATATAATGCGAAAACGCATGCCAATCCCTGACAGTAACAACAATACTAAAACAACTATAGCAGTTGTACCAATAATAGATACATATTTCTGTGATAAAACAAAAACTCAATTACAGACATAATATCAAACGAAAAAAAACCCCAACAAACAAACAACAAACAAAAAAAGAAAGTGAAGGAAGCATTAAGCACACGAAAGGATAGCAGCATTAGCAGTTGTAGCAATAATAGGTACATTTTAGTGCTAAGAAAAACCCATACATTTTTGTGATAAAAAAATCAGATACATTTTTGTGATAAAACAAAAGTCAATTACAGACATAGAACCAAACAAAAAGAGGAAAGTGAAGGAAACATTAAGCACACAAAAGGATTCCAGCATTAGGAGTTGTAGCAATAACAGGTACATTTTCTTGATAAAAAAAATCAGATACACTTTTGTGATAAAGAAAAGTCATTTACAGACAGAATCAAACGAAAAGAAGAAATTGAAGGAAGCATTTAGCACACAAAAGGATAGCAGCATTAGCAGTTGTAGCAATAACAGGTACATTTTCTTGATAAAAAAAATCAGATATACTTTTGTGATAAAAAAAATCAGATACACTTTTGTGATAAAAAGTCAGATACATTTTTGTGATAAAGAAAAGTCATTTACAGACAGAATCAAACGAAAAGAAGAAATTGAAGGAAGCATTTAGCACACGAAAGGATAGCAGCATTAGCAGTTGTAGCAATAATAGACACATTTTTGTGGTTAAAAAAAAAGCATACATTTTTGTGATAAAACAAAAATCAATTACAGACATAGAACCAAACGAAAAGAAGAACGAGAAAGAAGCATCAAGGACACAAAAGGACAGTAGCATTAGATTCCACTGGAGCTGTCTGTCAGTAAGTCCATGAAGATCTTGCCAACACGCAGGGATTCTCTTCGAGCGAGTTCAAGGAGTTTGGCAGATAATTGCTAACAGTTTTTTTTGAGTAAGTTCAAGGAGTTTGGCAGATAATTGCTAACAGTTTTTTTCTTTTGAGCAAGTTGAAGGAGTTTGGCAGATAATTGCTAACAGTTTGAGCAAGTTGAAGGAGTTTGGCAGATAATTGCTAACAGTTTGAGCAAGTTGAAGGAGTTTGGCAGATAATTGCTAACAGTTTGAGCAAGTTGAAGGAGTTTGGCAGATAATTGCTAACAGTTTGTTTTTCTGTTGAGCAAGTTCAACGAATTTGGCAGAGAACTGTTAACAGTTTGTTTTTCTTTTGAGCAAGTTCAAGGAGTTTGGCAGAGAATTATTGACAGTTCTCTCTCTCTCTCTTTTTTTTTTTTTTTGGTAGTTGTTGTAAATCGTACATAGCAACTGAACTGTCCGGGCGCGATAAGAAAACCGCATGAGCATACTACAAACTATTCTCTCGCACATTATCCTTCCTATCCTCTAGATGAAGAAACCCCCGGCAAGAAGCTGAAGGAACGGTTCAAGCTGGACGAAGAAGGCACGGGTACATACCGAAAGGATGAAGAATGGGGAGCCAGGATCCTGGAGATGGACGAGAAGAGACACTCCGTTAAGATGGCCGTCTACATTCCCGGGGACGCCGTGGTCGGGGAATGGGATCTGAAGGTGAAGACAAAACTGGCGGGGGAGAAGGACACGTTTGTGTACAAGTGTGCAGTGCCTGTGATCGTTCTCTTCAATCCGTGGTCAGAAGGTGAGTCAGGTTTGGGGTGCCTGAAACCGGTGGTTTCTTTGTGTCCGTGTGCTCTTATGTTGTTATGTTATGTTATGTTATGTTATGTTATGTTATGTTATGTTATGTTATGTTGTGTTATGTTATGTTATAGTTATGTTATGGTATGGTATGGTATGGTATGGTTATGTTATGTTATGTTATGGTATGGTATCGTATGTTAGGGTATGTTATCGTATGTTTTGGTATACTATGTTATCTGACCTGAC
>JAPXFY010000014.1:46784667-46789667 GCA_030674185.1 Monoplex corrugatus | reverse complement strand
CTTAACTTATACTTTAAGGCTTCACTTAACTTATACTTTAAGGCTTCACTTAACTATCAGTTTAAGGCTTTACTTCACTTATACTTTAAGGCTTCGTTTAACTTATACTTTGGCTTCACTTATACTTTAAGGCTTTACTTAACTTATACTTTAAGGCTTCACTTAACTTATAACTTATACTTTAAGGCTTCACTTAACTTATACTTTGAGGCTTCACTGAACTTATACTTTAAAGCTTTACTTAAGTTATACTTTAAGGCTTTACTTAACGTACACTTTAAGACTTTACTTAACTTATATTTTAAGGCTTTACTCTACCTATACTTTAAGACTTTACTTACGTTATATTTTAAGGCTTCATTTAACTTACAGTTTAAGGCTTTATTTAACTTACACTTTAAGGCTTTATATTATTTATAATCTAAAGCTTTACTTAACTTATATTTTAAAGCTTTACTTAAGTTATACTTTACGGGTTTACTTAACTTATAGTTTAAGGCTTCACATAAGTAACAATTTAAGACTCTACATAAATCATAGTTCAAAGCTTTACTTACTTACAGTTTAAGGTTTTTCGTAACTTATAGTTTAAGGCTTTACTTAACTTAGAGTTTAAGGTTTTTCGTAACTTATAGTTTAAGGCTTTACTTAACTTAGAGTTTAAGGTTTTTCGTAACTTATAGTTTAAGGCTTCACTTAACTTACAGTTTAAGGTTTTTCATAACTTATAGTTTAAGGCTTTACTTAACTTACAGTTTAAGGTTTTTCGTAACTTATAGTTTAAGGCTTTACTTAACTTACAGTTTAAGGTTTTTCATAACTTATAGTTTAAGGCTTCACTTAACTTACAGTTTAAGGTTTTTCATAACTTATAGTTTAAGGCTTTACTTAACTTACAGTTTAAGGTTTTTCGTAACTTATAGTTTAAGGCTTTACTTAACTTACAGTTTAAGGTTTTTCATAACTTATAGTTTAAGGCTTTACTTAACTTACAGTTTAAGGTTTTTCGTAACTTATAGTTTAAGGCTTCACTTAACTTACAGTTTAAGGTTTTCACTTCAATTATATATTCAGGCCTTACTTAACTTACAGTTGAAGGCTTTACTTAACTGTACACTTTGAGGCTTCACTTACAGTTTGAGGCTTAACTTACAGTTTAAGGCTTTACTTAATTTACAGTTTAAGGCTTTTCTGAACTTACAGTTTAAGGCTTTACTTAACTCACAGTTTAAGGTTTACTTAACTTACAGTTTAAGGCTGTATTTAACTCACAGTTTAATTGTTGACTTAACTTATAGTTTAAGGGTTTACTTACATTACAGTTTAAGGGTTTACTTAACTCATAGTTTAATTGTTTACTCAACTTACAGTTTAAGGGTTCACTTAACTTACAGTTTAAGGCTGTATTTAACTCACAGTTTAATTGTTGACTTAACTTATAGTTTAAGGGTTTACTTAAATTACAGTTTAAGGGTTTACTTAACTCACAGTTTAATTGTTTACTCAACTTACAGTTTAAGGGTTCACTGAACTTATTGTTTGAGGTTTTATCTAGCTTATAGGCCGAAGTTTTATTTCGGTTATGGGTTATATTTGCTAATGCCTTTATGTTTACATCAATCTTATGGGTTCAAAGCCCTACAGTCCTATCTAAATCAATGTGGGATTTTTTTTTTCCCCAATCAGCTCCAACTCAGAGTTCAGTGTGCTATGGCTTCATTTAGTAGACTACGAGACCACGAGGTCCAGTCTCATCCACTTCATGGATCAAGAGCGTCGTTCAGGTTTCTTGACCAACACCGCAGGTACTCTGTATCTTTCGGGCCTGGTTGATGCCAGTGTTCGTTATAAAATCAAGCGTCAGAGAGTAGCTCTGTCACCCAGTCTCAATCCAGAATGGAACTCCATGGCATCGTGATTATCATCGCCATTGTTATCATTGTCATAGCATTGTGAAAAGTTGTATAAAACAGCAATGGGACAGAAAACACACACACACACACAGAAAGAAAGAAAGAAAGAAAAGAAGAAAGAAAAAAAACCCTCAAGCAAACAATCAAAAACTACCAGCGCGCGCACACACACACACACACACGCACATACGTACACACACACACACACACACACACACACACACACACACACACACAGATGCACACAGGCACACAGGCACACACGCACACAGACACAGACACAGACACACAGATACACAGACACACACACACACACGTACACACACACACACACACACAGATGCACACATGCACACAGACACAGACACAGACACACAGATAGACAGACAGACAGACACACACACACACGCACACACGTACACACACACACGCACACACACACACGTACACACACGTACACACACACACACACAGAGATGCACACAGGCACACAGACACAGACACACAGACACAGACACAGACACAGACATACACACACACACACACACACACACACACACACACACACACACACACACACACACACAAATCGGTGGGCACCAATGAAACAGCCTAATGAAGTGCGATCATCTTAAAAAGATGCAAACAAACAAACAAAAAACAAGAAATAGGAAAGAAAGAAAGAAAGAAAGAAAACCCCGCCAAATTTTTGCAGGATCATCGCACTCAGGGAGGTTACCATTGTGCTCACCTTTTTTTTTCGTCCCGATTTTTACGCCACCCTAATATTAACCGAAACTGGCACAGTTTTTACAGTGCGATGATGACGATGATGTGGATGAGGTTGATAATCATGATGCTATGGAATTCCATCTAGGACGGAGACTGCGGGACATGTCTGTATTCCACGCTTACTATCATAATATATCCTTGCGTCAAGCAGGCCCGAGAGATACACAGACACCTGCAGTGCTGCTCAAAAAAATTGAGCAACACCCTCAATGATGCATCCGTGAAGTGGAAGAGACTCGACTGTGTGGTCCGTTTCTAACGAGCCCATAGCACGCCCAACTCTGGTAGGAGCCGGTTACAGCCGAGAAATCTCACAATGATTTTTGAATAGACTGGTGGGGATTCGAACCCACAACCTTCCAGTCGGTAGTCCCTTGCGCTAACCACCGAACCACAAACCCCGGCAAATTCAACAATCAGCTGACGATTGTAGGGTTCTTATCAGCGTACAGTAACATGTAGACAACTAACTCTGGATGTACAAATGGTCAGGTGAACGACTGTGGTGACAAGGGAGTGCTGGTAGGCAACTGGTCAGGTGACTATGATGGAGGCAACCGTCCAACTTCGTGGAAGTCCAGCACCGCCATCTTGCGCCAGTACAATGAGGATTGCCGACCGGTCAAATATGGCCAGTGCTGGGTCTTCTCCCACTTGTTGACCGCAGGTGAGGGACGCTTGGAAATATCATGAAATACGTGCTTTCAGTGTTCATTTGAGACTGTCTCACACACACACCACACACACACACACATCATCATCATCATCACATAATCGTCATCGTCGTCATCATCATCGTCATCGTTATCATATGCCCTGCTGCATGGTGTTGACAATCATAGCCCTCCATACGAATCTATCCCTCGTCGCTGCAAGTACATCTCCAACCCTCTCCGTCCTCGGCCACCCTGCAAGTCAGTTCAATATTTTCTCCCTGGGTCTACCTGGTGTTCTCTTTCCCTCCAGCTTTCCTGTTGTGACTGGGTGCTCTAATTTCTCTTTCCTCATAAAATGCCCTATGGATGTTGCTTGTCTTTTCCTAATCTTATTACTGATCTTCTTGTGTCTGCCTCCTTTTGGACTGTTTCGTTTGTTTCTTTGCTGCCCATGGAACTCTCAACATTCTTCTTAGAAACCAAATTTCAGTTGAAACCACATTTCAGTTGCCTCAATTTTGTTCTGACTTTGCGTGTTGACTGTCCAGGCCTCACAACCGTACAACAGCATCGATTCTACATAACACTCAAGAACTCTCTTCCTGATGTTAATTGATAGGCATTTGTTGGTAAGAACGCTTTTCACACACACACACACACACACACACACACACACACACACACACACACACACACACACACACACACACACACACACACACACCACACACACACACACACACACCACACACACACACACACTCACACACACACTCACACACGCACACACACACACACTCACACACACACTCACACGCACACGCACACGCCACAATCTATTATCTATCATCTACTGTCTACTATCTATCTATCATCTATCTATCTATCTATATCTATCTATCTATCTATCTATCTATCTATTCTATCGTCTATCTATCTATCTAGTATCTATCTATCTATTATCTTTTCATTATCTATAAATATAATAAACACACATATATATGTACGTATAGCTGTTGTCCACTATTTCTTCTGCGTATTCCTAGAATGGCTGCGCACAATTATAGATTCAAAGCGTATTGGTATCACTGGTTTATATCATCCACCAGGCAAAGAGATGAAGTGTATTTTGTCCTGAGTTTTAAAGTGCTTTGGGATACAGGAAAACATTTTGCGCGCGCTCTAAGTGTTATCCAAAGCGTCGCTTGTTAAAACTGACTTTGTTTGCACTGTGTGGTTGGTTCCATAGGGATTCATCCCAATTTGACAGTTCCATCTGCGCTCCATCTAAATCCGCCAAGAACTTGTCTGGCAGAGTCCCTGAGCCTATGCAAAATCCTGCGCGCTGGCAAGGTCTGGAAATGTGGAAGGAAGGAGGTGGTAGTGGCCGATTAAACACTAAGCTGATAGCACCACGTGATGGGGACATTAAGATGGGCAGCGAACGGGCCAAGTTTTTTGTTTGTAACTTTTTTATATTCGTTTTGTGTTTCACAACAAACAGACATCTAACATACAATGTGGCAACAAAGAATGACATCAAGAACAAGCAAAACAAAAAATTAATCTACACAAAATGAAAAGAAAATGTTGACACATGAACTCCACACAATACACAGAATATACATAATGACATTTT
>JAPXFY010000014.1:46764667-46777167 GCA_030674185.1 Monoplex corrugatus | reverse complement strand
CGTGGTGTAGTGGTTAACGCAATGGACTACCGACTGAAAGGTTTTGGGGTCGAATCCCCATCAGTCCATTCAAAACTATATCATTGTGGGATTTTTCGGCTGTAACCGGCTCCTACCCAGAGTTGGGCGTGCTATGGGCTCATTGGGAAGACTACGACCACACAGTCAAGTCTTATCTACTTCACGGATGCGTCATTGAGGGTGTTGATCAAATCTTCGGATCAGCACCGCAGGTGTCTGTATCTTTCGGGTCTGGTTGACGCCAGGATATATTATGATAGTAAGCATAGAGTACAGTCCTGTAACACAGTCTCAATCCTAGATGAAAGTTCATAGCATCACGATTATCATCCTCATCGACATCTTCATCGTGGCATTTAAAAAAAATGTTCCAGCTTCTGTGGCCATTAAAATGGAATGGGACAGGGGAAAAAAAAGGTGAGCACAAAGGTAACCTCCCTGAGTACGATGATCCTTAAAAAAGTTCAATCTTCTGTCAGATTACAAATTGTTTTCAGCGATGTGATATTGATTAAACGTCTTGTCTTTTGTAGCAACACTCCCTTGAATGTTCACAAAAATGGTTTTAAAAAGTTCTTTCTCGAATCTCATTGAAATTTATTCTTAGAAGTTGATAGGATACGCAAATTTGTTTTTCTACCCTTCATTTTTACTGCCGATTTTTTTTCTTTTTTTTTAAGGATCGTAGAACTTAGATTTTCTTTTTGCTCGCCTTTCTTTGTCCCATTTTCTACGCCACCTTGATGGCCTCAGAAGCTGGGACAGTTTTTTACAATACAGTGGCGATGAGGATGATAAGTATGGTGCCATGGAGTTCCATCTAGCATTCAGATTACTTGACAGAGCTGTACTCTACGTTTACTCTCATAATATATCCTGGCATCAACCAGGCCCGAGAGATACAGACACCTACGGTGTTTGTCAAACTATTTGAGCAATACCCTCAATGAGGCATCCATGAAGTGGATGAGACTCGAATGTGTGATCCCAGTCTTCCCAAACAGCCTATCATCATCGTAATCGTCGTCATCATCATCATCATCATCATCATCATCATCATCATCATCATCAGGTGCCTTGCCACATGGCGTTGGCCATCATGGATTTCTATCTGTCTCTATTTCTTGTTGCCTCAAGCATCTCTTCCACCCTCCCTGTCCTCAGCCACTCTGCAAGTCCGTCTAGTATTTTCTCCCTGGGTCTACCTGGTGCTCTCTTTCCCTCCAGCTTTCCCGTTGTGACCAGGTGCTCCAAATCCCCTTTCCTCATAAAATGGCCTATACATGTTGCCTGTCTTGTCCTAATCTTCCTTATGAATGATCTACTTGTGTCTGCCTCCATCAAGACTGTCTCGTTTGTTTTCTTTGCTGTACATAGAACTCTCAATATTCTTCTTAGAAACCACATCTCGGCAGCCTCAATCGTTTTCTGGCTGTTGACTGTCCACGCCTCACAACCGTACAGCAGTATTGAATCTATATAACATTGAATAACTCTCTTCCTGATGTTAATTGATAGACATTTGTTGGTAAGAATGCTTTTCATCTTCTTGAATGCTGTTTTGGCTTGGCCGATTCTGCTGGCTATTTCTATGTCCATCTGCCGTCTGATGAAATGATCGTTCCCAGGTATTTAAACTTATCAACCTGTCTCAAGGTTGTGCCATTTGCTGTTATTTTGCATGAGGGGATTTCATGTTTTTTACTGATCACCATGACTTTAGTCTACCTGCTGTTTAGTTCTAATCCCTTACCTTTACTTTCTATTTCTAGTATATTCACAAGATTTTATAAGTCCGTATCATTTTCTGCAATTAGCACGGTGTCATCTGCGTATCGAATGTTGTTGATAATTTTTCCTCCAACCTTTAATCTACAATTTTCTTCTAGGTTTCTCATGATGTTTTCGCTGTAAAGTGAAAACAGATCTGGTGACAAAACACAACCCTGTCTGACTCCTCTTTTGATATTTTGGAAAGAGCTTATATTGTTTTCAATTTTCATTGCAGCTGTTTGTTCCCAGTACATATTTCTGATTATTCGTAGATCTTTTACATCAATATTCAGTCTTTCTAGCTGGTTGATCAACTCTTCATGTCTTACCCAATCGAAAGCCTTGGTATAAGCAACAAAGCATAAATACAAATCCTTATTCATCTCAATTGACCTCTCTATGATAGTTCTTAGGATATATATGGCATTAATAGTTCCTATCTCTTCCACAAATCCACACTGTTCTTCTGCTATTTCTCTTTTTGATTCTATTCCTTGTCCACATCATGATTACTCTTAACAGGATTTTTGTTACATGACTCATCAAGCTGATTGTGCGATGGAGTTCGCATTCTATAGCCCCTGTCTTCTTTGGAAGTGCAATGAAAATTGATTTTGACATTGGGGATTTTTTCAGTGTCGTAAATTTCATTCCGGAGGACTGTTGTTTTTTCAATACCAAATTCCTCCAGGGCTTCAATCATCTCTGTAGTAATGTTGTCTGGTCCTGGGGCTTTTCCTGGTTTCATCATTTTCAGTGCTGCTCTAACACTTCAACAGGAAAGAAAAAAGGAAACGAAAATTATAAATGCATTTGCGCACATACTTTAAAGAGATGCTCCTGGCCTTGACCACTCCGTCCAATTAATCACACAGGGGATTTCAAAACCACACCTGAATACAAATTTGAACATAAATAAAGACACTGAAACATATAAAAATAGACCTAAATTATCTAAAATTGCTTTCCCATATTTGATTTCCTTACAGCCAAAAATGTGCATTATTCATGTATCCAATTATCAATCGTAAGAGAAGGTATGTAAGACTTTATCGACCATAGGTGAATGGACCAGCAAGGCAGAAAATGATAGGAAGAAATGACAGAAAGCAAAGGAGGAAGGAACAAGAACCCCACCTAAAACAAACCAACCAACAAACAAAAAACAAAAACAAAAACAAACAAATAAACAAACAAACAAAAACAAAGAGAGTGACAGAAAAGAGGAAATCTGTAGCACAGAATTACCAGCTCAGTTGAGTGAGTTTTAAAGTCCTAGAGTATACGAGGACTAGCGAAAATTTTTTTTTGAAGAAGCCTTCAATGATTTTAAAGCATTGTGAGAAACCGATGCTTTATTCGGTTCTCTGATCCACCCTGGATGGCAATCGAATGGGTGAATGAGAATTACCAGAAGGTGGGGACACTATTTATACTGAAAGAGTCCCCGGCATTCCTACAGGGGGCAGGGAGGCCAGATAGGGACACAATGCTGGCCTTCTAAGAAAGTTGAGGTCTGCATCACCTCGCTCTTCTGCGATCGTAGGGTCATAATGAGAATGATGGTTACTAATGGTGGTGATAATGATGATGATGATGACGATGATGATGACGACGACGACGACGACGACGAAGACGGTGGTGATCTGGGTGGTAATGGTGATGAAATATGAAATGTGAGGACAACGACGAACACCGACGATGACAATGATGATGGTGTGATGACAACGACGACGATGACGAAAACGGCGACGATGAGGCTGATGACACGAATGATGGGTAACGACGAAAACGACGAGACGACGACGAGGACGATAGTGATGACACCGATGGTGATGGTGGGGGTGATGATGACGATAATGGTAATGACACTGATGAAGATAATAATGATGATAAAAATAGATGATGACGGTGGCTGTGGTGGTATTGACGATGAAGATGATGACGACGACGACGACGATGATAATGATATTGATGGTGCTGGTGATAATGATGACACGGGATAATAATGACGACGACGGCGTTGATGATGACGATGACGATGACGACGACGACGATGATGACGACGACGACGACGATGATGATAATGATGATGACTTCAGGTTTGTATCAATGCGGCCCATGCCCAGTGGAAGCGGTGAAGCAAGGCGAAATCACAGTGGGCGAGGACACAGCCTTCGTGTTCGGGGAGGTTAATGCTGATTCCATTAGTTGGACCGTGGATGATTATGGCGAGATTCAAAAGGCTAAAAGCATCAATAAAAAATCGTGAGTTAAAGTGTTCTACCTCCCACTCTCTCCGTTCTCCCCCCCCCCCCTCTCCCACAACTCACCACCCAAAGTGCTAGCTCTTGCAGGCAAAGGAAACAATCAAGTTCATATTCAAGTGCATATTGCTTATAGCTCGGCCGACTAGTAGAAAGTACCACGTCAAAACGACAACCCGGTTAAATTAAAGAAATAATCGTTGAGTGCTTTCTTACAAAAGAAAAAAATAAATAAATAAAATGAAAATTAAAAAAGAGAACGTTTTTATGTCTTCTAAAGATTTTTGAATAATCGGTAGTGGAAGAAATAAGCTTCGAAACAGTTTAAGATTAATTGTATGTTTACTTTATTTGTTTGTTAATTGTATGTTTATTTTATTTGTTTGTTTGTTTGCTTATTTATTTATTTATTATTATTTATTTATTTTTGCTATCTCAACCGCTGTACCGTCTCAGAGGCGGTTAATCCACGCCGCTCATTCCGGCTCATCAACGGACCACCCACCCCAAATTTGTTCAATCAAAGTCCAATGCCAGGAAGCCTACAGGAGCCAGAGACGCCGAGTCGCCCTGGGGGTCACCAACTGGAGGAGAACCTGCACTGTCACTGGTTCACTTCCGCGGAGTTTAGCAGTGCTTAGGAGCCCGGTTAGCTCAGTCGGTAGAGCATCAGACTTTTAATCTGAGAGTCAAGGTTCGAGTCCCTTATTGGGTGCTCCAAAATTTAATTCAGACCTTTAATTATTTGTTTATTTACTTTATACGTATGTTCCTTTTATGAAGGTAAGATACACACATACACATGTCATCTACATGTAACCAAGATTATTCCAGCAGTAGGCTGATAAAATACCAGAATGAAAAAATAGACTAGGTAAAACATAGTCTAGCTAGGGCCTCAGGACCTGGCCAGCTCATGGGTTTATGTGCAGGCGTAAGGCTTGTGCCATGATCACCATACACATAGCACCTGTGACGTTAGTGCATATGAAACTCGTTCCGAGCGCGGAGACGTCATCTTGAGAAACTGAAACTGAAACTACTCACCAGTGCTTGTTTGATCCAAGGTCTTAAAGACAGCGTATACTCAGTCCACTTCCCCCCTCCCTTTTAACGACAGTAATTGCTGACTCGCAAAAGCCAGAAAGGGACGGCCGGTAAAGCCATGACTACCGACACGGCCCGCTAGTGGCTGAGTCTATAAACCATTAGCAATAAAGACTCCAACTTTGTTGTCATCTCAGGTTGTGGGTTCGAATCCCGGGGTGGGGTACATTTAAACTGGCCTTCTCGCCGCTCTATCTTAACATCATCGTTGTTCTGGTGATGTCGGTATGGAATTAGATAGGTCCCACTTCCTCCACTTCTCTGGAATGATTATCCTCGTCGGCCATACCACCTGATGTGGGTGTCGACGTAAAAACTGAATCGAATCAATCAATCAGTCACCTCAGGGCATGGAAGTGGTAGACGACACCCAAAATTGAGGTCAGCACGAGATCGGAGCATGAAGAGCCACAGAATCTGGGACGATCCCCCTCCCCTCCAGCTCCACCTCCACCCCACCCCGCCCCCCGATGCTGTTATAATCGATGGTTTCAATGTTAATGCGGGTGGTGGTGATGATGATGATGATGCCGTAGAGTTGCATCTGAGATTAATATCTGCTTGCTAGGGATGCAGGCCCGAGAGATGCAGACACATGCAGGGTTGGTCAGGAAATCCGAGCAACACTGTCAATGACGCATCTCGTAAAATGGGTGAGACAGGACCCATCCGTATGATCCCAGTCTTCGCAAAGGACCGGGCCTATAGCACGCTCAGCTCTGGACACAAGCTGGTCAAAGCAGAAAAATCCCACAATGTGTTTTTCCCTGACTGATAGATGTTCGAACCTACGATATCCCAGTCAGTAGTGTATTGTGTAAACACTTAGCCACGATGACAGGTCTGTCAGTGGATACGTAGAACTCACCATGTAGAAGTTTAACCCTTTGACTCCCGCACCCTGTCCACCAGCATTCTGCATTGTCATGCTAGCTGGTAGATAGGATGAGGGAGTCAAAGGGTTAAGTTTTTGCAGTTGGTGGATAGGGTGTGGGAGTCAAAGGGTTAAAACGCCCGATTGACACGTGGTCATTTTAAGAAATCGCCTTTTGAAGTGAGTGAAGCTTTTCTTCTTTTCTTTCTTTTTCTTTATAATCCAAGCTGTAGTATAAAATGACATATATCTAATATATTAAACGATTAAAACAAACCTAGATATTTTGAGATGTGATCAAGCAGTGATAATAGAAACGGAAATTGAAAAAAAAAGAAGTGAAAAATGGAATCGGTAAAAGTAGGTCAACAGCTTCACGGGCCTATAGGAACAAAGGCGCACAGCGACTAATTGTACCCTTTGTTTGTGGTAGTCTGTCACAAGAGTCAATCTGATGTTATTTGTGGTCTGTTTTCTTTTCTGTCATTTTAACTTAATCCTTCCCATTACAGGAACGCGGTCACTGTTGCAGTCTATATCAGTAAAGAATTTCTAACTATTTTATCTATCAGGATGTAATCAATTTGATTTTTAGTATTATTTCCATCAGAAAAAGCTAGCAGAACCAGCCGAGCCAAAACAGCATTCGAGAACATGAAAAGCGTTCTTGCCAACAAATGTCTATCACTGAACATCAGGACGAGAGTTTCTGAATGTTAGATAGAACGTATACTGTTGTACGGTTGTGAGGCGTGGACAGTCAATACGCAAAGTCAGAACAAAATTGAGGCAACTGAAATGTGGTTTCTAAAAAGAATGCTGAGAGTTCCTTGGACAGCAAAGAAAACAAACGAGACATTCTTGAAGGAGGCAGACACAAGAAGATCTTTAATAAAGAAGTTTAGGAAAAGATAAGCAACATTTATATGACATTTTCTGAGAAAAGGGGAATTAAAACACCTGGTCACAATAGGAACGCTGGAGGGAAAGAGAACACCAGGTAGACCCTGGGAGAAAATATTGGATGGACTTGCAGGTTGGCTGAAAACAGAGAGGGTGGGAGATGTACTTGAAGCGACGAGGGATAGATTGGTGTGGAAGGCCATGATCGCAAACACCATGTGGCAGGGCACATGATGATGATGAGTCTGTCACAAGCAAACAAACGTACGGCTGTTTGGACTATAATAGCCTACATGTAGTTGAACGTCTCGCGGAAGCTGATGTCGGACGGTGAGAAATTGAAATAAGCGAGCATCATATACGATGGTGAATCAAAAAGTAATGCCTTTTTCTTTAGTACAGGAACAATTACTGACACAGGAACATGTATCATACATCAAAATGAAGCTGGTCCTCTGGGAATCACATCCCCACTTCTCAACATAGTCACCGTTTCTCTCAATAGCAATGTTCCACCTTCGAATGAGGGCATGTATCCCTGCCTCGTAAAATTCTGTTGACTGTGCTTGGAGCCACGTCTTCACTGCAGTTTTCACTTCCTCGTCACTGGCATAATGTTTGCCTCTCAAACACTCTTTCATGGGGCCGAAGAGATGATAGTCTGAAGGCGCTAAGTCTGGTGAGTATGGAGGATGCGGTAAAGTTGTCCACACGAATGTGGCGATTGTCTCCCTTGCCCTGATGCTAGTGTGTGGTCGAGCATTGTCGTGCAGAAGGAGGCCATTATCGATTTGCAGAGTTGGGTCTCACTCGTCAGATTCTTGCTTTGAGCCTCGTCAGGGTCTTAATGTGTGCCTCAGAGTTTATTGTTTCTCCTCTTGGCAAGAAATCAACCAGAATTACACCCTGAACATCCCAAAAGACAGTCGCCATGATTTTTCTAGCTGACTTTTCCGTCTTGAACTTTTCAGGTTTTGGTGACGTAGGGTGGCGCCATTCCATTGACTGCCTCTTTCATTCCGGTTCATAATGGCGAATCCATGTTTCATCACCGGTAACGAGCCTTCCAAAGAAGGTGTTGTCTCTTTGACTTTGTTCACGAAGTTCAGTGCAGGCGTTGATCCTGTCAGTCTTGTGTTCGGTAGTCAGCTCTCTCGGTACCCAACAGGCACACACTTTTGAAAACCCAAGTGATTCAACAATGTTATAAGCACTTCCATGGCTCACTTCAAGGTTTTCTGCCAACTCCTCAAGAGTTATGCGCCTATCTTCTCTAATCAGAGTATCTGCTTTTGCTTTATTGGCAGGATTCACAGAAGTGGACGGACAGCCAGAACGGGGTTTATCGGCTACGCTCGCAGTTCCTACCTTTTCATCATTCAGACGACAGACCCACCTGCGAACATTGCTATAATCTAAAGGATTCTTCTTATACACATTCTGTAATCGTCTGTGAATGTTCACAGGGGTTTCCCCCTCAGCAACAAGGAATTCAATCACTGCTCTTTGTTTTTGACGCACCTCTAAGAGGGCAGCCATTTTGAATTTTCCTCGCGAGTCTATGAACAAGAAACATACCAAACAAAATATTTCAGTCCGTAACAGTTATAATCATTTGTAACTGAGCAACATTTCAGGTAATTTTATCAAAACTTTCGTCTGATATAAATGAAAACGTATTACTTTTTGACTCACCCTCGTACTACAGAGCAGAAACGTCACAGGAATGCAGCTGTAGTCTGACTCTGGCCGTGACCTTTGTGATCACGAGGGTCACGCGTGGCATTCCGTGTGAAGTCTGGAAGCTGAGTTGATTACCTTTACTGTGATTTAATATAGATCTGTTTTAAGGTTTATGATCTATACCGCCTACATACGCACACAAACACACAGAATACCAGGAAAATTAACGCAAATAATTAATAAGAAAACAAGGGAGAGATAACTGAATGGAACGTATTGTAAAAAAAAAAAAAAGAATGAATGAATGAAATGAGATAAATCTCTGGAGCTATTTTTCACATAGTAGAAAATTAACCAACTTCCACAGGCGTTTACTAAACTACACAAGACAGTTTACATTGAAACAATATGGCACCCCCACCCCATCCCCGTGGTAACAACGAGTGAAGCAAAACCATTATGTAGTTAAACGTGGAATTGGTAAGTGTTATCCGAATACGTTCGTTTTTCAAAATCAATTAGGTATGAAATACAAAGTGGAACATTTCACTGCCAAAACTAAACCTATGCTTGTCCAATTTTGATATGGACTGGCACAATTACATGCCAATGTTTCATGGTAGACATCAACTAAAATCTTTTTGACATGTATATAGAGAAGTGTCGTAGCCTTATCACTGGTTTTGTTACAATGTTACTATGTCATCTGTCACATGTTCTGCATTGCCGGTATGTTTTTTTGTTGCTTTGTTTTGTTCTTCATACCTAATCAACGTTTCATTAATTTTCATCGTTCATGCGTGGTGCTCGTTCAGTGTTTCAAAAATGCGATTAAAAAAACCCATTTAAAATCCGTTAAAACAGCAATTTATACATGATACACAAAGCTAACAGTTATATGCTGGTAGCGAGATTTCACTGGTAACCAGTGGAGTTCTACAAAACAGTTAATTTTCAAATGACTCCAGGGTCGGCCGCAAGATCAGCACCAAAGTGCCGAACGGGAAACCTCATGATAAGAGTATGAACCGCTACAGTCAAAACGACCCGGACCTTCGGCTTGATCTGACTGACCAATACAAGTTTCCGGAAGGTGAGTGGCACCCCCCCCCCCCCACACCTCTATCTCTCTGTATGTGATTTTGTCTGCGCGCGCGCGCGCGCATGTGTGTGTGTGTGTATGTATGTATGTATGTATGTGTGTGTGTGTTTGCATGTGTGTGTGTGTGTGTGTGTGGTGTGTGTGCGTGCGTGTGTGTGTGTGTGTGTAAATGGAAGAGAGAGAGAGAGAGAGAGAGAGACAGACGGACAGACAGACAGATAGACAGACAAAAAGATATATATAAGAGAGAGACAGACAGACAGACAGACAGACAAACAAACAAAAAAGGAAAGAGAGAGAGAGAGAGAGAGAGAGAGAGAGAGAGAGAGAGAGAGAGAGAGAGAGAGTTCTGATTTTGTGTGTTTAGTGTCCAAGCTTCACATCCGTACAACAGTGTCGGTTCTGTATAACATTGAAGAACTCTGTTCTTGACGTTAATTGATACGCATTTATTGGTAAAAACACTTAGTGATGGTGGTGATGATGATGATGGTAGTGATGGTGATAATGGTGATGATGGTGATAATGAAGATGATGGTGATGATGGTGATAATGATGATGACGGTGATGACGACGATGACGATCATGACAATGGTGACGACAACAGCGCAACGTTGACGGCGATGGAAATAATGATTACGCCGACGATGATGCAGTCGATGATGCAGACGATAGCTATGGTAATGATGGTGATGATAATGATAACGATGACGACTGTGATGATGACGACGACGACGACGACGACGATGATAGAGGAAATGATGATGACGATGATGGTGATGATGATGATGATGATGATGATGCAGGCTCTGAGCTGGAACGAAAGGCCGTGAGGAGAGCTGTCCGCAACAGACGTTTAGGTGGAGAAGTGTACAAAGATTCGGCAGTAAGTATTATATCATTAATGTTTCAAAGATGGCCAAGCCGTACTAACAGTCTTTCTTTTTTCGCGGCTATTCAACACATTTTTCAGCAATATTCACTTCGAAGATTCGGCAGTGAGTATTATCAATGTTTCAAAGATAGTGACGGACTTGCAGGATGACTGAGGACAGAGAGGGTGGGAGAGGTACTTGCAGCGACAGGGGATAGATTCGCGTGGAGGGCCCATGATCACCAACGCCATGTTGCAGGGAACATGATGATGATGATGATGATGATGATGATGATTACTTCGAAATTTAATCGATCTCAGTGAGCTGGAAATATAATCGATCTCAACGAACTGGAAATTTAATCGATTTGAACGAACTGGAAATTTAATCGATTTGAACGAACTGGAAATTTAATCAATCGCTCTCAACGAACAGGAAATTTAATCAATCGCTCTCAACGAACAGGAAATCCAATCGATCGCTCTCAACGAACAGGAAATCTAATCAATCGCTCTCAACGAACAGGAAATCCAATCGATCGCTCTCAACGAACAGGAAATCCAATCAATCGCTCTCAACGAACAGGAAATCCAATCGATCGCTCTCAACGAACTGGAAATTTAATCGATCGCTCTCAACGAACTGGAAATTTAATCAATCGCTCTCAACGAACAGGAAATCCAATCGATCGCTCTCAACGAACTGGAAATTTAATCAATCGCTCTCAACGAACAGGAAATCCAATCGATCGCTCTCAACGAACTCGAAATGATTCAGTAGCTGACAGCATAGAATGAGTCACGTAGCTGACAGCATAGAATGATTCACGTAGCTGACACCATAGAATGATTCAAGCGTTAACCCTTTGACTTCCGCACACTATCCACCAACTGCAAAAACTTAACCCTTTGACTTCCTTACCCTATCCACCAGCTTCCAGCGGGAAGCTGGTGGATAGGGTGAGGGAGCCAAGGGTCAAGTTTTTGCTTTGCCAGCGTAGTTGACAATGCAGGAAGGTGGTGGATAGGGTGAGGGAATCAAAAGGGTTAAGATGGGTAATGAACAGGCCCATTGTAAGATACATAGCTGACAGCATAGAATGATTCACGTAGCTGACAGCATAGAATGATTCACATAACTGACACCATAGAATGATTCACTTAGCTGACAGCATAGAATGATTCACTCAGCTGATACCATAGAATGATTCACTTAGCTGACACCATAGAATGATTCACTTAGCTGACACTATAGAATGATTCACTTAGTTGACACCATAGAATGATTCACGTAGCTGACACCATAGAACGACGCACGTAGCTGACACCATAGAATGATTCATGTAGCTGACACCATAGAATGATTCACGTAGCTGATACCATGAAATGATTCACATAACTGATACCACAGAATAATTCAGTCATTAAAATGGGCATTGAACAGGCCCATTATGAGATACGTAGCCGACACCATAGAATGATTCACGTAACTGATACCATAGAATGATTCACAAAACTGATACCATAGAATGATTCACATAACTGATACCATAGAATGATTCACATAACTGATACCATAGAATGATTCACATAACTGATACCATAGAATGATTCACATAACTGATACCATAGAATGATTCACATAACTGATACCATAGAATGATTCACAAAACTGATACCATAGAATGATTCACGTAACTGATACCATAGAATGATTCACATAACTGATACCAGAGAATGATTCACATAACTGATACCATAGAATGATTCACAAAACTGATACCATAGAATGATTCACATAACTGATACCATAGAATGATTCACATAACTGATACCATAGAATGATTCACGTAACTGATACCATAGAATGATTCACATAACTGATACCATAGAATG
>JAPXFY010000014.1:46732167-46754667 GCA_030674185.1 Monoplex corrugatus | reverse complement strand
CTGGCCTTTATTGCTGCACGCTTTTCCACTTGGCTGCTTCGTCTTTCATTTTCATAAGCTTCTGTTCCCTTGCGAACAGCTTGCCTGCATTCAGACCTGTTTGTGACCATGATTTCCCATTGTTCTTCATCAATGTTACATTTCTGGAGGGATCTTTTAGGGTGCCTTTGTAGCGAAGCTTTGGCCGTCTTCTTGGTCGATGGCCCTTTGTCAGTTCACCGTAGAAGAGCTGCTTTGGAAGCCTGTTATCCTGCATGCGCACGAGATGTCCAGACCATCTTAGCTGAGACTGTGTTAACACTGCATCTATGCTTGCATCTTGGCTTGCGAAAGTACATTCACGTTTGAGACTTTGTTGTACTATTTGATGTTTAAGATACGTCGGATGCAGCGCTGGTGAAACTGATCTTGTAACTTGACATGCCTACCTAATGTGTAATAATTGCTACTAATTGTATTCTTTTTGTCAATGTCTGGAATGTGCTGCGTGGAGTTTTACCTATGGTGTAACAGTTCGGTGATCTGGATTGTATTTTTCCCCAAAGGGACTCATCACGCTAGGTCATCCATACTAGCAAAGCAAAAAACTTAACCCTTTGACTCCCTCACCCTATCCACTAGTTTCCTGAAGCTGGTGGATAGGGTGAAGGAGTCAAAAGGTTAGGTTTTTGCAGTTGGTGGGCAGGGTACAGGAGTCAAAGAGTTAAAGTGTTAGATTAGTACCTTAGACATGACGATAACTATAGTTTAGAGTTTGGAGTTTGTTCACAAGAGGGATTCACTGCACTCAAAAATTTGTATATGCGCTCCACCCAAATCTGCCAATTATCTGACAGACTTCCCAAGCCTGCGCAAAACCATATGCCAGGCAAGGTCTTGAAATGGGGAGAGAGAAGAGCTACCTATGAAACACTAAGCTGACACCACCAGAGTGATGGAAACATTAAGATGGATAGGGAACAGGCCAGTTGTTTAATGTTGCGGCTGGGATTGAACTCAAGATATTAGATCTTGAGTCCAGGGTTCTACCGACTAGCTTGCGTTTACTGTAGACTGTGGTTTATCATCAGCAGCATGTGTTCAGTCGCTCTTGTCAATGTTTTTTTTTCATGTGGGATGCTGGTGAACAGGGTGCGGGAGTCAAAAGATTAAACAAACACAAGAACAACCTCCACAATAAAAAATGATGGAAAAAACTACATACTACTACTACTACTACTACTATACTACTATTGCTGCTGCCGCTTCTCTCCCTCCCTTCCTCCTTTCCTCTCCCTCCCTTCCTTCCTCCCTCCTCCCTTTCTTCCTCTCTCCCTTCCTTCCTTTCTTCCTTCCTCCCTCCCTCCCTACCTTCCTTTTTTCCTTCCTCCCTCCCTCGCTTCCTTTCTTCCTTCCTTTCTTCCTCCCTTCCTTTCTTCCTTCCTCACTCCCTCCCTCCCTTTCTTCCTTCCTCACTCCCTCCCTTTCTTCCTTCTCCTCCCTCCCTCCCTCCTTTCTTCCTCCCTCCCTTCCTTCCTTCTCCCTCCCTCCCTTTCTTCCTTCCTCCCTTCCTTCTTCCTTCCTCCCTTCCTTCCTTTCTTCCTTCATCCCTCCCTCCTTCCCTTTCTTCCTTCCTCCCTTCCTTCCTTCTTCCTCCCTCCCTCCCTCCTTTCTTCCTTCATCCCTCCCTCCCTTCCTTTCTTCCTTCCTCTTTCCCTCCCTCCCTCCCTTTCTTCCTTCCTTCCTCCCTTCCTTTCTTCCTTCCTTCCACCCTCCTTTCCTTTCTTCCTTCCTCCCTCCCACCCTCCCGTCCTTCCTTCCTTCCTCCCTCCCTCCTTTCCTTCCTTTCTTCCTCCGTTCCTCCCTACCTTTCTTCCTGCCTGCCTCCCTTCCTTTCTTCCTCCCTAATTCCTTCCTTCCTTCCTTCTTCCTCCCTCCCTTCTCTTCTTCCTTCCTTCCTTCCTTCTTTACTTCCTTCCTCCCTACTTTCCTTCCTTCCTCCCTTCCTTTCTTCCTTTCTTCCTTCCTCCTCCCTCCCTACCTTCCTTCCTCCCTCCCTCCCTTTCTCCCTTTCTTCCTTCCTCCCTCCCTCCCTTCCTTCTTCCTCCCTCCCTCCCTTCCTTTCTTCCTTCCTCCCTCCTTTCCTTTCTTTCCTCCCTCCCTCCCTCCTCTTCCTTTTCTTTCCTTCCTTCCTTTCTTCTTCCTCCCTCCCTCCCTTCCTTTCTTTCTTCTTCCTCCCTCCCTTCCTTTTTTCTTCCCTTCTCCCTCCCTCCCTCTCTTCTTTCTTTCTTCCTCCCTCCCTTCCTTTCTTCCTTCTTCCTCCCTCCCTCCCTTCCTTTCTTCTTCTTCTTCCTCTTCCTTTCTTCCTCCCTCCCTCCCTTATTTTCTTCCTATCTCTCTCTCTTCCTTTCTTCCTTCCTCCCTCCCTTCCTTTCTTCCTCTCTCCCTCCTCCCTTTCTTCCTCCCTCCTCCTCCTTCCATCCTTACTTTCGCCCTAATGACAATAATAATAATATAAAACAAAAACACTGACGGCTGTGCTTTCCCCCCACAGCGACGTGAAGCCAGGGGAGAAGGTGGACCTGACGATCATGCTGTGTGGCAAGGTGGATGACGATGAAGAAGAAGCGTACCGCACCCAGGAGTTCAGCTTCAACTGCAAGGAACTGGAACCCATCACTGGATGCAAATCCGTGTTGGTGCGTGCAGCCTCCTACGGGGATCCGGGGGCCACTAAAAGAAACGCGTGGACTTCCTCCGCTGCCAAGTCTTAGTATGTCCCTCTCCATAACTTACATCGTCAGCCGCGTATTTTTTCTTTGTCTTTGTTTTCGTGTGATCTTTCTATGGGGAAAATTTTCATTCGTCAAAAGAGGTTACATTACGTAAGCCTTATGTGGGTATTCAAACTAACTATGCAACAGCCAAGAAGATGAACTTTTAAATACCAGAACGTGTGGACTTGTTGTTGAGATTTATTTACTCTGCTGATATAAAACTTACTTCATAAATCCACTTCACGAGATTCTTTCAGGACCTCTACTAGTGATTGTTTCTAAGGTCTTGATTTTAATCATTAGAAATAAAAACAACAACAGCAGGAACAACAATAACAATAAACAACAGCAGCAACAACATCATCATCAACAACAACGAACTTTTTTACAAATATTCAATAACATAAAAGAGGAAGAGCGCACTACAATCATTACGAATTTTTTTGTGGTATGCTACCCAACACTGAACTTTCGGACATACGATTACAAACAGGAAGCGTGTTTATGCGCAATATGGCATTGTGGGTAGAGAAAAAGTATCTGGAGGTGTCTTCTTACCGATTTCTCGGTGTCATTATTTTTTGTCATTGTTTTTGTTGTTGTTGTTTTGGGTTTCACCCAAAAACAAATGAATCGTGTGCTGTATTTCGTAAGCTGCATATGGTAAATGTACTGGCTAAACGGGAATTGACATGAAAAACTTTCTCTATTAGAAATATTTGGCAGAATGGCTTGAAAGACTGATATTGAACTGTGTTCTAGTTCTTAAAATAATTATTTACGTTGACTTTAAATTTCCGTTCACTTGCGCCAGATGTCACAGGGAGAGGAGACTAGTGGTCTGCAGTTATCGTATTGTCTGCAGCGGGTTAGTGATTATTTTGCTTGTTGATTTTCTGGCCTCTTGTGCTGTTAAGCGTTGAGGGGAGATGCAGCTTTCGGACGTGGGCCTGATGGGAACGTCTGCCATAGTTAGGTTGATTTAGATTAAGTTAGGTTAGTAATTACTTTATTTTATTAGAGTGCTCGACGTTTTGGCTTCGGTTTGATTTCACATATGATTTCCGGGAGCACTGATTTCACAGCACGAAGTATTTGTCACTGCTTTCATTAGGATAATCATAGAATGTATCAACGCTTTACTACCTTGTCCATGTACATTGGATGTTACTGTAAACTTACTTCATTTTACTTTATTTAATGAGGACTACTTTGATATGTGGTGACGTATGTCTGTTGTTTGGTCTTTTGGGTAGGATGGATGGGGTGGGCTTGAGGAATTTCTGGTAGTCATGATGGGATGTGGGTGTCCTGCTTTTGTAGACTGGTGGTGGTAGAGACGCTGGGTTTGGACACTTCGGTTTGTATATGCAATGATAGGAAGGGATAGACAGATTGATGGTGAAGGAGACAGACAGATTGACTGTGAAGGAAATAGACAGATTGATGATAGACAGATTGATGGTGAAGGAGACAGACAGATTAATAATGGACAGATTGATGGTGAAGGAGACAGACAGATTGACTGTGAAGGAGACAGACAGATTGACTGTGAAGGAAATAGACAGATTGATGATAGACAGATTGATGGTGAAGGAGACAGACAGATTGATGGTGAAGGAGACAGACAGATTGATGGTGAAGGAGACAGACAGATTGACTGTGAAGGAGACAGACAGATTGACTGTGAAGGAAATAGACAGATTGATGATAGACAGATTGATGGTGAAGGAGATAGACAGATTGATGGTGAAGGAGACAGACAGATTGATGGTGAAGGAGACAGATTGATGATAGACAGATTGATGGTGAAGGAGACAGACATATTAATAATGGACAGATTGATGGTGAAGGAGACAGACAGATTGATGATGGACAGATTGATGGTGAAGGAGACAGACAGATTGATGATGGACAGATTGATGGTGAAGGAGACAGACAGATTGATGATGGACAGATTGATGGTGAAGGAGACAGACAGATTGATGATGGACAGATTGATGGTGGAGACAGACAGATGATGATGACAGATTGATGATGGAGACAGAAGATGACGGTGAAGGAGACAGACAGATTGATGATGGACAGATTGATGGAGAGACAGAGATGAGATGGACAGATGATGAGGAGCAGACAGATTGACGTGAAGGAGATAGACAGATGATGATGGACAGATTGATGGTGAAGGCGATGGATGAGGACGCTAAGTCTGCGTGAATACATCTGTCGGAAACTGGAACATTACCGGCATGTGAGTAACACACAGACCTTGATTCTAGCAAACTGATATTTTGGGAGCTAAACTGAGAGTTTTTGTTATTTTTGCTGGGCTTCTTAGGACACCACAAATAGCCTTACTGTTTCATAACAAACTGATACAAGCGTAGACGACAGTATATACAGAACCTACATACTATGTAGACTCTGATGATGTGACCAGCGTGTTAGGGTTTATATGCACTCCTTTTTGGCTTGCGCCACGATTTTTTGGGATCTTTTTCCCATCATATAGCATTTGTAGGATTGGTGCATATGGAATTTTTTAATAAACGTTTTTCTTAATTCATCGTTTACTTCACAACAAACGTACATGAAACACACAATGTGGCAACGAAAAACGACAAGAAACTATACACACGAAAAGACATTGTTGACATGTGAACTCCATATAGTATAGAGATTATGCATCATGATATTTTATACTTTGGAAGTTTGAAAATGAACATCAGGATCTAAGCACATGTCAACATTTTTCATGATGCATATGGAATTTATTCCGAGCGCGGATACGCTCCCTTGAGGGAAACTGAAATTGAAACAGAAAACTGTTGGTTAAACGACGTTTCATGAAACTCACATATCGTGTTTTTTTTTGGCTATGGCAATGCTCTTTGTCTGTACACCTGGCTGTGTCTTGTGACTTTTATCTGTATTCATATTTGGAGTTTTTATTATTTAAAATTGAGCCTCTGTTGACAAGTTTTCGATTTCAAATGAAAATCTGCTCGTACGTTGAAGATTCTGTTCTTGTGTATGACTTTTATGATGCACTATTGTCTTGGCAGCATAATATACTCAAACTGTAAAAATTCTATAAACAATAATTGATTTTAATCATGGTGTGTGTTATATTTTACTTTCATCTGTTTTTGGAGACTTTCTAGCACTAGCATTAGAAAAGAACAGGATTGTTTCTGATAATGATCTGTATCTGCTTTTGGAGACTTTTCTAGCACCAGCATTAAAACGTCACAGAAATGTTTTTGATAATGATGTGTATTTTATTTTATGGCTATAGTCTATAGATTTCGTACACTTATCAGCCATTAAACAACATGATCAGTAAGGTTTTACTTCATTCAGAACACTTGTCATCATTCAGTATAATTTTTACAATCAGATTTTTGGAATTTCAGTGTTTAGTGTTATGTTAGTTTATTTTTTCTTCTCCTTCTTCATTCTTGTCCAAGCAATATAAATGTACTTTATGCTCATGAAGGCGATTTGTGCATGTTATATATCATCCACAATAAATTTACAGCCCTTTATCTTGGACCTTTATCTGGAAAATTTGTAAGTGAAATGCTTTGCAATAAAAACTATTGCTCAAATGAATGTATATACGAACAGGTCCATGCAACAGCATTACAGGTTAAGAAGGTTGGTCTATTTTGACAGAATTTAAAAATGTGGAATTATCAACAAGGGACATAATCAAGTTCAGAGCTCAATGATTCTCACTGCATATAATTGGTGTATGTTTACATTTGCGACTGTGATATCTCATTATAACGATAACAAAGTATCAAGATATATACTTAAAAAGCTCATACTTCTTTTGTAAACCGGCTTCAGTGCGACGCGTGAAAAGAGTGAGGTGGTGACACTGAAATACACCCACATCAAATATGCCCCTGGCAGACTCTATCGCTTTAGTAGTTTTGATTCCGGATAATTGTTGATGTCGATCTTGTGTAGGCACCAACCTGGTGGATTAAGGGCGGACAATTTTTTTCCCATATATCAGGTCATCATAAGTATAGACCTGATAATGCCTGAACCGCCTTCATGTATACACAAGAAGAACATCAAATACGCACGTTAAAGATCCTGTTAGTCATGTCTGGGTCCGGATAGTTTAACCCTTTGACTCCCGCACCCTGTCCACCACCTGCAAAAACTTGACCCTTTGACTCCCTCACCCTATCCACCAGTTTCCTGCTGGAAGCTGGTGGATAGGGTGAGGGAGTCAAAGGGTTCATTTTTGCCCTGCTAGCATGGTTGACAATGCCGGATGCTGATGAATTGGATGCAGGAGTCAAAGGGTTAATGAAAACATAAAAAATGCCCGGCTTGTTCGATTTATTTCTCCTTCTGTGGCGCCGGCTGTATTGACTTAAGCCTTTCCCTTGTTGTAGAAAGGGTGAGCTTGCTGCGTGGACAACAGCAGCTTCTCCTAAATACCTGGCCCCGGTTTGTGTCTGGCACTGTCTCCAGCGGCACGGTTCTAGTAGTCCTTCGGGAATGACAGTGGCCAATTAGTCACTCACTCACTAGCGTCGTTCACCGGGTACATCCTGTGTCTGTGCATAATATGCCTACGCAAAGTATGCTGCTCACGCGTGCCATTTGAAGCATAATCTTAGCCTGGAATTTTCTTTTTCTTTTTTTTTTTTTTCCCGTGACCTTTCATTTCATGCCAGTTCTGTCACTTTACTGTTGTCTGTTTTGTTTCAATGATTCCATGTTTAGTTTTTTCCCTTCTGCTTGTAACGAGAGATATCCAGGGGAGATCAATGAAGCTGATGGTACGCAGTCAAAATGAGTAGGTAGTATGGCGTGTTCAGCGTCCATGGTTTGTTGATCGGAGAGTGGTGTTTCACTCTTGCTGTTCAGACCCGCGTGAGCCCCTCGTCTGGCCTTGATCCTGAGCATCGGTGTTTTAATCCGAAAGGGCTTGCTGGTGTGACAGAAACTTGGTCTGTTAGCCACACCACTTGAGCCACCGTTGTTTCCATGCGTGTCTAACGTGATGTTTTCCAAACGGCTGCCTGGTGCGCTACGTTAAATGGCCTTCTCACTGTCCCACTAAACATTGTTGTTCTGTGGTGTCAGTGTAAGTAGATTAAGTCTTTCCCCCATCACCATTTCCTGTAGGTTATCCCTCGGCCAATCACATAAGTGAATGCCCAAAAAAAAAACTAATCATTCATCGAAAAAACAACACACACACACACACACACACACACACACACACACACACACACACACACACACACACACACACACACACACACAACACACACACACACACACACCACACACAACACACCACAAAACACACACACACACATACACACACAAAGACAGTGCAAAACCGAAATGGTTTCTGTGTTGTATTTTCCCTGTCTCTCTGTGTGCCTACATATCTCTGATGCCCTCCCCCCGCCTCTCTGTCTGTCTGTCTGTCTGTCTGCCTCTCTCTCTCTCTCTCAAAAAACTCATGCTCAATGTTTTTTCTTTCTCATTTATGTTTAATTTCGTTCATCTCACAAGACGGAAGTACAAGGTCATTGTATGTTGTATATCTACGCAATTTGCTTGTACGCAATTAATCAATAAATGCTCTATTATTATCTTTTTGGTTTTTATTTTCATGTCTGCTGAAAATTAACAGAACATATTTTCATAGAAACTTTGTTGAAGATTGATCTGGTAGCAAGCACAATCGATATTTACTTCTAATTTGGTGATCATTTGTTAACATAGATTTATTTCATATTCAGCTTGTTTCTCGCACGGCCTTAATTTTTCTGCCTGTTAATTTTATAAAGAGTGAAATAAAGATTCTGTAGCATGCTTGATTTAATTGTTTGGTCTGTCTGTTTTCCCGAAACATTTTCTTAAATTAATGCATTGTCACCACAGTTGTAACCACTAGCAAACATCACCACCATCATTACCACTACCATCATCACCGCCACCAATAATGACAACGACAACAACAAAACTACAAAAAGGAAAAAAATGCATTCGATAGAATACCTGTATGTGTGTGTAGTTGCGTTTGATTAAGTGCGCGCGCACGCGCGCGTGTGTGTGTGTGTGTGTGTGTATGTGTGTGTACACGTGATTATGTGTGCGTGTGAGTATGTGTGTGCGTGATTGTGTGTGTGCGTGATTGTGTGTGTGTGTGTGTGCATGATTTTGTATGTGTGAGTGTGTGTGTGTGAGGGGGGCGGTTGTGTGTGTGTGTGTGTGTGTGTGTGTGTGTGTGTGTGTGTGTGTGTGTGTGTGTGTGTGTGTGTGTGTGTGTAGGTGTTTTGTGTGTAGTACTTGCGTGCGTGCTTGCATATTAATTTTGTGTCTGTTAGAGTTGAGCATACTTGAATAATCGCCCTTTTCCTGAAACGAATATACTGCTAAAACAATACATGTAAGCGACAACACAAAAACACACCACACCACACAAACCGACATACCACACACCACACAACATACCACACACACCACACCATACCACACCACACCACACCACACCATACCACACCCACCACACCATACCACCACACAACACACATCTCACCACACCACACCATACCACCTGACCACACCACACCAACCACACCATACTATACACACACACACACCACACCATACCACCACACACACACCACACCATACTACGCCACACAACACACACTACTATACCACACACACCACAACACAACACACCACACCAACACCCACACAACACACATACCACACCACACAACACACACACCATACCACACCACACAACACACCACACCATACCACGCCACACAACACCACACCATACCACACCACACAACACACAACACCACAACCATACCACACACCACACCTCACAACATCACACCATACCACGCCACACAACACCACACCACACCACACAATACCACGCCACACCACACCAAACCATACTACGCTACACAACACCACACTATACCAAACCACACCATACCACGCCACACCATACCACATCATACCACAAGAGGGATTCACTGCACTCAAAAATTTGTATATGCGCTCCACCCAAATCTGCCAATTATCTGACAGACTTCCCAAGCCTGCGCAATACCATATGCCAGGCAAGGTCTTGAAATGGGGAGAGAGAAGAGCTACCTATGAAACACTAAGCTGACACCACCAGAGTGATGGAAACATTAAGATGGATAGGAACAGGCCAGTTGTTTAATGTTGCGGCTGGGATTGAACTCAAGATATTAGATCTTGAGTCCAGGGTTCTACCGACTAGCTTGCGTTTACTGTAGACTGTGGTTTATCATCAGCAGCATGTGTTCAGTCGCTCTTGTCAATGTTTTTTTTTCATGTGGGATGCTGGTGAACAGGGTGCGGGAGTCAAAAGATTAAACAAACACAAGAACAACCTCCACAATAAAAAATGATGGAAAAAACTACTACTACTACTACTACTACTACTACTACTATTGCTGCTGCCGCTTCTCTCCCTCCCTTCCTCCTTTCCTCTCCCTCCCTTCCTTCCTCCCTCCTCCCTTTCTTCCTCTCTCCCTTCCTTCCTTTCTTCCTTCCTCCCTCCCTCCCTACCTTCCTTTTTTCCTTCCTCCCTCCCTCGCTTCCTTTCTTCCTTCCTTTCTTCCTCCCTTCCTTTCTTCCTTCCTCACTCCCTCCCTCCCTTTCTTCCTTCCTCACTCCCTCCCTTTCTTCCTTCCTCCCTCCCTCCCTCCCTCCTTTCTTCCTCCCTCCCTTCCTTCCTTCTCCCTCCCTCCCTTTCTTCCTTCCTCCCTTCCTTCTTCCTTCCTCCCTTCCTCCCTTTCTTCCTTCATCCCTCCCTCCTTCCCTTTCTTCCTTCCTCCCTTCCTTCCTTCTTCCTCCCTCCCTCCCTCCTTTCTTCCTTCATCCCTCCCTCCCTTCCTTTCTTCCTTCCTCTTTCCCTCCCTCCCTCCCTTTCTTCCTTCCTTCCTCCCTTCCTTTCTTCCTTCCTTCCACCCTCCTTTCCTTTCTTCCTTCCTCCCTCCCACCCTCCCGTCCTTCCTTCCTTCCTCCCTCCCTCCTTTCCTTCCTTTCTTCCTCCGTTCCTCCCTACCTTTCTTCCTGCCTGCCTCCCTTCCTTTCTTCCTCCCTAATTCCTTCCTTCCTTCCTTCTTCCTCCCTCCCTTCTCTTCTTCCTTCCTTCCTTCCTTCTTTACTTCCTTCCTCCCTACTTTCCTTCCTTCCTCCCTTCCTTTCTTCCTTTCTTCCTTCCTCCTCCCTCCCTACCTTCCTTCCTCCCTCCCCTCCCTTTCTCCCTTTTCTTCCTTCCTCTCCTCCCTCCTTCCTTTCTTCCTCCCTCCCCCCTTCCTTTCTTCCTTCCTCCTCCTTTCTTCTTTCTCCTCCTCCCTCCCTCCCTCCTTCTTCTTCTCCTCCTTCCTTTCTTCTTCTCCCTCCCTCCCTTCCTTTCTTTTCTTCCTCCCTCCCTTCCTTCCTTTCTTCCTCCTCTCCTCCCTCTCTTCCTTCTCCCTCCTCCCTCCTTTCTTCCTTCTCCTCCTCCCTCCTTCCTTCTCTTCCTTCCTTCCTTTCCCTCCCCTTCCTTTCTTTCTCTCTCTCCCTCCCTCTCCTTTCTTCCTCCCTCCTCCTCTTCCTCTCCTCCTCTTTCGCCCTAATCCATATAATTACTACCCTCTCCTCTTGCTCTTACTTTCGCCCTAATGACGATTTGAAACAAAGAAGACGGCTGGCACCCCGATCAGCTGGTGAAGCAGGTGATGATCGTCAGGGGTGAGAGAAGAAGAAGCGTACCGCACCCAGGAGTTCAGCTTCAACTGCAAGGAACTGGAACCCATCACTGGATGCAAATCCGTGTTGGTGCGTGCAGCCTCCTACGGGGGATCCGGGGGCCACTAAAAGAAACGCGTGGACTTCCTCCGCTGCCAAGTCTTAGTATGTCCCTCTCCATAACTTACATCGTCAGCCGCGTATTTTTTCTTTGTCTTTGTTTTCGTGTGATCTTTCTATGGGGAAAATTTTCATTCGTCAAAAGAGGTTACATTACGTAAGCCTTATGTGGGTATTCAAACTAACTATGCAACAGCCAAGAAGATGAACTTTTAAATACCAGAACGTGTGGACTTGTTGTTGAGATTTATTTACTCTGCTGATATAAAACTTACTTCATAAATCCACTTCACGAGATTCTTTCAGGACCTCTACTAGTGATTGTTTCTAAGGTCTTGATTTTAATCATTAGAAATAAAAACAACAACAGCAGGAACAACAATAACAATAAACAACAGCAGCAACAACATCATCATCAACAACAACGAACTTTTTTACAAATATTCAATAACATAAAAGAGGAAGAGCGCACTACAATCATTACGAATTTTTTTGTGGTATGCTACCCAACACTGAACTTTCGGACATACGATTACAAACAGGAAGCGTGTTTATGCGCAATATGGCATTGTGGGTAGAGAAAAAGTATCTGGAGGTGTCTTCTTACCGATTTCTCGGTGTCATTATTTTTTGTCATTGTTTTTGTTGTTGTTGTTTTGGGTTTCACCCAAAAACAAATGAATCGTGTGCTGTATTTCGTAAGCTGCATATGGTAAATGTACTGGCTAAACGGGAATTGACATGAAAAACTTTCTCTATTAGAAATATTTGGCAGAATGGCTTGAAAGACTGATATTGAACTGTGTTCTAGTTCTTAAAATAATTATTTACGTTGACTTTAAATTTCCGTTCACTTGCGCCAGATGTCACAGGGAGAGGAGACTAGTGGTCTGCAGTTATCGTATTGTCTGCAGCGGGTTAGTGATTATTTTGCTTGTTGTTTTTCTGGCCTCTTGTGCTGTTAAGCGTTGAGGGAGATGCAGCTTTCGGACGTGGGCCTGATGGGAACGTCTGCCATAGTTAGGTTGATTTAGATTAAGTTAGGTTAGTAATTACTTTATTTTATTAGAGTGCTCGACGTTTTGGCTTCGGTTTGATTTCACATATGATTTCCGGGAGCACTGATTTCACAGCACGAAGTATTTGTCACTGCTTTCATTAGGATAATCATAGAATGTATCAACGCTTTACTACCTTGTCCATGTACATTGGATGTTACTGTAAACTTACTTCATTTTACTTTATTTAATGAGGACTACTTTGATATGTGGTGACGTATGTCTGTTGTTTGGTCTTTTGGGTAGGATGGATGGGGTGGGCTTGAGGAATTTCTGGTAGTCATGATGGGATGTGGGTGTCCTGCTTTTGTAGACTGGTGGTGGTAGAGACGCTGGGTTTGGACACTTCGGTTTGTATATGCAATGATAGGAAGGGATAGACAGATTGATGGTGAAGGAGACAGACAGATTGACTGTGAAGGAAATAGACAGATTGATGATAGACAGATTGATGGTGAAGGAGACAGACAGATTAATAATGGACAGATTGATGGTGAAGGAGACAGACAGATTGACTGTGAAGGAGACAGACAGATTGACTGTGAAGGAAATAGACAGATTGATGATAGACAGATTGATGGTGAAGGAGACAGACAGATTGATGGTGAAGGAGACAGACAGATTGATGGTGAAGGAGACAGACAGATTGACTGTGAAGGAGACAGACAGATTGACTGTGAAGGAAATAGACAGATTGATGATAGACAGATTGATGGTGAAGGAGATAGACAGATTGATGGTGAAGGAGACAGACAGATTGATGGTGAAGGAGACAGATTGATGATAGACAGATTGATGGTGAAGGAGACAGACATATTAAATAATGGACAGATTGATGTTGAAGGAGACAGACAGATTGATGATGGACAGATTGATGGTGAAGGAGACAGACAGATTGATGATGGACAGATTGATGGTGAAGGAGACAGACAGATTGATGATGGACAGATTGATGATGGAGACAGACAGATTGACGGTGAAGGAGATAGACAGATTGATGATGGACAGATTGATGGTGAAGGCGATGGATGAGGACGCTAAGTCTGCGTGAATACATCTGTCGGAAACTGGAACATTACCGGCATGTGAGTAACACACAGACCTTGATTCTAGCAAACTGATATTTTGGGAGCTAAACTGAGAGTTTTTGTTAATTTTTGCTGGGCTTCTTAGGACACCACAAATAGCCTTACTGTTTCATAACAAACTGATACAAGCGTAGACGACAGTATATACAGAACCTACATACTATGTAGACTCTGATGATGTGACCAGCGTGTTAGGGTTTATATGCACTCCTTTTTGGCTTGCGCCACGATTTTTTGGGATCTTTTTCCCATCATATAGCATTTGTAGGATTGGTGCATATGGAATTTTTTAATAAACGTTTTTCTTAATTCATCGTTTACTTCACAACAAACGTACATGAAACACACAATGTGGCAACGAAAAACGACAAGAAACTATACACACGAAAAGACATTGTTGACATGTGAACTCCATATAGTATAGAGATTATGCATCATGATATTTTATACTTTGGAAGTTTGAAAATGAACATCAGGATCTAAGCACATGTCAACATTTTTCATGATGCATATGGAATTTATTCCGAGCGCGGATACGCTCCCTTGAGGGAAACTGAAATTGAAACAGAAAACTGTTGGTTAAACGACGTTTCATGAAACTCACATATCGTGTTTTTTTTTGGCTATGGCAATGCTCTTTGTCTGTACACCTGGCTGTGTCTTGTGACTTTTATCTGTATTCATATTTGGAGTTTTTATTATTTAAAATTGAGCCTCTGTTGACAAGTTTTCGATTTCAAATGAAAATCTCAAAGCGAATTTTCAGAATTACCCTTTGGCATTGTGGAATTGTTATTCGTTCTGCTCGTACGTTGAAGATTCTGTTCTTGTGTATGACTTTTATGATGCACTATTGTCTTGGCAGCATAATATACTCAAACTGTAAAAATTCTATAAACAATAATTGATTTTAATCATGGTGTGTGTTATATTTTACTTTCATCTGTTTTTGGAGACTTTCTAGCACTAGCATTAGAAAAGAACAGGATTGTTTCTGATAATGATCTGTATCTGCTTTTGGAGACTTTTCTAGCACCAGCATTAAAACGTCACAGAAATGTTTTTGATAATGATGTGTATTTTATTTTATGGTATAGTCTATAGATTTCGTACACTTATCAGCCATTAAACAACATGATCAGTAAGGTTTTACTTCATTCAGAACACTTGTCATCATTCAGTATAATTTTTACAATCAGATTTTTGGAATTTCAGTGTTTAGTGTTATGTTAGTTTATTTTTTCTTCTCCTTCTTCATTCTTGTCCAAGCAATATAAATGTACTTTATGCTCATGAAGGCGATTTGTGCATGTTATATATCATCCACAATAAATTTACAGCCCTTTATCTTGGACCTTTATCTGGAAAATTTGTAAGTGAAATGCTTTGCAATAAAAACTATTGCTCAAATGAATGTATATACGAACAGGTCCATGCAACAGCATTACAGGTTAAGAAGGTTGGTCTATTTTGACAGAATTTAAAAATGTGGAATTATCACAAGGGACATAATCAAGTTCAGAGCTCAATGATTCTCACTGCATATAATTGGTGTATGTTTACATTTGCGACTGTGATATCTCATTATAACGATAACAAAGTATCAAGATATATACTTAAAAAGCTCATACTTCTTTTGTAAACCGGCTTCAGTGCGACGCGTGAAAAGAGTGAGGTGGTGACACTGAAGTACACCCACATCAAATATGCCCCTGGCAGACTCTATCGCTTTAGTAGTTTTGATTCCGGATAATTGTTGATGTCGATCTTGTGTAGGCACCAACCTGGTGGATTAAGGGCGGACAATTTTTTTCCCATATATCAGGTCATCATAAGTATAGACCTGATAATGCCTGAACCGCCTTCATGTATACACAAGAAGAACATCAAATACGCACGTTAAAGATCCTGTTAGTCATGTCTGGGTCCGGATAGTTTAACCCTTTGACTCCCGCACCCTGTCCACCACCTGCAAAAACTTGACCCTTTGACTCCCTCACCCTATCCACCAGTTTCCTGCTGGAAGCTGGTGGATAGGGTGAGGGAGTCAAAGGGTTCATTTTTGCCCTGCTAGCATGGTTGACAATGCCGGATGCTGATGAATTGGATGCAGGAGTCAAAGGGTTAATGAAAACATAAAAAATGCCCGGCTTGTTCGATTTATTTCTCCTTCTGTGGCGCCGGCTGTATTGACTTAAGCCTTTCCCTTGTTGTAGAAAGGGTGAGCTTGCTGCGTGGACAACAGCAGCTTCTCCTAAATACCTGGCCCCGGTTTGTGTCTGGCACTGTCTCCAGCGGCACGGTTCTAGTAGTCCTTCGGGAATGACAGTGGCCAATTAGTCACTCACTCACTAGCGTCGTTCACCGGGTACATCCTGTGTCTGTGCATAATATGCCTACGCAAAGTATGCTGCTCACGCGTGCCATTTGAAGCATAAATCTTAGCCTGGAATTTTCTTTTTCTTTTTTTTTTTTTCCCGTGACCTTTCATTTCATGCCAGTTCTGTCACTTTACTGTTGTCTGTTTTGTTTCAATGATTCCATGTTTAGTTTTTCCCTTCTGCTTGTAACGAGAGATATCCAGGGGAGATCAATGAAGCTGATGGTACGCAGTCAAAATGAGAGTATGGCGTTCAGTCATGTTGTAGATCGGGAGAGTGTGTGTCACTTTTGTCTGTCCAGACCCGCCGTGGTCTTCGTCTGGCTTTGAATCCTGAGCATCTGGTGTTATAATCTCGAAGGGCTTGCTGGTTGACAGACATCTTGGTCTGTGTAGCCACACCACTTGAGCCACCGTTGTGCCATGCAGTGTCTAACGGTTGTTGTTCCAAACGGCTGGCTGGGTGCGCTACGTTAAAACTGGCCTTCTCAATGTCCCACCTTAAGACCATTGTTGTTCTGGTGGTGTCAGTGTAAGGTTAGATAAGTCTCTTCCCTCCCTTCCACCACTTTCCTGGTTATGGTTATCCCCGTCGGCCATATCACATGAAGTGAGTGCCGATAAAAAATTAAACTTAATCATTCATTCGGAAAAAATAAAAAACGAAACACACACCACACACACACACACACACACACACACACACACACACACACACACACACACACACACACACACACACACACACACACACACACACATACACACACAAAGACAGTGCAAAACCGAAATGGTTTCTGTGTTGTATTTTCCCTGTCTCTCTGTGTGCCTACATATCTCTGATGCCCTCCCCCCGCCTCTCTGTCTGTCTGTCTGTCTGTCTGCCTCTCTCTCTCTCTCTCAAAAAACTCATGCTCAATGTTTTTTCTTTCTCATTTATGTTTAATTTCGTTCATCTCACAAGACGGAAGTACAAGGTCATTGTATGTTGTATATCTACGCAATTTGCTTGTACGCAATTAATCAATAAATGCTCTATTATTATCTTTTTGTTTTTATTTTCATGTCTGCTGAAAATTAACAGAACTATTTTCATAGAAACTTTGTTGAAGATTGATCTGGTAGCAAGCACAATCGATATTTACTTCTAATTTGGTGATCATTTGTTAACATAGATTTATTTCATATTCAGCTTGTTTCTCGCACGGCCTTAATTTTTCTGCCTGTTAATTTTATAAAGAGTGAAATAAAGATTCTGTAGCATGCTTGATTTAATTGTTTGGTCTGTCTGTTTTCCCGAAACATTTTCTTTAAATTAATGCATTGTCACCACAGTTGTAACCACTAGCAAACATCACCACCATCATTACCACTACCATCATCACCGCCACCAATAATGACAACGACAACAACAAAACTACAAAAAGGAAAAAAATGCATTCGATAGAATACCTGTATGTGTGTGTAGTTGCGTTTGATTAAGTGCGCGCGCACGCGGTTGGTTTTGTGTGTGTGTGTGTGTGTGTGTGTGTGTGTGTGTGTATGTGTGTGTATACGTGATTATGTGTGCGTGTGAGTATGTGTGTGCGTGATTGTGTGTGGCGTGATTGTGTGTGTGTGTGTGTGTGCATGATTTGTGTTGTGTGAGTGTGTGTGTGTGAGGGGGGCGGTTGTGTGTGTGTGTGTGTGTGTGTGTGTGTGTGTATGTGTGTGTTGTGTGTGTGTTGTGGTGTGTGTGTTGTTGTGTGTGTGTGTGTGTGTGTGTGTGGTGTTTAGTTGTGTGTACGTACTTGCGTGCGTGCTTGCATATTAATTTTGTGTCTGTTAGAGTTATGAAGACATACCTCTGAAATAATCGGTCCCTTTTCTTCCCTGAAACCGAATATACTGCACAAAACAATACAGTGCTAAGCGACAACACATAACACCACACCTCACCACACAACACCGCACCATACCACACCACACCACACACACCACACCACACCATATCATACCACACCACACCACACCACACCACACCATACCACACCACACCACACCACACCATACCACACCACACCACACCACACCATACCACGCGACACATACACCACACCATACCACGCTACACAACACCACACCATACCACGCTAGACAACACCACAACATACCACACCACACCACACCATACCACACCACACCATACCATTCCACACAACACCACACCATACCACGCTACACAACACACAACACCATACCACACCACACCATACCACGCCAAACAACACCACACCACACAAAAACCATACCAGCTACACAACACCATCCCACACCACACCATACCAGCCAACAACACAACCATACCACCCATACACAACACACACCAACCACACGCCACACAACACCACACCATACCACGCACACAACACCACACCATACCAACACACACACACACACCATACCAGCCACACACAACCACAGCTACACAACCAACACCATACCACACCACACACACCACCAACCACCACACCACACACCACACCAACTACCACCACACACACCATACCACACCACCACACCACATACCACACCACACAACACAACAACACCATAACCAACCACACCATACCACACCACACACAACAACCACACACCACACCACATACCACACACACAACCAACCCATACCACGCCACACAACACCACACCATACCACACCAACCACACAAACACCACACCATACCACGCCCACACAACACCACACCATACCAACCACACAACACCACACCATACCACGCCACCACAACACCACACCATACCACACCACACCATACCACGCACACAACACCAACACCATACCACACCACACCACACAACAACCACGCCACACACACACATACCACACACCTACACACACATCCACACCACATACCACCATACAACATCTACACAACACCATACCACAACCATACCACGCCACAACACCAAACCATACCACACCATACACACCATCCACACACACACATACCACACACACAACACCACCATACCACACAACACCATACCACGCCACACAAAACCCATACCAGCACAACACACCATACACCACCTACACACACACCACACCAACCACACAACACCACACCATACCACCCACCAACACACCATACCAACCACCTCACACAACACCACACCATACCACCACACAACACCAACCACCACACAACAACACCAACCTACAACAACACCACACCATACACACCACCACCAACACACCACCATACCACCCACACAACCACACACAACACCATACCACACAAACCACACCATACCACCACACACCATACCAACACCACACCAACACCACAACACCAACCACACCTACACAACACAACACCACCACAACCACACAACACCACCACACACACCACACCACACATACCACCCATACCACACACACACACACATACCACGCCACACAACACCACACCAACACCAACACCACACAACACCACACCATACCACGCCAACACACACCACACCCATACCACGCCACACACACCACACCATACCACACACACACAACCATACCACCAACACCACACCACAACCATACCACACACACAACCATACCACCCACACAAACACACACACCCACACATACCCACCTACACAACACCACACACCACACCCACACCACACACCATACCACACCACACAACACCACACCACCACAAACACCACCACCACACCACACCAACCACACACCACACCATACCACACACACACACACCACACCAAACCATCGCCACACCCACAACACCACAACCACACACACACACACACATACCAACCCACACAACACCACACCATACCACGCACACAACACCAACACCATACACACCACATACCACGCCACAAACCAGAAGGCCAGCATTGTGCCACTCTACATCAACCTGGACTCATAGGAGATAGCGCTGTACGGAACTACACGACTGAACGCGTGCATTCAGGCCGCTACGATCTCTACATAGACTTCGCCAACCATGAACACCACACCACCACCATACCCACCACCACCACAACCCACACCCAACACGCACACAACACACACCATACCACACCAACCTACACGCCCAACCCACACTACACACGTTACACACACACTACCATACCACACACCACGCTACCAACACACAACACCACACCATACCACACACAACACCATACCACACCCACACAACACCAACCACAACCACACACAACACACACCACCAACCACCCCAAACACCACACACATACCACCCACACACACATACCACGCCACACACACCACACCATACCACCTACACACACCACACCATACCACGCACACAACACCAACTACACACCATCACCACTACACCGTACCACCAACATCACCACACCAACCCCACTAACAACACCACACCATACCACGCTACACACAACACCAACCCATACCACCCACACAACACCACACCAACCACGCACACAACACCACACCAACACACCACACCATACACCACACACACCACACAACCACACCACACCATCACCACCACACCACACCATACCACTACACACACACACCATACCACACCACACCATACCACCACACAACAACACCACTACACACACACCACAACACCACACCATACCACGCTACCAACACAACACCACACCATACCACACCACACCATACCCCCACACCATACCACACCCACCATACCACACAACACCACGCCACACAACACACACACATACCACACAACAACACACCCACACACACACACACCACACCACACACAACACACACACAACAAACACAACACACCCATACCACACCACACAATACCACACCATACCACGCCACACAACATGGTATGGTGTGGTGTGGTGTGGTGTTGTGTGGCGTGGTATGGTGTGGTGTTGTGTGGCGTGGTATGGTGTGGTGTTGTGTGGTGTGGTATGGTGTGGTGTTGTGTGGCGTGGTATGGTGTGGTGTGGTATGGTGTGGTGGTGTGTAACGTTTGGGATACGTGGCCACACCACACCATACCACTCCACACAACACCACACCATACCACGCTACACAACACAACACCATACCACACCACACCATACCACGCCACACAACACCACACTATACCACGCTAACAACACCACACCATACCACACCACACAACACCACACCACACAAACACCACACCATACCACGCCATACAACATCACACCATACCACGCTACACAACACCACACCACACCAAACCATACCACGCCACACAACACCACACCATACCTACACAATACCACACCATACGAACCACACCATACCACGCCACACAACACCGCATCTCACCACACCACATCATACTGCACCTGACCACATCACACCACACCATGCCACACCGCACCACGCCACGCCACACCACACCACACTACACCATACTGCACCTCACCACTTCACATCACAATCACATCACATAACAGCACACTACACCACACCACACCACACCACACCACACCGCAACAACATCACACCACGCAACACAACACACACCTCATTACGCCACACCACACCTCATCACACAAAACCACACCACACCACACCTGACCACACACACCACACCACACCATACTACACCACACCACACCACATCATAGTACACCAAACCATACTGCACCTGACCACACCACACCACATGTGCACACCACACCACATCATACTACACCACACCATACTGCACTTGACCACACCACACCACACCACACCATACCACACCATACTACACCACACAATACCACACCACACCACACCACACTGCACCACACCCCACAACACAACACCACACCAAACCACACAACACAACACCACACCACACTACACTACGCCACACCACACACCACACCATACCACACTGCACCAAACCACACCATACAACACAACACCACACCACACTACACTACACCACACTACACCACAACACCACACCACACCACACTACACTACACCACACTACACCACACCTCACACCACACCACACCATACCACACTGCACCAAACCACACCACACAACACCATACCCTTATTGGGACTATGTTTCTGTAACGTTTGGGATACGTGGCCTAGTTTGTATGTTGCGTTGCGGTGGTAGTAGTAGTGGTGATGGTGACGATGGCGGTGATGATGGTGGTGCTGGCATTGACGTTGGTGTGTGTGTGTGTGTGTGTGTGTGTGTGTGTGCGTGCATGCGTGTGTGTGTGGTGTGTGTGTGTGTGTTTGTGTGTGTGTGTGTGTGTGTGTGTGTGTGTGTGTG
>JAPXFY010000014.1:46724667-46727167 GCA_030674185.1 Monoplex corrugatus | reverse complement strand
GTGGTGTGTAATGTCATCTGCTGTGTCTGGTGTGTAATATCATCTGCTGTGTCTGGTGTGTAATGTCATCTGCTGTGTGTGGTGTGTAATGTCATCTGCTGTGTGTGGTGTGTGATGTCATCTGCTGTATCTGGTGTGTAATGTGATCTGCTGTGTGTGGTGTGTAATATCATCTGCTGTGTGTGGTGTGTAATGTCATCTGCTGTGTGTGGTGTGTAATGTCATCTGCTGTGTGTGGTGTGTGATGTCATCTGCTGTGTGTGGTGTGTAATGTCATCTGCTGTGTGTGGTGTGTAATGTCATCTGCTGTGTCTGGTGTGTGATGTCATCTGCTGTGTCTGGTGTGTGATGTCATCTGCTGTGTGTGGTGTGTAATGTCATCTGCTGTGTGTGGTGTGTGATGTCATCTGCTGTGTGTGGTGTGTAATGTGATCTGCTGTGTCTGGTGTGTAATGTCATCTGCTGTGTCTGGTGTGTAATGTCATCTGCTGTGTGTGGTGTGTGATGTCATCTGCTGTGTCTGGTGTGTAATGTCATCTGCTGTGTCTGGTGTGTGATGTCATCTGCTGTGTCTGGTGTGTGATGTCATCTGCTGTGTGTGGTGTGTGATGTCATCTGCTGTGTGTGGTGTGTAATGTCATCTGCTGTGTGTGGTGTGTGATGTCATCTGCTGTGTGTGGTGTGTAATGTCATCTGCTGTGTGTGGTGTGTAATGTCATCTGCTGTGTCTGGTGTGTAATGTCATCTGCTGTGTCTGGTGTGTAATGTCATCTGCTGTGTCTGATGTGTAATGTCATCTGCTGTGTCTATTGTTGAATCCCACGTAAACAGTGAGACATAATCATCCCACCTTTGTGCTATTATGTTTGTGTATCAAAAACACTCAGTTTTTCTTCCCTTTACTCCCATCCTATTGATTTACTGTGAAAGTATTTAGTCATTTTACGATTTGTTTCACTGTTGTGTGTGTTATGGTTCACCTATTTGCATGATAGCATTACAATTGACATGTCACTCTCACGCCCTTTCTCTCCACTGCCCCCACCCCCTATCTCGCTTTGTTTGTTCTTTATTGCTTCTTTTACGTTCTTTTCTTATCTTTTTCCATGTTAGCAATCTATAATATAGGCCTGCACTGTTGTTTGTTAGAAGTTGACTTGTACTTGTTTACGTCTTTTGGAATGGTCTGTCTGTCTTTCTCTCACGCTTTTGTAATGCACATGCTCGACTGACATGTACACGGAAATTGATTTTTCATTTAACTTCTAAGACATGGTATATGTTATCATCATCATCAGGTGCCCTGCCGCATGGCGTTGGCGATCATGGACTTCCATCTGTCTCTATCTCTCGTTGCCCCCAGCATCTCTCCCACCCCCCTCATCCCCAGCCACTCTGCAAGTCCGTCCAGCATTTTCTCCCTGGGTCTACCCGGTGCTCTCTTTCCCTCCAGCTTTCCCGTTGTGACCAGGTGCTCCAAATCCCCCTTCCTCATAAAATGGCCTATAAATGTTGCCTGTCTTTTCCTAATCTTCCTTATGAGTGATCTACTTGTGTCTGCCTCCATCAAGACTGTCTCGTTTGTTTTCTTTGCTGTCCATGGAACTCTCAACATTCTTCTGAGAAACCACATCTCGGCTGCCTCAATCTTGCTCTGGCTTTGCTTGCTGACTGTCCACGCCTCGCATCCGTACAACAGTATTGGTTCTATATAACATTCAAGGACTCTCTTTCTGATGTTAATTGATAGGCATTTGTTGGTAAGAATGCTTGTCATCTTCTCGAATGCTGATTTGGCTTGGCCGATTCTGCCAGCTATTTCCGATGTGCATCTGCCGTCTGATGAAATGACCGTTCCCAGGTATTCTTGTTGTTACGGGTAGACACGTATTCATTTTCATGTGTGTGCTTTTGCCGCTAACGCTTTTATTAAAGCGAATGACCAAACGGCATGAACGTAAAGTCAATATTTTAACAAAAACACGTGATAACTTGCTTGACAAGCTATGTTTTTTTCATTTAGGTTATTTTCTTTGTTCTTTTTATGCTTACAGATTGTGTATAGAGCAGCAAGGACCAGCTTTAAGACGGGTCCAGTGGGACCTAATGCTACTAACCTTAAGTAATAAACTGTTCTGAAGTCTGAAGTCAGAATTCTCTCTCTGTCTCTGTCGCTCTCTCTCTGTCTTTCTCTCTCTCTCTCTCTCTCTCTCTCTCTTTCTCTCTCTGTCTCTCTCTCTCTCTGTCAGTCTCTGTCGCTCTTTCTCTTCCTCTCTCTCTCCGTCTCTGTCGCTCTCACTCTCTCTGTCTCTGTTTCTTTGTCTCTCTCTCTCTCTCCTCCTCTCTCTTCGCTCTGTGTTGTGTGCTGTGTCTCTCTCTGCTCTCTCTGCTCTTCTCTCTGCTCTCTCTTCTCTCCTCTTGCTCTTGCTCTCTGTCCTCTCTCTCTCCCCCCCCCCTCTCTCTCTCTTCGCTTTCTCTCTGTCTCTATCTTCCCTCTCTC
>JAPXFY010000014.1:46714667-46722167 GCA_030674185.1 Monoplex corrugatus | reverse complement strand
AAAGAGAGAGAGAGAGAGAGAGAGATGAGAGAGAGAGAAGGGCAGAACGGAAACGACACACATGCAATCCTTAAAAATCCAATAATTACGCCGTAAAAGGTTAAAAAAAAACTGTAATGGGAAAGGTTGTCCCCAAAATCTGAAGTTGTAAAGGATTGGAGTAGTAGAAACCTCAATTTCCTTCCAGTCCAGGATTATGAGTGGGGTGTCCATCTCCTCTGTCTCCCTGCTTTATCTTCCACAACCATGAACCGAATCAGGCACCCGTTCGCAGGTAGCTGGATTTGAGGGCAGGTCACGAAATTTATCTCGGGCAAGTAAATGCGAAATGCAAAACCCCGCGTAGTCAAACTGAAAGACAAGAAGCTCTACATCAACGTCGATAAGAAGCGACTATAAATAATCTCTGTGACATTTACTGGTGCAGAGCTTAAGGGACAAATACATTAACACACAGCACACAGCACTGTCAGATCTTCACTGTTTCCTGATTGGCTCACTGTCATGAATACCCTCTGACCTTCACTGGCGTAAAAGCTTCATGCAGATGGTTTAAATTTTAAGACTCTTCCGTGAGTCCGACGGATGACTCGGTGTACTGATCTGCTTAGCCTGGTGTGTGTCTTCATGTGGAATACAAGACCGATCTTAGAGACACACGTGACAGACTGTCTCATTGTTCCGTCTTGCTTGTATACCTGATCAGCACAAGGAATGTTAAACCCTTCTACTTCTGCACCTTATCCACCAACTGCAAAAACTTAACCCTTTGATTCCCTTTGATTCCCTTACCATATCCAACAGATTCCTGCAAGAATCAAAGGGTTATGTTATCGCTTTGCTAGAATGGCTGACTATACAGGATGCTGGTGGACAGTATCTGGAACTGTGCTAGCGCGAGAAAATGATGTAGCTATTAAAAAATAAGCATATGATTTTCATATACTAAACCTAAAGGGGAATTAGAACACCTTGTCACAACAGGAAAACCGGAGGGAAAGAGAGCACCAGGTAGACCCAGGGAGAAAATGTTTGAAGGAATTGCAGGGTGGCTGAAGACAGAGAGGGTGGGAGATGTACTTGCAGCGACAGGGGATAGATTCGTGTGGAGGGCCATGATCGCCAACGCCATGTGGCAAGGCACATGATGATACTAAACCTACAAGAAACTATAACATACCAAGAGAATCCAATGGACTTTGAAGACTTCATAGCAATGCAGAAACATGGTGGCTGAAGAACTGGCATGGTCATCCAAGAGAACCTAAAGGACATGGTGTCCATATTAGATCTAAAACAATGTTGTACAGTGTATTGCGAAATGTTGGGCATACATTTTCAAAACACCTGGAAAAAACGAGATTTTATTCTTCAGTGCCTATATACACCCAGGATCCTGTACCTCCAAAACAATCTGGAATTTCTTAGGAGAAACAGAAGATGAATTAGGAGACACAATCTACACACGTCCTGTCAAACAAAGCTGGCATTTTATTAGTAGACAATCTACACACGTCCTGTCTAACAAAGCTAGTATGTGGTGATCCTAATGCATGATCTGCAATGTGGGCTCAATATGGTACCAACGCCAGGGAGATGCATTTGAAGTAATACTGTGTGATATCCAACTCAGCCCACTCACAACAACGTCACCAACTCATATTGGTGCACGACGAGGAGACACAGATAGTACTATTGATATAACACTCATCTGTCCCAAACAGACCACAGATGTGTGTAAAATCACTGAACCCACATGGTAGCGATCATGTACCAGTTGTAGTTTGCCAAGAAGACATAGATCATTAAGAAGCTCAATAGCTGCCAAAGCACAGGTAGTGTTTTGCACTTCTGACAACAAGACGGCCGGTAAAAACATCCAGTCAGTTACATTTAAGAGAAGAATCAATATCGAATGTACAGACAGCCTACACTACCATGGAATTACCTTCAGAAAAAGAGTAGAATCCACCACGCTCAAGTGTAAAAAGGGCCTTTTAATCCTTAAAGCAAAGACACTGAGTAATGTCATATCTTCCACCTATATTTAGTTAACCCTTTGACTCCCGCACCCTATCCGCCAACTGCAAAAACAACCCTTTGACTCCCTCACCTATCCACCAGCTTCCTGCAGGAAGGGTGAGGGAGTGAAAGGGTTAAATTTTTGCTTTGCTAGCATGGCTGACGATGCAGGATGCTTGTGGAAAGGGTGCGAAAGTCAAAGGGTTAAAATACTGAGTGTATTCGACCACGGAGCCGGCCTCACAACGTTGTCGCAGATCAACCTTTCCCCAAACCAGACAAAATCAGAATGAAGCCATGAGAGTGACCTCAGAACCACAAAAGACACCACAAGTCAACGATGCTACACCTGCTTGACTTTCCTTCAGTACCGTCAATACATCAAATAGAACAAGCATTGACGTCATTGTTTCATTTCAGAGCTTTGAAAACATGGAAAATCCACTTCAAAAATGGTCAAAACAGCAAATGGCAATTGACACAGATGTGGAAAATCATTGATGGGACAGGCAGAAGACTTCATTCAGCGTGTATGTCAACTTACAAAATTTAAAGGGACACAAGAATAGAGAAAATACTCAAACCGTTACAAGGGCCTACACAGAACCATCTTACCAAAACATCTAAGGAAACATTGTCGCAAATGGACAGATAGTACAAGCTGGTGCAGACATTACGCTACTCATCGAGCAATTGATATGCAACCCAAAGATTTATTCATATACACAGATGGCTCAATTATCAACAACAAACCTGGATGGGGGCTTCACTGTCAAGCAGAACAGAAACACCATACATAAAGAAAATGCTACAGATGATATCATGACCTCCAGTCTGACAATGGATATTGAGGCAGTCACGCGTGCTCCAAAATGGTTAACTTCATCAGACAACGAAATATATGTAAATGAAGCAAGCCTTCATTCTGACTGTCTCGGTGAACCTATTTCAAAAAGAGCAAAATAAAGTAGGAATCCCAAGTCATGTCTAACAAAGCTGATATTTGATTAATAGACGGTCTACATAAGGTATTGTCTAACAAAGCTGATATTTGATTAGTAGACAGTCCACACACGTCCTGTCTACCAAAGCTGTCTACACTAAGTCCTGTTTAACAAAGCTGACATTTGATTAGTAGACAATCTACACACGTCCTGTCTAACAAAGCTGTCTACACTAAGTCCTGTCTAACAAAGCTGACATTTGATTAGTAGACAATCTACACACTCCTGTCTAACAAAGCTGGCATTTGATTAGTAGACAATCTACACACGTCCTGTCTAACAAAGCTGGCATTTGATTAGTAGACAATCTACACACGTCCTGTCTAACAAAGCTGACATTTGATTAGTAGACAATCTACACACGTCCTGTCTAACAAAGCTGGCATTTGATTAGTAGACAATCTACACACGTCCTGTCTAACAAAGCTGACATTTGATTAGTAGACAATCTACACACGTCCTGTCTAACAAAGCTGACATTTGATTAGTAGACAATCTACACACGTCCTGTCTAACAAAGCTGACATTTGATTAGTAGACAATCTACACACGTCCTGTCTAACAAAGCTGACATTTGATTAGTAGACAATCTACACACGTCCTGTCTAACAAAGCTGGCATTTGATTAGTAGACAATCTACACACGTCCTGTCTAACAAAGCTGACATTTGATTAGTAAACAATCTACACACGTCCTGTCTAACAAAGCTGACATTTGATTAGTAGACAATCTACACACGTCCTGTCTAACAAAGCTGACATTTGATTAGTAGACAATCTACACACGTCCTGTCTAACAAAGCTGACATTTGATTAGTAGACAATCTACACACGTCCTGTCTAACAAAGCTGACATTTGATTAGTAGACAATCTACACACGTCCTGTCTAACAAAGCTGACATTTGATTAGTAGACAATCTATTCTAAGTCCTGTTTAACAAAGCTGGCATGTGATTAGTAGACAGTCTACACTAAGTCCTGTCCAACAAAGCTGGCATTTGATTAGTAGACAGTCTACACTAAGTCCTAAATAACAAAGCTGCCATTTGATTAGTAGACAGTCTACACACGGTATTGTCTAACAAACCTGACATTTGGTCAGTAGACAGTCTACACACGGTATTGTCTAACAACAAAGCTGACATTTGGTTAGTAGACAGTCTACACGGTATTGTCTAACAAAGCTGACATTTGGTTAGTAGACAATCTATACACGGTATTGTCTAACAAAGCTGACATTTGGTTAGTAGACAATCTATACACGGTATTGTCTAACAAAGCTGACATTTGATTAGTAGACAATCTACACACGTCTGTCTAACAAAGCTGACATTTGATTAGTAGACAATCTACACACGTCCTGTCTAACAAAGCTGACATTTGATTAGTAGACAATCTACACACGTCCTGTCTAACAAAGCTGACATTTGATTAGTAGACAATCTACACACGTCCTGTATTACAAAGCTGACATTTGATTAGTAGACAATCTACACACGTCCTGTTTAACAAAGCTGGTATTTGATTAGTAGACAATCTATTCTAAGTCCTGTCTAACAAAGCTGGCATTTGATTAGTAGACAATCTATTCTAAGTCCTGTCTAACAAAGCTGGCATGTGATTAGTAGACAATCTACACTAAGTCCTGTCCAACAAAGCTGCCATTTGATTAGTAGACAGTCTACACTAAGTCCTAAATAACAAAGCTGCCATTTGATTAGTAGACAGTCTACACACGGTATTGTCTAACAAAGCTGACATTTGGTCAGTAGACAGTCTACGCACTTATTGTCTAACAAAGCTGACATTTGGTCAGTAGACAGTCTACACACGGTATTGTCTAACAAATCCGACATTTGGTTAGTAGACAGTCTACACACGGTATTGTCTAACAAAGCTGACATTTGATTAGTAGACAGTCTACACACGGTATTGTCTAACAAAGCTGACATTTGATTAGTAGACAGTCTACACACGGTATTGTCTAACAAAGCTGGCATTTGATTAGTAGACAGTCTACACACGGTATTGTCTAACAAAGCTGGCATTTGGTTAGTAGACAGTCTACACACGGTATTGTCTAACAAAGCTGGCATTTGGTTAGTAGACAGTCTACACACGGTATTGTCTAACACAGCTGGCATTTGGTTAGTAGACAGTCTACACACGGTATTGTCTAACACAGCTGGCATTTGGTTAGTAGAGTCTACACACGGTATTGTCTAACACAGCGGGACATTTGGTTAGTAGACAGTCTACACACGGTATTGTCTAACACAGCTGACATTTGTTAGTAGAGTCTACACACGGTATTGTCTAACACAGCTGACATTTGATTAGTAGAGTCTACACACGGTATTGTCTAACACAGCTGACATTTGGTTAGTAGACAGTCTACACACGGTATTGTCTAACACAGCTGACATTTGATTAGTAGAGTCTACACACGGTATTGTCTAACACAGCTGACATTTGATTAGTAGAGTCTACACACGGTATTGTCTAACACAGCTGACATTTGATTAGTAGAGTCTACACACGGTATTGTCTAACACAGCTGGACATTTGATTAGTAGACAGTCTACACCAACCCTTTGACTCCCGAATATTATCCACCACCTGCCAGTTACATTTAAGAGAATCAATATCGAACGTACAGATAACCTACGCTACCATGAAATTACCGTCAGAATCGAGTGGAATCAACCACGCTCAAGTGTAAAAAGGGCCTTTTAATCCTTAAAGACACTGAGTAATGTCATATCTTCCACCCATACATAGTTAACCCTTTGACTCCCGCACCCTGTCCGCCAACTGCAAAAACTTAACCCTTTGACACCCTTTGAGAGAGTCAAACGGCTACGTTTTTGCTTTGCTAGCATGGTTGAAATTGCAGGGTGCTGTTGGAGAGGGTGAGAGAGTCAAAGGGTTAAGTTTTTGCTTTGCTAGTATGGTTAACAATGCAGGATGCTGGTGGACAGGGTGCGGGAGTCAAAGGGTTAAGCCAGCTACATCATCTGAGAACAGAGGCAACAGTACACGGCACACAGCCCTGCTGAACCTCTGTTCTCTGGCTGACTCCGTGTCCTAAAATTTAATACCCTCTTGACATTTACTGGCACCAAACGTGTGGCAAACACAAAATAACAGAGCATACAGCACTGTCAAACCTCCTCTCCACCCCTACTGGCTCGATCTGGAAGCGTGTGACATACACAACCAATCAGGAAATGTCAGAGACGTGGACAAATCTGTCTGCAGCGTAAGCAGTGTCAGATTTTGAACCAATTGTGCCCACGCAATGGAAAGACGACGACATGAAGAAATCCTTTAAATGCTGGAACAAGACTAGAATAAAGACTTTGAGAGGCAGCTGTCGTAAGCTGCCATCGACCCGATGATATCTGATACGATGTGATGAGACATGATGACGTAAATAGACAGTTATTCGATATCTGGAAGCGTCCAAAAATAGACCAGGGTCGATTGTATCATAAGGCGAAACATTACTGTGGCCGATTTTTCAACTCTTCTCCTTGTTCTTCTTTTTGTTCACGTTCATATTCTTGTTCTTCTTTTTCTTTTTCTTGTTGTTGTTGCCGTTGATGTTGTTGTTGTTGTTGTTGTTGTTGTTGTTCTTCTTCTTCTTCTTCTTTCTCATCTTCTCCTTTTTGTTCTTGTTCTTGTTCTTTGTTCTTCTTTTTCTTGGTGTTGTTGTTCTTCTTCTTTTTCTTCTTCTTCTTCTTCTCCTCCTCCTCCTCCTCCTCTTTCTCCTTCAATTCTGTGAAGAGTCATCGGGGCGCGGCACTAGAGAACTGTTCACCAAATTTCTCCAGCTCTATTGGTTGTGTGTCAATGCCTAGGTCTCTGCAGATGCTTTCTCTGTCCATTTGGCAATGTTGTCTGTCCATCGCTTTAAAGCAAGCGAGCGAGCAAGCAAGTAAGTAAGCAAGCAAGCAAGTAAGCAAGCAAGCAAGCAAGCAAACAAACAAACAAACAAACAAACAAACAAACAAAAACAAACGAAAAGGGTTATAATTAGATGAATGGAGGTGTGTATATGTGTCTATATATGTGTATTTGTGTGTGCCTACACAAACATGTATGTGCGTGTGTGTGTATATATGTGTGTTTGTTTGTGTGTGTGTGTGTGTGTGTGTGTGTGTGTGTGTGGTGTGTGTGTGTGTGTGTGTGTGTGCGTGTGTATGTGTGTCTGGTCGTGCGTGTGTGTGTGTTTGTGTGTGTTCGTTCGTTCGTTCTTTGATTTAACGTCTTTTCACTATAAGTGATATTAAACGGGGGAGGGGGGGGGGGAGGGGAATAAAAAATGAATAAACAAAAAAGAATGTAGAACGATAGTTGGACGGGTTGGATGGGGGCAGAGGGAAGACAGAGGAAAAAGACATTAGTAGGTGGGAGAACAGAAAATTGGAACGAGAACTTAATACTAAGAATTAATTTCAACAATGTGAA
>JAPXFY010000014.1:46687167-46704667 GCA_030674185.1 Monoplex corrugatus | reverse complement strand
AATGCGAACTCTGTGAAATATGTATCTCATATTTTGTCACCGTTTCCATACTGGGCTTTCCATTCACACATCACAGTTTATTTCGTAAGGTGAATGTGTCTAGTCACAGGCTGTGTAATAAACATCATCATCATGTGCCCTGCTGCATGGCGTTGGCGATCATGGCCCTCGATACGAATCTCTTCCTTGTCGTTGCGAGTACATCTTCCACTGTCTGTCCTCAGCCAACCTGCGAGTCCGTCCAACATTTTCTCCCCACTGTTCTCTTTCCCTCCAGCTTACTTGTTGTGACCAGGTGTTCTAATTCCCCTTTCCTCATAAAATGTTCTATAAATGTTGCTTGTCTTTTCCTAATCTTCTTCATCAATGACCTTCTTGTGTCTGCCTCCATCAAGATTGTGTCGTTTGTTTTCTTTGCTGTACACGTTCAACATTCTTCTTAGAAACCACATTTCGACTGCCTCAATCTTGTTCTGACTTTGTGTGTTGACTGCCCACGCCTCACAACCGTATAACAGTATCGGTTCTATAATAAACAACATACATGCGTCATTTGATCATCTCGATTTAGTTTCTGTACAAGTCTGCAAGTTCACAGACCTACGACTAAAATAACGGGAGCATTCAGTCATACTTCACAGTATACATACCGCCTACACACAGATATATCTGTGTGTTCGATGAATGTATGTGTTGTGTGTGTGTGTTGGGGTGTATGTGTGGTGTGTGTGTTGTGCTTTGAAAGAATTAAATTTCATATATGTACACCTAAACAAAAATCCATTCCAAGCTGTTGAACCATAGAGAGAGAGAGAGAGAGAGAGAGAGAGAGAGAGAGAGAGAGAGAGAGAGAGAGAGAGTTGAAGGATCGTGTCTGCTGACGTGTCCCTTGAGTCCCACCTACCTCACCCCCCATTCCTTCTCCCTCTCCTCCAATGATGGCACTCACTATGGTTAACCTGCTGATGAAGATGAGATAAAAGGGACCTACAAAACCTTGTGAATATACTAGAAATAGAAAGCAAAGGTAAGGGGTTGGAACTAAACAGCAAGAAGACTGAAGTCATTGTGGTCAGTAAAAACATGAAATCCCCTCATGCAAAATAACAGCAAACGGCACAACCTTGAGACAAGTTGATAAGTTTAAATATCTGGAAACGATCATTTCACCAGACGGTAGATGCACATCAGAAATAGCCAGCAGAATCGGCCAAGCCAAAACAGCATTCAAGAAGATGAAAAGCATTATTACCAACAAATGCCTATCAATTAACATCAGGAAGAGAGTTCTTGAATGTTATATAGAACCGATAATAATATAAGTTGTGAGGTGTGGACAGTCAACAAGCAAAGCCAGAACAAGATTGAGGCAGCCGAGATGTGGTTTCTGAGAAGAATGTTGAGAATTCCATGGACAGCAAAGAAAACAAACGAGACAGTCCTGATGGAGGCAGACACAAGAACATTCATAAGGAAGATTAGGAAAAGACAGGCAACATTTATAGGTCAATTTATGAGGAAAGGGAAATTGGAGCACCTGGTCACAATAGGAAAGCTGGTGGGAAAGAGAACAGCAGGTAGACCAGGGAAAAATATTGGACGGACTCGAGGGTGGCTGAGGACAGAGAGGGTGGAAGATGTGCTTGCGGCAACAAGGGATAGAAAGATATGAAGGACCATGATCGCCAACGCCATGTGGCAGAGCACTTGATGATGATAAGATGATAAGTGTGAAAATACAACTCTAATGATACGGGGGGCAGCTCATTGTCATGCCTGTCTTTTTCTCTAAATGGATATCTTGGTAGAACAGATGCGGGTCTTCAATGAGGCCAGTGGTGAAGGCTGCCAAATAATAACCTTGAAGTCGCTGGAAATACAGGCGCTAGACCCTGAACTTTTCGTCGGGGTTCAGCTTTATGACGTTCATGCCGTTGTCGTCTTCTTCTTCGTTATTTAATTATCTTATCTAGGCCTGAACAGGGTCAGATAGTCATTTTAACGGTGAGCATGGTTTTTAACTGTTGTCTTTCATCTAGTGGGTTGTGGTTTTTGATGTGGTGTTAGCCCTGATGTGGCTCTAGTAGTCGGCTGGGCTGTAAGCCATATGAACTTTAGAACTTTAGGCACTCATTCTCACGTGTGTCTCAACTTGGAGGCCGCAGATACAGTTATAACTGAGTCGGATTCGAAAATCTTGCAAACGGAACTGGAAGACGAAAGCTTTGCTCTACCACTTCGCAAACAGGGTTCCGGTTCTTCTGTAACGATTCCATAGTCTGTCACTAGTGCAAAGACTCTATAAATAGATTAGAAAAAATATAATGTCTTTGTACCCTCGTTACTATAGTTAGATATGAAACCCTGTGACAGATCTGAATCAGGACACGAGGGGGCACGATAGTCAGGGGGCTAAGACGTTCGACTTTCAATCTGAGGGTTTGGGTTTGATCCTGCCTGGGTACCTTCGGCCTAGGCGGTAGAGAGTGGAGATTTTTTGCATATCCTAGGTCACTACGTGTGAGATCTATTTGTGCCTAAATCCTCTTTGGGGTATACGCATACAGAATATCAAACGAAACGCGTTAAAAATCCTGTTTAAGTCCTGTCAGTGTCCGCTGAATTATGGAAACATTTTTTAAAGGATCATCGCACTTAGGGAAGTTATCCTTTGTGCTCACCTTTTTTTTTCTTCTTTTTCGTCCCATTTTCTACGCTAACTTTGATGGCCACAGAAGCTGGGTTTTTTTGTTTGTTTTTACAATGCGATGAGGACAATGTCGATGAGGATGATAATCATGATGCTATGAAGTTCCATCTAGGATTGAGACTGCGTGACGGGGCTGTACTCTACGCTAACTATCATAATATATCCTGGCGTCAATCAGGCCCGAGAGATACAAACACCTGCAGTGCTGGTCATCAGAAGACTTAAGCAACAACCTCAATGACACATCCGTGAAGTGGATGAGACTCGACTGTGTGGTCCCAGTCTTCCCAAAGAGCCCATAGCACGCCCAACTCTGGGTAGGAGCCAGTTAGAGCCGAAAATTCCCACTGATACAGTTTTGAAGGGACTGATGGGGATTCGAACCCACAATCTTCCAGTCGGTAGTCCTTTGCGTTAACCACTGCACCGCGGCAATGGTGAATTATGGAAGCATGAAAACACCCAGCAAGGATGTCAGTCCAAAAACGGAGTAAGCAGCCTGTGCAGCAACATACCGCCTACACAGTCTGAACAAAACAACGATCATACACATATCCGACAAAATCGAAACACTGAAGAAAGAAAGAGTCCTTTTTCCCCACTGGACGAAAGCAGCAGGGAAGTTTTAATCTTTTTCCCTAATTTTTGTATTTACTGTTTGTTTGCTTCTGATCTTTCGCCTACGCTTGACAAAGGTCAGGTGGCCGAACATTTGCGCCTGTCTTGTCAAATTGTATTAAATACGCGTTCTGATTCTATTTTCGCGTTTTTCTGGTTTCTGTTCGCACTTGTTTTGAAAGAAAGAAAGAAAGAAAGAAAGAAAGAAAGAAAGAAAAAGATACGTGTTAAGTTGTGGTGTAATATCAAAATAAAATGTCAAAAAGGACCCAGACGTAATTGTACCTAATGGTATCCTCTTGCGGACTATTCTGTCCTTCGAGTTGGTCTTTAAGCTCAATTCGTTTGACGCACATCTTTCTTTCTTTTTCATACTTTATTTTTTTTAGCAGAGAATGAAAACAAAAAAGCCTGTATTCATTCTCTAGTTCGTGCGCGAATGTTGCCATGCAAGTCAGTAAAGTCTACATAAGAATAACGTATATGCACATGGTAAAAATCTGTCTGTCCGTCTATCTGTCTGTCTATCTCTCCGTCTCTCTTTCTCTCTCAGACACACACACACACACATAATAATGATAATATAATAATAATAATAATAATAATAATAATAATAATAATAATAATAATAATAAATAATACAAATAACTACAATAATAAAAACATATAATAATAACAATAATAACAATAATTTTCTTGGGTTTTTTTTCTGGCCATGACTATATTTCGGAAAGTACGATGGTGGTTTCCCTTTGCCTTCCATCGGTTTGTATACGGACTCTCCGTTCACCTTTGTCGTTCCCACGACGACCTACAAGGCAGTAGGGGTGGTTTTACTTCAGGGTTTACTCCCTTAGCCTTATTCTCTCCCATGAAATCCCCTCATGCATGATAACAGCAAACGGCACAACCTTGAGACAGGTTGATAAATTTAAATATCTGGAAACGATCATCTCACCAGACGGCGGATGCACACCAGAAATAGCCAGCAGAATCGGCCAAGCCAAAACAGCATTCAAGAAGATGAAAATCGTTCTTACCAACAAATACCTATCAATTAACATCAGGAAGAGAGTTCTTGAATGTTATATGGAACCAGTAATGTTATACGGTTGTGAGGCGTGGACAGTCAACAAACAAAGCCAGAACATGATTGAGGCAGCCGAGATGTGGTTTCTAAGAAGAATGTTGAGAGTTCCATGGACAGCAAAGAAAACAAAGGAGACAGTCTTCATGGAGGCAGACACTAGAAGATCATTCATAAGAAAAATTAGGAAAAGACAGGTAACATTTATAGGCGATTTTATGAGGAAAGGGAATTGGAGCACCTGGTCACAATGGGAAAGCTGGAGGAAAAGAGACCACAAGGTAGACCCAGGGAAAAAATATTGGACGGACTTGAAGGGTGGCTGAGGACGGAAGAGGTGGAAGATATGCTTGCGGCAACAAGGGACAGATACATATGGAGGGCCATGATCGCCAACGCCATGCGGTAGGGCAGTTGATGATGATGATAACAATAATAATAACAATAACAATAACATTAACACTATTACTACTACTACTAACAATAATTGTAATGATGATTATGATGATGATAAAAAGGAGGAGAATAACAATAATAAATGTCACGCTTTTGTACACATGTTCACGCACTCAACACATGCAAAAAGCATTCGTCCGTCACGCAACCGCACGCTGTCCTTCCAACCAATGGCACTAAACAAATTGCAATGATAATTTATACATTTTTTACTAACCAATTTCAAACACACATAAAGCATTCAGAGGTAGAGAAGAAAAGGAAGGCAAAGAAAAAGAGGAAGGAGAAGAAAGAGGAGAAGAAGAAAGAGGAGCAGGAGAAGAAAGGGGAGGAGAAGAAGAAAGAGGAGGAGAAGAAGAAAGAGGAGGAGAAAAAGAAAGAGGAGAAGAAGAAAGAGGAGGAGACGAGGAAGGAGGAGATGAGGAAGAAGGAGACGAAGAAGGAGGAGACGAAGAAGAAGGAGACGAGGAAGAAGGAGACGATGAAGAAGAAGGAAAAATAAGAGGAGCAGGAGACGAAGAACAAGTCGAAGTAGGAGGAGGAGACGAAGAAGGAGGAGAGAAAGAGTTGATATAAAGGTGCGTGAATATGAATGTTGAATATGAATGTTTTATGTGTGTTTGAAAGTGGTTAGTAAAAAATGTATAAATTATCATTGCAATTTGTTTAGTGCCATTGGGTGAAAGGACAGCGTGCGGTTGCGTGACGGACGAATGATTTTTGCATGTGTTGAGTGCGTGATCATGTGTACAAAAGCATGACAGTGGTGACCCCGACTTAAGGATAGGCTAGATTTTGATAAGAAAATTGTTTAGAGTTTGGTTTGTGTTCGCTGGTGAAAGATTGGGATTTGTACCCCCTCACAGGAAAAGGGGTTAAATTTTGATTTGTACCCCTCTGACAAGTGTTCCATTAGTATAATTTTATGCGGTTGTTTGATTGGGTGCTCGTTTCTCTTTCAAAACAGTGGTTGTTGCAAGCTCTTGTTTGCTTCATTCGTGGCGCTTTGTCTTTTTTTAGTAAATAAGCTTGGAGTTCGTGTATTTATTTGTGTGTTGCTTACTTTTTTTTTCTTTGACATTTTTTTTTTCTTTTTGACAATCTTGTTTCCCCAGATAGTAAAAATGGATAATTTTGATAAATATTTTGAACAAGCTCAGCGCTTGCAGCTTTCTAGGGAACAAGTCAATAATTATATTCAACAGTGTATTGAGCGTGATGAGCGCCAGAAACAAAGAGAACTGTCACGCTTTTGTACACATGTTCACGCACTCAACACATGCAAAAAGCATTCGTCCGTCACGCAGCCGCACGCTCTCCTTCCAACCAATGGCACTAAACAAATTGCAATGATAATTTATACATTTTTTACTAACCATTTTCAAACACACATAAAACATTCATATTTAACATTCATTTTCACGCACCTTTATATCAACTCTTTCTCTCCTCCTTCTTCGTCTCCTCCTCCTACCTCGACTCGTTCTTCGTCTCCTGCTCCTCTTTATTTTCCTTCTCCTTCTTCGTCGTCTCTTTCTTCCTCGTCTCCTTCTTCTTCGTCTCCTCCTTCTTCGTCTCCTTCTTCCTTGTCTCCTCCTTCCTCGTCTCCTCCTCTTTCTTCTTCTCCTCTTTCTTTTTCTCCTCCTATTTCTTCTTCTCCTCCTCTTTCTTCTTCTCCTCCTCTTTCTTCTCCTGCTCCTCTTTCTTCTTCTCCTCTTTCTTCTCCTTCCTCTTCTTCTTTGCCTTCCTTTTCTTCTCTACCTCTGCTTTGCTTTCTTCTTCTCCTTCTTCCACCTCTCCTTCTCCTTATCCTTATTCTCCTTTTTTGCATTTTTTTCTCTTTTTTTCCCTCTCTTTTTCTCTTCTAATTCACTTTCTTTCTCTTCTTCTTCTTCTCCTTTTTCACCTTGTTTTCTACTTCTTTTCTTTCTTTTTCTTCTGCTCCATCTCTCCTTTCTCTTCTTCTTTCTTTCGCCTTCTTTTCTACTTCTTTTCTTTCTTCTTCTTCTGCTCCATCTCTCCTTTGTCTTCTTCTTTCTTTTCACCTTCTTTTCTATTTTTTTTCTTTCTTCTTCTTCTGCTCCATCTCTCCTTTCTCTTCTTCTTCTTTTCACCTTCTTTTCTATTTCTTTTCTTTTTCTTCTCCTGCTCCATCTCTCCTTTCTCTTCTTCTTTCTTTTGCCTTCTTTTCTACTTCTTTTCTGCTTTCTTCTTATTCTTCTTCTTCTTTCTGGAGCTCCAGACCCTTTCTCAAGGTGTTTTGTTCGGAGACTGACTAACAAACCTAGTCCACCCCAAGTTCCTAACTTAGGTGAACTGTTTTCAAAACTATATTCACATGCACACACAAAATTTCCTTCCGCACGCAACATAAAAACTCATGTATACATCACTCCATGCACACGACACAAAAAACATGTGCACGCACCACCCTGCGCACATGACATCCCCCATTCCAGAGAAAAAATGTTTTGGTCGAAGACCAGAAAAATTTTTCGAAACTAAACCAACAAATATTTCAAAATTAGCAAAAGATAATAAGATATTGTTTTATAATTATGACAGCCAAGATAATAAGTACTTAACCAGCACCAAATAACCAAATACAAAACGATTGATTACGAAATGTTTGCCTCTGGTAAATAGATAAAACCTATGTAGTATGCACCATGAAGAAAATATCAAACAGTTAATCAAAAATTTGTAATTCCCTTCCAGAAATGATATTTCAAAATTCATTCATAATTGCACTCCAAAAATCTTCAAATCTTAAGATGCGTTTTTTTTTTTTACAACAGAATGAAATACCTCATGTATTTTTCTGCAATGATCCATTCACACATTAATCACCAAAGAAACCTCATTAGGTTTGTACAAAATCGAAAGAAAAATAATATCAGAATCATTCACATACTCTCAACAAGTCGCAAATTGGACAATATCATCAAAGTGCCAGCTGCATTCACAACTAACTCCAAAATCTTGAATGCCACATAATCAAAATCATAATGAACAATAAAGTGATCATGTTACACCCCAGACAAACCATGGGCACAAACCCTGTGCCTCCTCAAGTCACACAGATCAGAAATTCTCGACTCTCATAACTTTAATACAAAAAGCATCACACTTTGTCTATATGAGAAATCTAAATTTATCGTTAGGATGAAACACGAACCAATAACAATTAAAATTATTTCTCACATTCTTAGGTCTGAAAAGAAGTCTGACGTAACTACAATCGTATGACGTAGTTGATAATGTCGAAAAAAAATTGTCAAAATTAACATCAGTAGACTATGATGCTATGTCATATGTCAGCTACCCATTCCCTCGAGATGAAATGTGCATATTTCTTTCATTATATCTGGAGTGAACTGTGTCCCACAATCCGAGAGGACTTTCTTTGGCCAACCCATGCAACTGAAAACGGTTACCAAATCTTCTGCGACCGAGATTGTGTCCATATTTTTGAGTGGCATGGCTTCGGGATTGCAAGTGGCTACATCCACAATGGTAAGCGCATACCTGTCGCCTAGTGGATACATTACATGGAACAAATGTTCCTCTGTGACCCTCGTGCACAGTTGCTACCCCAGGTAAGTTACCTAGTATCAGATCACACACAGGGTCCTCTATCACACAGGCTGTTAGAAGACCTGAAAATAGGGAGTGTTCACTGGTATTTTGGCTAAGGGGAATTTCTCAGTTTTTCCACCGAAACTTCGGCACTTCCGGACAGTGTCCAGGTACTGATCTGGAAGTACAAATGATTTCCTGACGCCTGCTGTTGTACAACCAATGTCTCTAAGGATTGAATCCTGAAACCCATTAATAGAACATTGTTCTACGTGAAGGCCTGACATAGTATCCTTAGGGGCTAACACATACGTAACTTCAGACTCAGTAACCTCTGTATCCACATTTGATGCTGACTATGAGTTCATATAAGGACACTGTTTTACAAAGTGGAACTTACATCCACAATGATTACACTTGGGGATACCTTGTGTGTTTTGTTGTTTTTGTCTACTGGTATGGGATTTACCTGTAGCAATGGGAGAACGTGGGGTGGGGGCAAAGTTTTGTCCCTCACCAGGGTTAGGAGGTCTAGAATAGGACTGTCCTGAATTTCCACCATAACCAAAATGGTTTGTCTGAGGGCCATACATCCTCTGTTGAGGTGTCGCATTTCCAAAACGAGATGGATTGCCAAAACGACGTGATGGTTTCTGAAAACGAGGTGGTGGAGTGTTATAACCGCCGCGACCAAAGTTACGGACAAATTGCTTTTTTGGCGAATTTACAGATACATTCGTGTCCAAGACAGTAAAGTCACTTTTTCGGGCAGCGTTTTTTTCTGGATGAACAACTCAGTATTGATCCGCGGCACGGCACATTTCTTCTGCTGTGAAAAAAATCTTGTTCACGCAAAAAGACAACAAGATCCCTACTGACTCTTTGTAAAAGTTGCTCCTTCAAAGGGAGATCATGAAGACTGTCAAAATCTTTGTTAGTTGTGACAATTCAATCTATTGATCCAAATAATGGGAAGTTCTTATTAGGAATGATGGGAAAGATTCACCTTTTTCAGGACAGACTGCACAGAATTTATCATAGAAACCATCGGCGGAGCACTGAAATTTTTTTAAGAGTTCCTCTCTCAACTGATCCCATGTAAGTCCTTCCTTTGTCAAAAAGGTATGATACAGAACTAGCGCACTTGCGACGTATAAAGTCCATTTTTCCCAAGGCCAACCGCAAGAAGTCGCATGACTCTTGAACCAAAAAAGAAACGAATCAATATCGTCCCCATGTTCGTCAAATGGAGTAAGTTTGGGGATATAAGAGGACTTGGGCTGAGAGCTACATGAAGAAGTTTTAGAGGGCGAATCTTTGGTTTCTTTTTGAAATTTTAGCCTCTCTAACTCTACCTCTGCCTCCAATTCCAGTTGACGCAACTTAAAGCTATGTTCCTTCATTTCTTTTTCATGTTCTCTTTGTTTTTCCTTATGTTCTCTTTGTTTTCATTTTCCTCTCTCTCTTTCTGTCTTTCTATTTCCTTCATTTCTTTTCATGTTCTCTTTGTTTTTCACTTTGTTTTTCCTTATGTTCTCTTTGTTTTTCATTTTCCTCTCTCTCTTTCTGTCTTTCTATTTGCTTCATTTCTTTTTCATGTTCTCTTTGTTTTTCACTTTGTTTTTCCTCATATTCTCTTTGTTTTTCACTTTGTTTTTCCTCATATTCTCTTTGTTTTTCACTTTGTTTTTCCTCATATTCTCTTTCTGCCACCTCTCCTTCTCCTTATTCTTCTTTTTTGCCTTTCTTTTTTCTTTTTCTTTTTTTTCTTCTTTTTCTCCTTCTAATTCACTTTCTTTCTCTTCTTCTTCTTCTCCTTTTTCATCTTGTTTTCTACTTCTTTTCTTTCTTTTTCTTCTGCTCCATCTCTCCTTTCTCTTCTTCTTCTTTTCACCTTCTTTCTACTTCTTTTCTTTCTTCTTTCTTCTGCTCCATCTCCCTTTCTCTTCTTCTTCTTTCACCTTCTTTTCTACTTTTTTTTTAATCTTATTCTTCTTCTTCTTCTTTCTGGAGCTCCAGACCCTTTCTCAAGGTGGATTTTTTTTTAGACTGACTAACAAACCTAGTCCATCCCAAGTTCCTAACTTAGATGAACTGTTTTCAAAACTATATTCACATGCACACACAAAATTTCCTTCCACACGCAACATAAAAACTCATGTATACATCACTCCATGCACACGACACAAAAAACATGTGCACACACCACCCTGCGGACATGACAAAATGCTCGTACAGCATCTCATGTCACAAGAGCCATAAGTGTTTCCAAAAGCATGAATGACGGTGGCGGACATATGGCGGACATACGCACAGCATGTTCATGTCGTACACACCCCAGACCTCGCTCTCCCCTAAAGCAGCTCTCTACATAAACACACGTGCTGTCTTTGCCTCCTTCCCTCCACCCCTCTCCCGTAACCTTTTTAGCCACGATAGAAATACGTGTCCAAAAGCTGGCAGGAAGTTATCTCAGTGGCTAACCCAAACTGCGTCATTGTCTTAGAGGTGGTCCATCCTCTGACGTCAGTAATTTTTGTAGTTCACAAAAAAAAAGGAAAAAGAAAAGATTGCGTGATATTGATAGAAAGAAATCAGGGAGAATTTGCCAATTGCTGTATGACCATCTGTCTGTCAAACTGTGGACCAGTTCCTTCTGCCCTCTGTGCTGTCCCAGATAAACAGACATCCGTTTTACAAGGCAAAGTACGGCATGTGCAAATTGATCGCTGGGTTATCTCTCTTTCAAACATGGTCTCCGTTACGCCAAGCGTCAACGGCGACGGGCTGAATGGAAAGTAACTAAAGACTGGTTTGATTGGCTCACCTGTCTCACCTGTCGGCATCATCGGGTTCGGTGTTGGCCGCTGCACTCCCCACACCACCATCTCCTTCCAGGCCACTCTGTGTTGACTTTTGTGGACCATTTCTTGAATATTTATGCCACTGATGTTGGCTATGGTCTCGATGTCTAAGATTAGAGGTCTGCCTTTCTTCCTTTTTGCCACTGATCTTTTTCATTGAAAGATGGTTGCCATGAGGTCTGTGTTGTTGCTACGTGAAACATAGCCAATGTATTTTAGTCTTCTCTTGTTGATGTCTGCTTGTAGTTTTCTATGTAGAATCCAGTTCTTCCTGGACACTTTCATTAGTTTTTCTATCTGTCCATTTGACACGTAGTAGTCTCCTATAAAAACCGTATCTCTGCTGCATCAATTTTTCTGCAGTCAGTTTTTTTCAGAGTCAACGCTTCGCAGCCATAAATCATGACTGGCCAAATCAAACATTTTGAAAGTCTAACTTTGAGGCCATTTGGTTTGACTGTGTACAAAGAAATATACTCCTGGGCAAGCCGATTATTACCGAACTGATTCTCAAAGCTAAGACTGATTTCTGTCGTTCTAAGACACTGAACAGTAGTAATTCTTCTCAGTATTTGTTTAGTACGTATGGTAATCTCGGTGGTCGTCAAAAGTAGTCCCCTCCCCCTTCCTTACCCACCTGGTAAACCGCCTGATGTATTTTGTGACTCTTTTTTCGTGAAGTAGTTTTTGATACTCGTTCTGATCTTGACAATTTGTATTTTGATACGTCTTGTCTTTTGATATTTGATATCCCTGCTTTTTCAACATTACATCCTCTCAGAGCGTATGGTCTAAACCATAATTTTCATTACATGTGTGCGTGCGTGCGAATTTCTCTCTCTCTCTCTCTCTCTCTCTCTCTCTCTCTCTCTATATATATATATATATATATATATATATATATATCATCATCATCATCATCATCATCATCATCATCATCATCATCATCATGTCGAGCTTGCTCGGCTATCCATGACACGTTTCTTCTATCCTTCTCTGTCAGACATTGCAGTAGGTAGTTCATCATACTGACAGCCTGTATCATCGATCAGTTTGTCGATAAAGGTCTTCTTTGGACGTCCTGGTCTTTGTTTGCCGTGGCTGGGTCTCCATAGTAGAACATCCCCCACCAGTTCTTCTTTGCTACGCCAGCAGTGTCCAGTGAAGCACAGTCTTTGTTGACGTATTCATTTACTGATTGGTGGGATCTTACCATATAACTCTTTGTTAGTTGGATGTTCTCTCTAGGATTTGTTCAGGGCCGCACGCAGCATTCGTGTGTATGCTCCATCAATCTTCTTCTCCAATGTCGTTGTTAGGGTCCAAGAGATTGAGCCATATGTAAGAATGGACTCTACTGCTGCTCGGAAGAAGTTCCTTTTCAGGTTGTCTGGTAGATTGGATTTCCAGATTTTGTCCAGTTGATTTAGTGTGCCCCAGGCATTTCCGAATCTGGTGTTGACGTCTTGTTCTGTGGAGTCAATGTAGCTGCCAAGGTATTTAAAGTCTTGAACTATATATATATATATATATATATATATATATATATATATATATATTGTGTGTGTGTGTGTGTGTGTGTGTGTGTGTGTGTGTGTGTGTGTGTGTGTGTGTACTTTTTATATGTTTACTTGTGTGCATGTATATGTGTGTAAGTGTAAAAAGACTTTTTAAAATGCATTGAAATGCAATGAAATTTACAACTGTATGACACAAATGGGTTTTCAGTTATTTCAAGTATGAGAGAGAGAGAGGAGAGAGAGAGAGAGAGAGAGAGAGAGAGAGAGAGAGTGAGAGAGAGAGTATAAAGTGGAACGACAAGCAAAAGCGGAGAGACGTGGAAGAGAGAGAGAAAAAGAGAGAGGGAGGGAGGGAAGGAGGGAGGGTTGGAGGGAGGGATGGGGAGGGGGAGGGAGAGAGAGGGAGGGAGGGTTAAAGGGAGGGAGGGGGAAGGGAGAGAGAGAGAGAGAGAGGGAGGGAGAGTACAGCAGAACGACGAGCAAAAGCGAAGAGTCTCGCCTCGTGACAGATGCAATCAATCTCTTGTTGTTCTTCTAGAAACCAATATAAGCATCAGAAATACAACATGTTGTGACACAGTAACCTTTCCGTCCTGTAGACCACGGCAGTCAAATGTCTCAAAATAGACCCACACCTGCCAAGTCCCTGTAACACTAGAAAACTCGGCATATGTCACATAAACATTAAACAAAACATCAGCATCGTTTAATCGTCGTAGAGTTAGATGACAACAGAAAGGTTACATGTCGTTTCTTTCAGATATCCGAACAACTGAATGAAATCGGAATCCCCATCTGCGTCTCCAACACGACTTGTCACCAGACAAACAGTTAGGTAAATGATGTATCGTTTATAGAAAAATGACACAGCCCATCAGTATTCGTGTGCAAATTCTCAGACTATTTCGCCAAGTTACCAGACGTCATTTTCAGTTTTTCAAGATAAACCCGCTCGGGGGAAAAATCCATAATTTATGCACTGATGCCACAAGCGCCACGTGGTGGAGAAGACCCATAATGATCATGGCATAAGTCCTATACCTTGGCAAAGTCCTGATGATAAAATATCACCCCATGAGGGTTGAACCCACAACTCCTGAGGTTACAAGCATGGTGTGCTCTAACAACTCAGCCAGAAGGGTAAGAAAATGTGTATGAATTATCATGACTCTATCCGTTCTTTTGATAACCATGAAAATGAGTCGGAAGGACTCTCATTAAGCTTTTGATTGTCTTCTCTTTCTTTCTCTTATCTGTACGCTTGTACCGTCATATTTTGATCTGGCCTGTTTTAATGTATGGTTGGGAAGCCTGGATACTGAGAAAAGACGAAGAAAATAAAATCAGGGCAGCAGCAATATGGGCTCTATAGACGACTTCTCAGAGTCAAATGGACAGACAGAAGAACAAACGATAGCGTGTCGAAAGAACTGAATGTCAGGCGCCAGCTGCTGACAGAGATCAATAAAAGAAAGCTGAAATACGAAAGGCCATGCATTCAGAAATACGAAAACAGATCCTGAAGGGGAAAGTTGAGGCGAGGAGAAGAAAAGGACGACCGCACACCTCCTATTTCAACAACACCGCTGAAGTCTGTGGTCTGGAGATGCAAGAGATCGCCCACAGATGTCTTGACCGCGTTACCTGGAGAAAACTTGTGACGTCGAGCGTCGCTCCTACCGCCGATCCCGGCGAGGGAGAGATATGAGAGATGAGAGATGAGAGATGATGTACCGTCATGGATGTCGAGGGGAGAAAGAGTTAACAATCAGCAGTGAACTCCATGGAAGGTCTGAAATGGACAGATGCTATTTGACGTCAAGGTACTCTTCACGTCACCGACGCAGGTCTTTCTTTTTCTGCCTCCTGCTTTAAATCCTATGTTGTTGTTGTTGTTGTGTTGTTGTTGGTGGTGGTGGTGGTGGTGGTGGTGGTAGTGGTGGTGGTTATGTGCTTGCTGAGCCAGTTGGTGCAATTGCACTCTGGTCAAATGACCAGACCCATACCTCTCTGGATCAGGTTCAGTTTCTCAACACGACATCTCCGAGCTCGGAACGAATTGCATATGCACTAACGTCACAGGTGCCACGTGTATGTTGATCATGACACAAAACTTAAGCGTGCACATGAACCCATGAGCTGCCCAGGTCCTGAAGTTGTACCTAGCCTATGTTTCACCTATCCTATGTTGTTGTTGTTGTTCTTTTTACTAGTATTGTATCAGTCTATCACTGGAAAAATCTTGGTTTCATGAAAAATATCAATAACCACTGACATCATTGATCTGATACCATGTAATGGGAGAAGATCTGAAATGATCATGTCATAACCTTTAAGCCAGGACATAAGCTCTATGTGTTGGCGAGGTCATAAGTTAACAAGAAACAACACGAGGGTGCAGATGGGACCCAGAGCACCAATGCCTCGCCACTCTCTGGACAATTACCTCCCTAAGCTCCCGACGCCCTTCGATAAACATTTTATCAAGCAAAGAGGGGGTGGGTGTGCTGTCCATGCGTTGCATGACCCATTCGGACCCAGTCATCAGTTACCTTGTGTGCAAACCAAATGGCAAGGTGGGGAGATGACAAACCCCGGGACATAGCCGCACAACACGCGCAATCAGACGCCAGCCTCCGACCAGAGAATGAAGACCCCTCTCTGCCTCACTCTTGCTTCATCCTCTTCGGCACCCCTGCACCTCGCACAGCTCATCCTTCCCCTTTACTGTATCTCAACAGTTCCATATCATCTCCGTTACCGCCCATGGCGTTGGCGATCATGGACTTCCATCTGTCTCTATCTCTTGTTGCCCCAAGCATCTCCTCCACCCCCCTCGTCTTCAGCCACTCCGCAAGTCCGTCTAGCATTTTCTCTTTGGGTCTACCTGGTGCTCTCTTTCCCTCCAGCTTTCCCGTTGTGACCAGGTGCTCCAATTCCCTTTCCTCATAAGATGGCCTATAAATGTTGCCTGTCTTTTCCTAATCTTCCTTATGAATGATCTACTTGTGTCTGCCTCCATCAAGACTGTCTCATTTGTTTTCTTTGCTGTCCATGGAACTCTCAACATTCTTCTTAGAAACCACATCTCGGCTGCCTCAATCTTGTTCTGGCTTTGCTTGTTGACTGTCCACGCCTCGCATCCGTACAACAGTATTGGTTCTATATAACATTCAAGACCTCTCTTTCTGATGTTAATTGATAGGCATTTGTTGGTAAAAATGCTTGTCATCTTCTTGAATGCTGTTTTGGCTTGGCTGATTCTGCCGGCTATTTCCGATGTGCATCTGCCGTCTGATGAATGATCGTTTCCAGGTATTTAAACTTATTAACCTGTGTCAAGGTTGTGCCATTTGCTGTTATTTTGCATGAGGGGATTTCATGGTTTTTTTTACTGATCACCATGACTTCAGTCTTCCTGCTGTTTAGTTCCAACCCCTTACCTTTGCTTTCTATTTCTAGTATATTCACAAGGTTTTGTAGGTCCCTTTCATTTTCTGTAATTAGCACGGTGTCATCTGCGTATCGAATGTTGTTTATCATTTTCCCTCCAACCTTCAATCCAGGGTCTTCTTCTTGGTTTCTCATGATATTTTTGCTGTAAAGTGAAAACAGATCTGGTGACAAAACACAACCCTGTCTGACTCCTCTTTTGATGTTTTGGAAAGAGCTTATATCGTTTTCTATTCTCATTGCAGCTGTTTGTTCCAGTACATATTTCTGATTATTCGTAGATCTTTTCCATCAACATTGAGTGTTTCCAGTTGGTTGATCAATTCTTCATGTCTTACCCGATCGAAAGCCTTGGTATAGTCAACAAAGCATAAATACAAAATCCTTATTCATCTCAATTGACCTCTCTATGATAGTTCTTAGGATGTATATGGCATTAATAGTTCCATTCCCTACCACAAATCCACACTGTTCTTCTGCTATTTCTCTTTTGATTCTATTCCTTGTCCTCATCTTGATTACTCTTAACAGGATTTTTGTTACATGACTCATCAAACTGATTGTGCGATGGAGTTCACATTCTATAGCCCCTGTCTACTTTGGAAGTGCAATGAAAATTGATTTTGACATATCTTTGGGGATTTTTCCAGTGTCGTAAATTTCGTTTAGGAGGACTGTTACTTTTTCTATGCCAAATTCCTCCAGGGCTTCAATCATCTCTGTAGTAATGTTGTCTCAACGGTTAGCAGTCGGAAACTCCCAACGTTGCCTTACTACAGTCGCGATGATCATGGCATAAGCCTTAACCCTTTGACTCCTGCACCCTATCCGCCAAATGCAAAAACGTAACTCTTTGATTCCCTCACCTTATCCACCAGCTTCCAGCTGGAAGCTGGTGGATAGGGTGAGGGAGCCAAAGAGTCAAGTTTTTGCTTTGCTAGCAGGGTTGACAAAACAGGATAATAATGGACAGGGTGCGGGAATAAAAAGGGTTAAACCAGCACATAAGCCCAATGTGTTGGTGAGGTCTTGATGTCCTACCTAGCGTATGGGCTTTATATCGTATGTATGTGTCAATCTGTCAGTGGAATGATCTAGGCAACACTGTTATGTATGAATATAGTTTTAGCAGGTTCTTTCCTTCTTTGTAAGTTATACGCAGCGGGAAACCTGAACTCAAGGAATAAGATCCAAAACAAGTGTGACTGCCCGC
>JAPXFY010000014.1:46649667-46682167 GCA_030674185.1 Monoplex corrugatus | reverse complement strand
CTCTTTCTTTCTCTCTCCCTCTTTCTGTCTTGCCTCCCAAATCCCAACCCCTCGTACTCGTCGTGGGAGATGGAAACGGGTAATGCTGACCAACGGGGCACTGGTGAAGCTGTGACTGGCTTAGCAGGCCGGCAGTGGATAAACAAATTGCTCAAGACAATATAAGGAGATACAAATGGACTGATTATAACGGAAAACGACGCGGCGAGGAAACGGACAACGATTAAAGACAAACGAAAAGGTTGGGATCTGGAACATTTGCGGTTTGACGAACAAAGAACCAGAGATAGTAGAGTTCATGACCCAGCGCAAGATCTCCATACTGGGCATTGCAGACACCAGAAAGAAAGGAACAGGAACAAAGGAAATAGACGCCAACTATGTTCTCATTTGGAGCGGTGTAAGCAAGGAACAGAGAGCAGCACAAGGCGTGGGTTTCATTGTACACCATGACAAGGCAAAAGACCTAGTGAGTACGGAGTTCATTTCAGAGAAACTCTTGAAGATCGGCATTAGAGAGGATAACAAGATCAACAACTACATTCAAGTGTATGCACCATGTAATGACTCCTACTCAGATGAGGATAAGGACTCCTTCGAAAAACTCTCGGACACCATCAACAGCATCCCGGACCAAGAAGACCTGTACGTCATGGGAGATTTCAATGGCAGAGTCGGAGAGAGAAGAACACCATGGACAAAACACCTTGGTCCACACAGTGACCACAGAACACCATGCAACTACAACGGCAACCATGTATTGGAACTGTGTGCAGAGCATGATCTTATTGTCACCAACACCTTCTTCCAGCACACAGCCACTCAGATCTACACCTGGTACAAATGGAGCGATATCGACGTCTCATCTCAAATCGACTTCACACTAGCAAGATCTAGAATGCGGAGCAACATCAGAGACTCAAGAGCCATCCCCAACGCAGGCCTGGACACAGACCACAGGCCAATCATCATGACGTTGGTCACTCAGAAGAAGAGGAAGTTCACCAAAAAGAAGAAACAGCCGGAAAGACTCAACATGCACAAGCTTCAAGACGAAGAGGTGCAGACTCGGATCAGGTGCACCATCAGTGAAAAATTGGACTGTAGTGACCCTACATTACTAAACGTAGAGGAAGCTTGGGACATCTTCAAGACAGTCCTCCTGGACACTATAAAAGAAGCCTGTGGCACCAAGAAGACAGGAGGAAGAAACAGAAAGGCAACAGCTTGGTGGAGCAAAGAAGTGAAGGATGCTATCAAGGAAAAGAAGAAACTATACAAGATCTGGGTCAAGTCAAAGGAAGAAGAGGACTACATCAAGTACAGACTTGCAAGAAGACACAGCAAGAAAGTTGTGAGAACAGCAAAGGAAAAGTCATGGACCCAGTATGGTGAAAAACTCTGTGAAACATGCAAAGCTTCCCCAAGAGAGTTTTACAAGAGTGTGAAAGCGATGAGAGTGCGAGATGAACCTTTCGATCCAACCACTATCATCAACGATGCAAACGGGGAAGCATTGCATGAAGAGAGAAAATAGTGAAGAGATGGGAAAACTATTTCAAAGACTTACTCAATCCATCAGGAGTACGGGCACAAGACACACAGTCCCGGTTCACCCCCAGCCACCCAGACCACTCAGAACCTACCATCCTAGAGAGTGAAGTAAAAAAAGCAGTGAAGACCAGTCCTAAAGGCAAGGCTGCTGGAGTCGACGGCATAACAACTGAAGCCATCCATGTGTGCGGTGAAACGGAATTCAGTGGCTCACCACCATCTTTCAGAAAGCTTGGGAGGAGAGAAAAGTACCAGAAGACTGGCAAAATGCAATAGTGGTGCCAATATGGAAGAAGAAGGGCAGCAAGAAAGACTGCAGTACCTACAGAGGCATATCACTACTCAGCCATGTAGGGAAAATGTACGCAAAGATCCTGGAGCAGCGCACTCGAGCGAAAACAGAACATCTCAGTGACGCCCAATTTGGCTTCAAAAAAGGAAGAGGGTGCACCGATGCAACTTTGCACTCCGACAACTGTGCGAGAGGGCGATCGAATATGACCGAGATCTCCATCTTGTATTCGTTGATCAAGAAAAGGCCTTTGATCAAGTCAACAGAGAGAAGCTATGGAAGGTCCTCGAGCAGTACGACGTCAAGGGCCAGCTGCTAGACAACATTCGGGCCATCTACACCAACAGCAGGAGTGCAGTCCGCACCGCCAGTGGAACATCTGACTGGTTCCCAGTGACATCGGGAGTAAGGCAGGGCTGTAATCTCTCCCCTCTTCTCTTCGTGATCTATATGGATCAGATTACGAAGGAGGCAAACCCAGACCCTGAGGCACTCAATGAACTCATGTTTGCGGACGACCAGGCAATGGTGAACAATGACAAGATACAGCTACAGGAGCACACATACCAGCTCAATGAAAGCTGCGAGACATACGGCATGAAGATCAGCGTCAGCAAGACCGAGGTCATGACTGTCAGTAAGAGACCAAACAAACTGGATATCAACATCAACGGAACCCAGTTGAAGCAAGCCAGTGAATTTAAATACCTGGGCAGCATCTTCACTGAAAATGGCAAATTAGACAGAGAAATCGAGACCAGATGCCAGAAAGCCAACGCAGTCAGCTATCAACTTGTCCCACTCCTGAAACACCTCAGCATTCCCACCAGCACTAAGGCGAAACTCATCAACGCCATTTTTCTACCAACGCTGACATACCAGTGCCAGACATGGTCCCTAACTAAAGTCCTCGAGAGAAAACTGGTCACCTGTGAAATGAAATGCCTGAGGAAAGCAGTAAACAAGACAAGGCGGGACAAGATCAGAAATGAGGTGATACAAGACATGGTAGGAGCAACACCAATCCTACAACACATCGAACATATGAGGATCAAGTGGTTCGGACACCTCACACATATGCCCCTAAACCATCCAGCTCTTCGGGCATACAACACCAGATACTCTGGCTGGAGAGCTAGAGGAAGACCAAGACGACGATGGAGCGACTCCGTGGCAGACACCCTCAGAGCTCACGAGATGTCCCTTCTCCAGGCCACCCGCCTTGCTGCTGACAGACGACTGTATCTCCCCGCGACGCCCACCGGTACAAGCGGAAGGAAAAAGTAAAGTAAGTCTTTCTGTCTTTCTTTCTCTCTTTTTTCCTTTCTCACCAGAAAATCCAGATTGTATTTTTCTCAAAGTCAGTGTGATCTTCAAGAAGCTTAAGATGACATTAAACATGACGTGAAGAGAGGTCTATGTTGGACTGTCAAGAGGCGCTCAATGCACTCAGATGGTTCATATGCACCCAAACCAAAGCTGCCAGCAATGATCTTGCAGATATTCGGAGCCTGTGGAAAAACTGTATGTGCTGACAAAGTCCGAAAATGGACAGCGAGGGACGGACAGAAAAAAATATTTAATACATCAAGCTGACACAACATAAATGATGAAACATTGAGAGGGGCAGAGAAACAGGCCAGTGTTTAATCCTTTGACCCCCTGTACCCTATCCACTAACTGCAAAAACATTAACCCTTTGACTCCCTCCCCCTAGCCACCAGATTCCTGGAGGAACCACACAGTCGAGTCTTATCCACTTCACGGATGCGTCATTGAGGGTTTTGCTCAAATTTTCTGACCAGCACGCAGGTGTCTGTATCTCTCGGGCCTGGTTCACGCCAGGATATATTATGACAGTAAGCGTAGAGTACAACCATGTCACGCAATCTCAATCCTAGATAGAACTACATAGCGTCATGATTATCATCCTCATCGGCATTATCTTCATCGCATTGTAAGAAAAAAATAAATAAATTAGAATAAACAAAAAAACGGTGTCAGCTTCTGTGACCATTAAGATGGCGTAGAAAATGGAATAAAAAAAAACCCAAACAAACAAATGTGAGCACAAAGGTAACCTCCCTGAGTGCGATGATCCTAAAAAAAAATGTGTCTGAAAATGGAGATACAGGAGAGGAAGAGAGAAAAAAATCTTTAATATATCAAGCTGAAATTACTGGAATGATGAAACATTGAGATGGGAAGCAAACAGGCCAGTATTTAATCCTTTGACTCCCGCACCCTATTCACCAGCTGCAAACCATAAAATTTTGACTCTCTCCCCCTATCTACCAACTTCCTGCAGGAAGCTGGTGGATAGGGGGAGGGAGTCAAAGGGTCAAGTTTTTGCTCTGCTAACATGGTTGGCAATGCAGGATGCTGGTGTTCAGGGTGCAGGAGCCAAAGGGTTAAATTAATGTTGCGGGCCGAGATTCAACTTGACATATCAGATCTTGTGCCCACAGCACCATCCAAGGACCGAAACAGGCTGAATGTAAACGTTTTTAGAAGTTTTAATGGAAATTGCCATTTGCATATCTTCCTCAAAAAGTGCTAATTCTGGGTGGGCACTTTTGGGGTCTGTATGACCCTCACCTTGGCGCTATGACTTCCCAATTGATGGATTTTGCCACACATTAACGGTTAACGGTGTACACTTTGGTGTTTGTTCGTATGTGATCTTACGTCTACGATTGACAAAGGCCAGTTGGCCGAAAATGTTCGCCTGTCTTGTCTGGTTGTATTAAATACGCCTTCCGATTCTTTTTTGCGTGGGTTTATTTATTTTATTTTATTTATTTATTTATTTATTTATTTTTTGGTTCCAGTGTACACTTTAACCCAAATCTGGTGCAGATCCATCCAGAAACAGCTGAAAACATTGTGCCATCACATTGAAACAGAGACTTACACTGACACATAGGCGCACACACACACACATACACACACACGCATGCACGCACGCACGCACGCACGCACGCACGCACGCACGCACGCACATACACACACACACACACAAAACTCTCTGGTCAGTATAAAACATTTTCCTTTTTCTATAGAAAAAAGAGGGGAGGGGGGGGGGGCGAAGTGGTAAAGGTTTCATCTCTTCCTCGTTTATAGCGATATTGAAACTGATGTCAGTGACAGCATTTGCGTATTACATGACGTGAAAGTACAGTTTTTACGGAAGATTTTACCAAGCAGATAGAATGTCACTGGCGTAGTCTTTGTGCTGTTTCAGTCTGGTTTTTTTTTCTTTCTTTTTTCTAGCTTGATCCTTAAATGTATTGATCTGAAGTATGATGCTCATACTTATAGCATACAGCTGCGTTTATACTTTGATTTTACTTTTTGCGGAAGACATGTAGGGGAGATAAAGCAGATGGTCTACAGCAATATGGGAAGCCTGGCATAAAGTCATGTTGTAGACTACGTTAAGGATATCTCACACGCCATCTGTCCAGCGCCGCCATGGTCTGCTTCCGGGTAAGAAACTCGTGCATCTGATATTGTTTGAAAATTCGAAAGGTTGGCTGATTAAATGGCATATCTCTCTCTGTCTCTGTCTGTATGTCTGTCTATCTGTCTCTCTCTTCGTTTTTTTGTTTGTTTTGTTTTTGTTTTTGTTTTGTTTTTGTTTTTTGGTGTCTGAGTAGTGGGGCAGGTTGATAACTGACATTGTTTTGCTTTCTAATTTCTGGTTTCGACTTTTCTGTTGAGTCTGCTCTCATCACCATCATCACCATCATCATCATCATCATCATCATCATCATCTGTCATCGTCATCATCATCATCAAGTGGCCTGCCGCATGGCATTGGCGATCATGGCCCTCCATATGTATCTATCTCTTGTTGACGCAAGCACATCTTCCACCCTCTCTGTCCTCAGCCACTCTGTAAGTCCGTCCAATATTTTTTCCATGAGTCTACTTGGTGCTCTCTTTCCCTCCAGCTTTCCCGTTGTAACCAGGTGCTCTAAGTCCCATTTCCTCATAAAAAGGCCTATAAATGTTGCCTGTCTTTTCCTAATCTTCCTTATGAATGATCTTCTTGTGTCTGCCTCCACCAAGATTGTCTCGTTTGTTTTCTTTGCTGTCCATGAACTCTCAACATTCTTCTTAGAAACCACATCTCGGCTGCCTCAACCTTGCTCTGGCTTTGCTTGTTGATTGTCCACGCCTCACAACTGTATAACATTATCGGTTCTATATAACATTCAAGAACTCTTTTCCTGATGTTAATAAAATCATTGATAGGCATTTGTTGGTGAGAATGCTTTTCATTTTCTTGAATGTTGTTTTGGCTTGGCCGATTCTGCTGGCTATTTCTGAAGTGCATCTGCCGTCTGGTGAAATGACCGTTCCCAGATATGTTAACTTATCAACCTGTCTCAAGGTTGTGCCATTTGCTGCTATTTTGCATGAGGGGATTTAATATTTTTTACTGATTGCCATGACTTCAGTCTTCTTGCTATTTAGCTCCAACCCCTTAATTTTGCTTTCTATTTCTATCATATTCACAAGCTTTTGTAGGTCCCTTTCATTTCCTGCAATTAGCACGGTGTCATCTGCGTATCAAATGTTGTTATCATTTTTTCTCCAACCTTTAATCCAGGGTCTTCTTCTAGGTTTCTTAAGATGTTTTCGCTATAAAGTGAAAACAGATCTGGTGACAGAACACAATCTTGTCTGACTCCTCTTTTGATATTTTGGAAAGAGCTTATATATCTGCTTTATATTCTCTGATTCGATCTCGTGAACTGGGTTCATCCCATGTTCGCGAGATCTGAGTAGAGATTCACGCAGACAGCATTAGAGCGCTGACGAAGATGGCGAGAACGCCATCGAAAGCTACGGAACTGTGAGTAGCGATTTTTACACTGTTGGGAGACCTTGTTCTTCAAAATTGGTAGCATTATGTCTACCCCCCAACTGTTGAAACTTCCCCTACGTCTCATTCGCGATTACGATCGGACGATCATCACTACCTTTCGTGAATCAGAGAAATTACACCGCTCCCTAGCGAAGTTCAGGAACCATCTACACTTCACACTGCACTGCAAACATCACGGCGTCTTTCCCACCAGCCCAAAAATCAAAACTTCGATGAAAGGAACAGCAGCAAATAATATCATCAATCAGGCACAACGAGCACTCATGAACGAACGCATCAAGCAAATCAACACCCGCATCACTTGTCTGGAAGGGAAAATCCAAGACCTCGAGGAAAGACTGAGCTCTAGCACACTACCAGATGCTATGCTCTCCGAAATCAAAGAGTGGCTAAACAACACACGACGAATAGAATGGGACAAAGTACGCCAACGCCATCGAAAGAAATTCGAACTTCTAGCACCAAAAAACAACAGGAGACAACAGAATGACAAAAGCGAGATTACACCTGTACCGGAAGAAACAAAAAGAAAGACCAAAGAGAGGTGGGTGATCAATCTATCAGATCGCCAACTCACTAAACCAGAACAGGAAGTACTAGAGAAAGGACTAAATTTCGCCGTAGCCCCTAACAAGCTTCCAGTGGTAGACCTCATCACAAGCATTGAAACAGCTTGCAGGTATATTGGCCCTAATTCAGAAGAAGCCACACACTTAAGATCAGACTGTGTCAGAATCATGAAACAGGCCAAACTACCGAAATCCAACTTAACACCGGACCAAAGACGGGCTCTGGCGGATTTAAAGAACGAACACGCCACGATGATCCTACCAGCTGACAAAGGTCGTGCCACAGTCATCATGCCTAGACCCATGTACTATGAGAAGGCAAGCAAACTTCTGGAAGATACTACAACATATGAACGCCTCAAGAAAGATCCTACTTCCAAGTTTTCCAACAAACTGAAAGACACACTGAAACGCCTGAAAGAGACGGACCGCCTGTCATTAGAACAGTACAGGAAATTATACCCAACTGTGTCCGACGTCCCCAAGTTCTATGGTCTACCCAAAGTCCACAAGAAAGAAGTCCCCCTCCGTCCCATAGTCGCATCCAGAGGTTCCATCATGTATGAGACGGCTAGATTTGTGGCGGACATCCTATCACCTCTCGTAGGACACACAGATCATCACATCCACAACAGTGCTGACCTAGTGGAAAAACTGAGTAACTACACCCTCGCTCATGATGAACTCCTTGTGTCATATGATGTCTCTGCCCTATTTACCAGCGTACCAGTGAAAGAAAGCATAGAGATCATACGCCGAAGGTTACAAAACGACCAAACCCTCCACCAACGTACATCTCTCACAGTGGACGACGTATGTGAACTCTTGTCCTGCTGCCTCACCACCACCTACTTCACCTTCCAAGGTGAATTCTACCAACAAAAAGAAGGAGCAGCCATGGGCTCCCCAGTAAGCCCAATAGTAGCCAACCTGTTCATGGAGGATTTTGAAGAGAAAGCATTGGCTTCTTTCCACTCCCCACCACGATACTGGGGGCGCTACGTAGACGACACCATGACTATCCTCCCCCAGCAACTGGTCGAACAGTTCACAGAACATCTGAACAACCAACACCCAGCCATCAAATTCACGAGGGAAGTGGAACAGAACAACTCCATAGCCATGCTGGACACCCTCATCACCAGAACTGATGGCATTCTATCCTTCTCGGTCTACCGTAAACCAACTCATACGGACCAATATTTACAGTTCGACAGCCACCAGCCCCTTGAACACAAACTGGGAGTGATTCGAACCCTTACCCACAGAGCTAACACCATATGCAGTACCCAAGAGGCAAAAGACAAGGAGACAAACCACCTGAAAAAAGTGCTCACCATCTCGGGCTACAAAAAGTGGGCCTGGAACAGCCCGGGAGGCAGGAAATCCAACACCGCATCCCAACAGCCAGTGAAACAACACCAGCGCAAGGGACACATCACCATCCCATACGTAGGAGGTGTGAGTGACGCTCTGTCCAGAAAGATCAGAAAACTGGGGGTGGCTGTACATTCCAAACCTTCCAACACCATACGCAGCCAGCTGGTCACCCCCAAGGACAAAACCAGCAAACTCGACAAAGCTGGCATTATATACAGAATAGACTGCCAGGACTGTAACCAACATTATGTCGGTGAAACTGAACGCCCCCTTCAGAAGAGACTAACAGAACACAAGAGGGACTCTTCTCCAGTAGGAGCTCACCTACACGCCGAAAAACATCAATTCAGTGCGGACAATGTCAACATCCTGGACAGAGAAAATAAGTGGTTCCAGCGAGGAGTCAAGGAGGCCATCTACATCGCAGCCACCAACCCCCCGCTCAACAGGGACCGGGGCCGTTACACCCTGCCCCCGGTGTACCATTCTCTGATTCGATCTCGTGAACTGGGTTCATCCCATGTTCGCGAGATCTGAGTAGAGATTCACGCAGACAGCATTAGAGCGCTGACGAAGATGGCGAGAACGCCATCGAAAGCTACGGAACTGTGAGTAGCGATTTTTACACTGTTGGGAGACCTTGTTCTTCAAAATTGGTAGCATTAAGCTTATATATCGTTTTCTATTTTCATGGCAGCTGTTTGTTCCCAATACATATTTCTGATTATTCGTATATGTTTTCCACCAATATTGAGCCTCTCTAGTTGGTTGATCAATTCTTCATGTCTTACCCGATCGAAAGCCTTGGTATAATCAACAAAACATAAATATAAATCGTTATTCACCTCGATTGACCTCTCTATGACAGTTCTTAGGATGTATATGGCATTAATAGTTCCTTTCCCTTCGACAAATCCACACCGTTCTTCTGCTATTTCTCTTTTGATTCCATTCCTTGTCCTCATCATAATTATTCTTATTAGGATTTTTGTTACATGACTCATCAAGCTGATTGTGCGATGGAGTTCGCATTCTATAGCCCCTGTTTTTGTTTTTTGTTTTTTGTTTTTTTGTTTTTTAACAGCAATGAAACTTGATTTTGGCATATCTTTTGGGATTTTTCTAGAGTCGTAAATTTCATTTAGGAGTCTGCCATCTTTTGTGAAAAAAACCTTGCGTATGGTGTCATATATGTTGATGTAAAAGAAGCCAGGTGGTCTGTTGACCGTAAATGTCTCAGTCTTGTTGATATTGAGTTTACAATTGTTATCCTCACAGAATTTGTTCAAATTAGTTTGTGTGTTCCTGCAGTTTTAGTTCTGCAGGTGAATAGACCTTCTATTGGGCCTATAACGTTGTACGATTCATGTCAAATCAAGAGAGAGAGAGTGTGTGAGTGTGGATACACACACGCAAGCACACACACGCACACACACGCACACACACACAAAACACACACACACACACACACACACACCACAACACACAACACACACACACACACACACACATACACACACACACACATACACACACACACACACACACACACACACGTACACATACACACACACAAACACAAACACAAGAAATTACACACACATGTTGATATCCTTTATTCTCCATTATTTACAGTAACATAGACAAGTCAAGATGCATCAAATTCAATCGTCTCATATGTGTGCAGATTTGTGTGTATTATTTCGGGACACTTCAGCAACACTTTAACATTTGTAAACAGGAGAAAATATGGCGTGAAGACTCTGTCATCCTGTGTGTATCTGTCTGTGTGTCTGTGTGTCTGTGTGTCTGTGTGTCTCTCTTTCTCTTTCTCTGTCTCTCTGTCTGCATCTCTCTCTTTCGACCTTTGATTCTCTGTCTGTGTCTGTCTGTCTAAACGTATCTGTCTGCCTGCCTGTCTGTCTGTTTTTCTCTGTCTCTCACTTTGTCTCTGTCTCCCTTTCTCTCTCTCTGTTTCTCTCTCTCTGTCTCTCTGCCTCTGCCTTTGCTTGTCTGTCTCTCTGTCTCTGTCACTGTCTCTATATCTCTCTCTTTTTCTCTGTCTCTGTCACTCACTTTCCCTGTCCTTCATACACGCACACGCAATACACACTTAAATACATGTACTCACAACCACACACATATACATACATCATGTATACATACTTACAAACACACGTGGATACGGACGTACGTACGTACGTACGTACGAACATACATACTCCATATATACATGCATACATACACAAATATATACATACATACATACATGCCATACATACATTCATGCATACATGCATACATACATACATGCATACATACATACATAATGCATACACACACATACATACATACCTACATACATATCTACATACACACATACATACACATACATGCATACCTACATATATATTTACATACATACCTACATACATATTTACATACACACATACATACACACAACACATACACACAACACATACACACATATATACACACATTCATACATACATACATGCATACATACCTACATACATACACACATGCATGCATGTATACATACATGCATGCATGCATACATACATACATACATACATACAAACATACATACATACATACATACATACATGCATGCATACATACATATATACATACATGTACATACATACATACATACATGTACATACATACATACATGCATAAGTACGTACGTACGTATTTACATACATACATACGTACAAAACCGTGTACAGGCATACATAGGTAGATACATACATACGGTCACTCACCCACACGCAGTACATACACACAGTTCACACAGTCACTCATCCACACGCAAACCCCCAAACACACACATATGCTGATACGCGCACACATAAATACACACATTCTTAAGCTCGCCAGCATGTAAAAATGCGCCCGCACGCGCAAACACACACACGCACACACATACACGTACACACAGACATACGTATACACACACACGTACACACACACACACACACACGCGCGCGCACACACACACGTATACGCACACACACTCATACACACACACATTCACATACATATACACGAACTGCATGCTAATACATCATACACCTGATCGATAGCATATTATAAAAAGAGACACCGCGAACATTATAGAACAGTGGATAGAAATGGTATGCCTTTTTTGTATAAAGCAATCCCATTGTTCATAATTCGGCAGCAATCCCGTCTAGTAGCCATCGGCGAGAGCACATGGCACATGTTTTATTTAAAATAAAGCTTACGCTATGACTTCTTTTGGATCAACTTTAGTTAAAGATAACCAAGAAACTGTAAGCTGTTCATATAAACTGCTGTGGGAAAAAATACGTAAAACTGCTGTGGGGAAAAATTTCATAAAAGCTGCTGTGGGGAAAAAATTACATAAAATCTGCTATGGGGAAAAATTACATCAACACTGCCATGGGAAAAAATATAAAAACTGCTGTGGGGAAAAATTACATCAACACTGCCATGGGAAAAATGACATAAAAACTGCTGTGGGGAAAATGACTTTAAAAACTGCTGGGGGGAAAAATGACATAAAAACTGCTGTGGGAAAAAATGACATAAAAACTGCTGTGGGGAAAAATGACATAAAAACTGCTGTGGGGAAAAAAATTACATAAAATCTGCTATGGGGAAAAATTACATCAACACTGCCATGGGAAAAATGACATAAAAACTGCTGTGGAAAAAAATTACATAAAATCTGCTATGGGGAAAAATTACATCAACACTGCCATGGGAAAAATGACAATAAAAGCTGCTGTGGGGAAAAAATTACATAAAATCTGCTATGGGGAAAAATTACATCAACACTGCCATGGGAAAAATGACATAAAAACTGCTGCTGGGAAAAAATGACATAAAAACTACTGTGGGTGAAAAATACATAAAAACTGCTTTGGGGAAAAAACTCCATAAAACTGCTGTGGGGGAAAACTTACATGTAAACTGCCATTGGAAAAAATAAGTCATTTATTTTCAAATTGTTAATGTCACTTATGTATTGTGTGTAAACGGTTCATGTTGAAAGCATGTTAGTTGCAAGAGTAGGACATCGTTTAACTTTGAAGCCATTAAAAACAAAGCTCTACAAAGCATGGAATGAACAAGAGTATCAGAAACCATAGCGACATTGTGTATTAGGAACTCAAGTAAAATGAAGAACCAAAAAATATAAATGAAAACAAAGTAATCGAAGACCCACAAACAATGCGTGTGTGCACATGTACAATCACATCCACCCAGACAGACAGACAGACAACACACACACACACACACACACACACACACACACACACACACACACACACACACACACACACCACACCACACGCACACACACAAACAACACACATACAGTCAGAGAGAGCGGGGGAGACAGACAGAGAGAGAGTGAATGAGAGATAGAGAGAGAGGAAGGACAGAGTGAGAGAGAGACAAAAGAGAGAGAGAAGGGGAGAGGTGAGAGATCAAGAGAGAAAGAGACACAGAGACAGAGACAGAGAGAGGTCGAGAGATCGAGAGAGAAAGGAAGAAAGAAACGAAAAAAGAAAGAGAGAATGAAAGAAGGACAGAAAGGAAGGAAGGAAGGAAGAAACAAAAAAAGAAAGAAAGAAAGAAAGAAAGGAGGAAAGAAAGAAGGAAAGAAAGAAAAAAAGAAAAAAGAAAAAGAAAAGTTGTCCCATACCCCTGAAATGGTAGGGCAGTGAGGTGGCAGAGACCTCAACTTTTCTCGTGGCCAGCATTATGAAAGCGGTAATCATCTTTTTTTTTCTTTTTAAGATCATTGCACTCGTGGATGTTACCTTTGTGCTCACCTTCTTTTTTTCGTCCCATTTTCTACTCCACCTCAATGGCCACAGAATCTCAAACAGCTTTTACAAAGCGATGATAATGATGTCGATGAGCATGATAATCATGATGCTATGGAGTTCTGTCTAGGATTGAGACTGCGTGACAGAGCTGTACTCTACGCTTACTATCATAAGATATCCTGGCGTCAACCAGGCCCGAGAGATACAGACACCTGCGGTGCTGGTCAGAAGATTTGAGCAACACACCCTCAATGACGCATCCGTGAAGAGGATGAGACTCGACCGCGCGGTCCCAGTCTTCCCAATAGCACGCCCCACTCTGGGCAGAAGCCAGCCAGAGCCGAAAAATCCCACAATGATTTTTAAAGGGACTGATGGGGATTCGAACCTGTAACCTTCCAGTCGGTAGTCCGTTTTGCTAACCACTACACCACGGCGACTGGTATGGGTAGTACCCATCCCCCCCCCCCCCCATCTCCTCGCTAATTTGTCTTTCCCCAAACTTTGAAGAAAATCACACATACCTACTTATTCGCGACTAGGGAGACTGGAGACGTGGTTCGCACCTGATGAACCTCATAAAGGCAGACTGGAAGGTGAGTGTTCTAACGCTACGTCATCCAGGCCTCAATACAAAACGGTAGATTGCATAATATTCAAGAAAACGTATTCATTGGAAATAATCAGGATGAATATTCATTGTTCCTGAAACGTACGCATATGTAGATTCTGAAAATATAGAACTTTTGTTTCTGCAGATTCATCATGGAAACACGCAAGAAACACAACAATGAATCATTGCAGACACTGAGTACAAGACACTTCCGGGAGCATTCATAGTTACGTCAATACAATATGTCTTATCAAAATGTTCGAGTACAATATTTCTTTGTGCCAGGAGCGACAAATTGTCACTTTACACCTTGCAGATTAGAAACACGAGTGATATATAACAATCTTTCCACTTTGCAGATAAGAAACGTAAATGATACATAACAATCTTTCCATTCCGGCTATTTTTCTCAAACTGACAAAACGAAGATCTTTCTTTTGAAAACAAAAACAAAAATCATTGCGTTAATGAATCAGTATCAAAATGAACGCCAGCACTCAAGAAATGAAAATTAAACAAAGAAAAAAATCAGAAACTTGATATTTGTGTAATAAACCAGACACAAGCAAGTTTGTTGTCGCCAGCACACAAAACATGACATTTTAAAACAAAATGTGCAGAAGAGACAAGAGGACAATGTACAGACCATTGAGAGACAGAAAGTGACAGTGAAAATTTAACATTATGTAAATAAGTATTGCATCCAAGGTCAGGAGTAATTGTCAGAGGAATGTTCACTGCAGAGGAGTGACCTTCTGATCTTGTTGCAGATATTGAACTCTCCATGTAGATATGTCTTTGGTATGATTTCTTGCAGAAAGGACGCCAAGCATTCCGAGTTTGTACATGTAGTCTATTCAAGAAAGATCCATCGCAAATAGACAATTCCACATGAGCCTCAATCAAATCTCTCAGTAATGATCAAGTAGACACCTTAAGCCTGCACAAAACCTTATGCCCTGGCAAGGTCTTACATTGAAATGGGATAGGAGAAGAGGATATATGAAACGCTAAGCTGACACCATCAGAATGGTTGGAGCAATAAGGTGGGCCACGAACAGGCCAGGTTTTATGTTGTGGGCTAAGATTATCACACATCAGGCATATTCATACAATCGACAAAGACCACCTTGCAATCTTTAATACACATCATCATCATCAGGTGCCCTGCCGCATGGCGTTGGCGACCATGGACTTCCATCTGTCTCTATCTCTCGTTGCCCCTAGCATCTCCCCCACCCTCTTCGTCCCCAGCCACTCTACAAGTCCGTCCAGCATTCTCTCCCTGGGTCTACCTGGTGCTCTCTTTCCCTCCAGCTTTCTCGTTGTGACCAGGTGCTCCAATTCCCCCTTCCTCATAAAATGGCCTATAAATGTTGCCTCGGCTTCCTGAGTGTTGCTCTTGCTTTGCTTGTTGACTGTCCACGCCTCGCATCCGTACACAGACTGAGGAAAAGAAGTAGTTGTGGAATTCATTGTTGGAAAAAGAGGTGGGTTTCCAAATTGGGTTTAAAAGCAGACAGGGTAGGTGTTAAGCGAAGGCAGAGCGGAAGTCTGTTCCAGGCTGACGGTCCTCAGACAACAAAAGAACGCTGGCCAACACTTGATAGTATAATTCTAGGGACCTGAACGTCTTGACTACACGGCATTTATCAACAGAGCCGGCCATCCAAATGTTCAAACAAGAACCGTAGTCAGTATGGTGCAGCCACGTAAAGATATACATGTATGGTTCAATTAGGCAGATATAGCTGTGAGACAGAAGAGGGAAAATGTATTCCGTCTAGCAAACCAGTATTCCTTGTGACTAGCTGATCTCTCTAAAGACAACCATGTTCCTGTTGTAAAGCAGATTGCAAACAAACTGAAAACAGCATCCAGAAACAGGCACCTCACCTATGGAAGGAGAGAACGGTAGGCTTACAGGTACTGGGTTGGATTGGATTGTGTTGGATTAAAATGCAATAATAATCATGATGATGATGGATGATGACGACGACGTCGATGGTAATTATAATGATATCGAAATTTATGGCGCTTACAATTACAAAAAAATACGTTTAAAGAAAACAATAATGCACAAGCCAACACCACCATAATACATTTACCAACTCATGCAATTATTGTATTCACACACACATACTTACATGTCACACACACACAACACACACAACACACACACACACACACACACACACACACACAACACACACACACCAGAGACAGACAGACAGACAGGCAGACAGACAGACAGACAGAGAGCAGGTCAGCAGAGAAAGGATAATGAATGGGACGTTTATCATCATGCCCAAAGAGTATTTTTTCAGAAAGGATGTGAACAATAACAAAAGTGACAGAGGAAGTCTGTTCCATGCAAATGGGACCTAGAAGGAGAGTGGATGCTGGCCAGCGGTCTGGGTACGAAAACTCATCCAGAAAATTAAATCTTTTTCTACAGATTTCTACCAGGAACGGTTTTTTTTTTTGACATGGGATCTTTAACGTGATCCAAGTGAACGCCGCTGCACTGTGGAACTCAGTCTATCGTCGTCTTCGAAAGACTAGCACCCACACCAAGGTGGGAGATGGGATGGGGTGAGAGAGAAAAAAAACTTGACCGATCTGGGTTTCTTTTGTCAAATACTAGGCCAGACACTCCTGTGTCACAGGACACGAATGAAAGAACCGAATACAATATATATGAAGAACGCGTTCTTTTGAATATGTAGAAATGCACAAAAACTAAAAGCCGAATACTGCAAGGACTTTTGAAGGCATACATGGATACAGCAATGTGTTGAAGGCTACCCTACGCTGTTGCTACCTGTAAAGAAGTCTGTCTACCTCTTTTTTTGACACGAATGTCACACTGAAAACGTCCCAGACTTTATCAGTATAATAATAAAATCAGTGTCTCTACTGCTACTATTACTACTACCACTACCACTGCTACTGATACTATCACTACTGCTGCTGCTGCTTTTACTATAATTACAGGCACTACTGCTGCTACTATATACAACAACAACTACTACTGCTGCTGCACTGCTCTATTACTACTACCTACTACTACTGCTACTACTAATACCCTACAGGTACTACTACTACCTACTTTTATTATTTTCGCTGCTGCTGCTACTACTACTACTGTGCTGCTACTCTGCTGTGCTACAACTACTGCTGCTATTATTATTATCATTATTATTATTATTATCATTATTATTACTGCGACTACTACTACTACTACTGCTGCTATTGTTGCTGCTGCTCTACGTGCTAACTATTACATCACTACTACTACTATACAACTATTACTACTACTACTACTACTACAACTATTACTACTACTACTACTACTACTACACACACCACCACCACTACCACCACCTCCACCACCATCACCATTCACATGGCAGTAAATCTTTATGAATACATCAAATCAAAGCACCACACTCTCATTCATTTAAAACATTAAACAGCATAAAGGCCAATTTATATGTTCGGGGTTGAGACTTAACTCCAGACATAAGATTTTACGTTCAAAGCTCTTGAAACTAGAAACTTCAAAACACTTTTTTTAATTCAAGAATATTAGCACTAGGCCCCAGCGGACCTGTCTTACAGCTAGTCCCTGCTGTTCTACACACACAATAAAAAGCACACAAACATAAACCGAAATACATGACGTTACAATTCGGAAATAAAATAAAAATGAAGTATTAAAGCATTGCCAAACACAAATATGAACATGAAGACAGGAAAAGCAAGTATTAAAATAAACACATGAGCCAGCCAACCGTCACTACAACCAGAATCCCCCATCCCCCCCCCCCCTCAAAAAAAAAAAAAAAAACAGAAAGAAAGAAAGAAACTGCACTACACGATATACAGCAAATTAGTGTATTTACAAACAGCAATTGAAATATGGCGATTCTGTAAAAATGAAAGGTTTATTTTAACCAGTGACAAAAGTTTGAGCAGATACGGTCAGAACAATGAAAAGCAGTAATAACTATATAAAAATTAGTGATGAAATTGAAATATTATGTTTTGCTTTGTGTGTGTTGCTTTGAATAGTGTGTGTGTACGTGTGCATATCTGTGTGTCGGGGAGGGGGGTACGTGTTTTTTTGTATTTTTTTTTGGTGTGTGTGTGTGTGTGTGTGTGTGTGTGTGTGTGTGTGTGTGTGTGTGTGTGTGTGTGTGTGTGTGGTGTGTGTGTGTGTGTGCATGGATCAAATGTACATGACTGACATATCCTCAACATAGAAGTCCCTCAGGTCCTGTCAACACAGGCACATAAAGACACTCTGACCTCAGTGTGTGTTTGAATGTGTGTGTGTGTGTTGTGTGTGGTGTGTGTGTGTGTGTGTGTGTGTGGTGTGTGTGTGTGTGTGTGTGTGTGTGTGTGTGCGTGCGGCATGGATCAAATGTACATGACTGACATATCCTCAACACAGAAGTCCCTCAGGTCCTGTCAACACAGGCACATAAAGACACTGACCTCAGTGTGTGTTTGAATGTGTGTGTGTGTGTGTGTGTGTGTATGTCACGCGTGTATGTTGTGTGTGTGTGCGTGTAGTGTGCGTAAGTATGTGTGTGCATGAGAGAGAGAGAGAGAGAAGAGAGAGAGAGAGAGAGAGAGAGAGAGAGAGAACGTGCATAGGTGGGGTAGTAGACTTTATGACGCGAGTGGTGTGTGGAAGTGTTGTGAAGTTTAACATGATCGGTTCTTATATGTCTTGTTTGATGCAGATTCAGTTGTGACAACAACAAACAAACAAATAAGGAAAAACGTTATATTTTTTACCTTTTCATCTACGTCAGTTATGTCTGTTCATCAACCGGCGCATTATATAAGCCGACAGACAAAGTGACGGTAAAACTACCAACAAAATATTACACATATAAACATAATTTACCGTGGCATTGCTTAGACTTCACCACGGGAAGTCCACAGAGACGATAATGAACAAGGGTAAGAATGCGAGTATTAACATACGTAGATTTCTCCAATACAAATATTAAGATATGGACAAGAGGTGATAGTGAAGATAGTCCCTTTTTCTTTAGAATATCATAAATTACTCTCCAATGACAAATACGAGGATATGGACAAGAGATGATAGTGAACATAGTCTTTTTTTTTCGCAGAATATCATATATCATTCTTGTATTGAGCAATGGTCCAAGCTCAGTATGCATTATAAGGTAATCGGCTTTTTAGACAAGCACGAAGAACTCAACCTGTTGGGCGAGCTGGCCATATTCCAGTACGTCGTTAAACAATCAGATCTTTGGTAAGGCATGTATGTATGCAGTGTTTTCATGTTTACATAAGCCAGCCACTGGCATGACTTACAGGATGTTTAGCATGCATGTTTGATATTCTGCACGCGTATGCACACAGAGGGGGTTTAGGCACTTGGCACATCTGCACTCATGTTGACCAGGAAGATCGGAACAATCTTCCTTGCATCTTCTACCCACCAGGTGGAGATGTGTAGGCGAAGTGAACCCAGGACCTTCCGATTGGAATCCGAGGTTTGTCCACTCGATTACGGCATCCGTCATTATATAATGTCAACAGTCTCTCATTATCATCCCTCACATCAAGAACATCGTCCAGAAAATATCAAAGACGTGGTAGAAAGAATAAGACACCCAAAACCTGCTCGACTGTCCAAACACAGGCTAATAACTGGTGGCCTAACTGCTTCTCTCTGCCTCAAGAAAGCAGGCCAGTGAAGTCTGAAGACTTAGTGAAAGTGAAGTGGACCGTCCATCTAGGGCTGAGAGTCCTAGGAGCTGATGGGAAGACTTGCGACCATACAGTCATGTCACTTAACCGTTGTGCCTAGTAGGGTGTTACTAAAATTTCCTGATTAACACCAACTTGCAGGTGCCTCTATCTTTCGAGCCTGGTTGACTCCAGGATACGTATTGAAAGTAAGCATAGAGTCCAGGCATTGTCACACGCAGTCTTGATGTAAAACGGAACACCATAGCAGTATCACCAATATGCCTGTTCTCCGTCATACTTAGCACCGTCAAATATCGTCCCAGATTCTGGTGCTGTTTGTGCTCTGCTCTCATCATGACCTCAGTTTCAATGAGTTTGGAGAGTGGTGCAGAAAACGGGGCAGTGATGAAGAATGGACCCACAATCCTTAAGGAAAAACATTATCTGTAAACAGTCTCCTTTTTATCGGAGTTATTTCGTTCTTATCGTTCTTACTCTCTCACCACAGGCACGCTGGCCAGAAATTCTCCCTCCGATAGACGGAGTCGGGAAATTGCTGTTCAAATCGTTGACCAGTTGTCTTGCTGATCTCTGTTTTGCCGCAAGAATGATATATCCATCATCCTGAAGGTGATGCGTAAACAAAGGCTGATCATCTGTTCAGGTTAATGCAAATGGCCTCACTGCTCACACTACGCCGCAGGAACGCTCGACGGAGGATTTTGGAGAAGAACCGCATGGCCCTGCCGGGTGATGTAGCCCGTTCTTTGTCGTGGCTCCACCGGTGACCTGCAGACCTCAGGCCTTCAGACAGTCCCGGGGGTGCCAGCTGTTCCATAATGCGGTCCACCACCTGCAGCAGCAGCGAGTCCACGTTGATGCGGAGTGCCGCTGACGTCTCCACCACACAGCAGTCGTAGGCATCCGCCACGTCCTTCGCTTCTGTTAGGACACAAAGGGAAATTGAAGGAATGAGTGAGTGAATGAATGAGTCAAGGAATGAATAAATAAATGAATGGATGGATGGATGAATGAATGAATGAACAAATGAATGAATGGGCGAGCACATGAATGAATGAATGAATGAATGGTCACATAAGGCAGAAAAAAAGCATTCCACAATGTTCTGTCAGCTGGTTTAGGCACTAGGCAAAACTAAAAAAAGTGAATGAACGAATGAACGAACGAACGAACGAATGAACAAATGAACGAACGAATGAATGAATGAATGAATGAATAGAATGAACGGAATGAATGAATAAATAAATGAATGAGAAATGAATGAATGAATGAACGAAACGGCAGGTAATATGCATTCCAAAAAGTTCTTCCAAATGCCAAGGACACGAGAGAAAAATTGAAGAGAACGAAGGAAGGAGGGAAGGAGGGAAGGAAGGAAGGAAGGAAGCATCCACGGTGTACTCTGACAACAAAAATGTTGAATCAGTCAACCGATCTGTCAATAAATCAGTCACTGAATCAATAAGTCAATCATCAATCAATCAGTCCTTGACGTTTCTACAAGCAATGAAGACCGAAAAAAATTTGAACGAGTGAATGAATAAATACGCTGCGTTTTGCATACTGATTTAGGATAATGACAATTAACCCCTTGACTTCCTCACCTTGTCCACACAAAAGCGAAAACTTAACCTTTTCGCTTCCACGCTTTATCCATCAGTTTCCGATTGAAAGCTGGTGGATAGGGTGAGGAAAAAAAAAGATAAAGTGTTTGTTCTCCTATCATGACTAATGGCGCATGGAGCTGGTGGACAGGTAAAGGTTGATATAAACAGACACATGAAGTCCAAGTGATTTTACTAGTCGACTCAAATGGCTAAAAACTAGTGAAGATATGATTAATGATGCTCACGACAAATACTTCCAACATTCATTTTGCTTGTATTGTCGTCCTATTTTCCGTTCACTCTTCTCTGCCTATGTATTTCCATGACAATTTAAACTACTTATTTTTCGTGTATTTATTTTTATCTGCGTATTCTCTTCCATGATAATATAGATTATTTATATTCCGTTTACTTTCATCCGCGTATTCTCTTTCATGATAATATAAACTACAGATTTTGAGCAGATGTTTAATTTGTCGAATAAAGCTTATGGATTTGCATAGTCTTCATTTTCTATTGTTTAAAGATATAAATGAAATGGGGTGTAGGTGCTGGTCTTTTGATTAAGACGATAAAGCAATGTCCCAAATGCAACATACACTCGCTGCACGTTAAAGATTCCACAGGAACTAAGAGTTGTTCTCGGCAAAATTCTGGAGAAAAATCGATTTACAAAGAACAAACAGAAATGCGCCCACACAGGGAGGAAAACAGTATATACATGTACATATAATATATATATATGTATCTGTATATACATATATATATATATATATATATATATACACATATATATATGTGTTATATATATATAAACGTATGTATATATATGTATACACAGACATATATATATATATATATGTATATATATATTTGTATGTATGTATGTATAAAAGGGCGCTATCCTGCGGGCGACTTGCTCTCCCTTGAGAAAACAGCTTAATTCTTATATGATAAACCCATTGTGACAAAAACGATACGAACACACACCAAAAAAATAATAAGAATAAAAAATAAAAATAGATAAAAAAAATAGTAAAGCACAAATTCACACACGCACACGCACGCACAAACACGTACACACACATTTCATATGTGAATTTTAGCCCTGACCTTTTTTCGCAACTCGCTGTTGACGGCGTAAGTCCATTTTATTGCCCACAAGGAACACAGGGCGGTCCATTCCCAGCTCACACCGCAAGTGGCGCGTCACTTCCTTCGCCGTCAAGTACGACTTCCGGTCAGAGACAGAATAAATGACGATGAAGGCGTCAGGCCGAAGATGATCAATATTTGCATCCTGTAACGAAAACAAGTGGAAATGCAGGAAATTAGATATAAACTTGATTCTCACGTTAATCCACGTTTGTATTAGAACAGTTTCAGAATTCAGTGAAGGAAAGCATGCATAGGATCGCTCGTATTTAATTAAACCCTTCAAAGGATATTCCAGAATTCACTCAACGAAGCATTCACGAAACACAATGCTTGTTTTTGTGTCATAGGATCGTTCGTATAGAGCTCAAAGAAATATAACTCTGCCTGAGTTCTATGCTTGCCTGTCTGTCTGTCTGTCTGTCTGCCTGTCTGTCTGCCTGCCTGTCTGTCTGTCTGTCTGTATGTCTGCTTGTCTGTCTGTCTGTCTGCCTGTCTGTCTGCCTGTCTGTCTGTCTGTCTGTCTGCCTGTCTGCCTGCCTGTCTGTCTGTCTGTCTGTCTGCCTGTCTGCCTGTCTGTCTGTCTGTCTGTCTGTCTGTCTGTCTCTTTCTCTCTGTATCCCTGTCTCTGTCTCTTACGGTCTCTTTGCCTTACCTCTTATATGGGTACACACAGCAATACACACATACACACACGCGCGCGCGCGCGACACACACACACACACACACACACATGCACACACACGCACACACCCACGGCCACACACGCACACACACACACACACATACATACACACAAACACGCGCGCGCACACATACACACACAAACACATTATTTACTGTTTTATTCCCTGTGACTCTCTTTCCATATCTTTCATTGAAGTCGGTTAAGGAACAAAGGCTGAATCAAAAAGCAAAGAACAACAAACAAACAAACACAAACAAACCAACCGACCAAGAAACAAACAAACGAACGAACGAACGAACAAACAAACAAACAATGTATAGAGTTTCTCTATTACTCTTGGAAATACAATTTGATCTCGAAGACGGATCTGTGAAACGACGTCAAATGCTCTTACTCTCTGATTTTCTTTCTTTTTTTTTTTTTTTCACCTTAAGTATTGTGTCTAGTTGTTTATCAAAACATTTCTTCCTCTACATGTATGGTTCTAGGCAGGCACGTAGATTAGCAATAACAAGCTTGAAAAAAATGGCTTTTAATCAATAACTTCTGCCGTGGGAATATAAAGTATCAGTGTCATTGCCTGAGTGTGCGAGTGTGCAGCAATTTCTGCATGCATTCTTCACGTTTTTCATTTCAGATATATTGCTGTTCTTCATTTATAGTTTCTTCCATTTTTTTTTCTTATGGGATTTTCCCTTCTTCTTCTTCTTCTTCTTCTTTATACTCTTTTTCATTTTTTCTTCCTTCCTTCCTTTCTTTTTCCCTCCTTTTTTTTCTTCTTTGCTCTGCTGTAAAGAAAACACATCTTTTAAATTCCTGATAGAACTTGAAATATGCGCCAATATGTGTGTCCTAAAAACCTGAAGTTCGCTCATGACCTGCTGATGTCATGAGAAAAAGAAACATTCTGAGGATTCCTAAAGTAGTCAGCTAAACAATGTTACACCCAACATTTGTGTAATCTGTTGATAATCATTGGTCTGTGGGAAAGCTGAAGCAAGAACACCGTGACCATGGAAGACCACTCATCATCATCATGTGCCCTGCGGCATGGCGTTGGCGATCTTGGTCCTCCATTCAAATCTATCCTATGTCGCTGCAAGTATCTTTTACATCTCCTACCCTCTCTGTCTTCATCCACTCCGCAAGTTCTTCCAATATTTTCTCCATGGAAGACCACTACAGCGATACAAAGATACTTTGAAGGCCAGACTGGTCAACTGTGGCATCAGAACCAATACCGGGAGGATATCGCCTCCAACAGAGTAAGCTGGTGACAGTACTGTACGCAAGGCACGATCACAGCCAAACTGCGGAAAACAGCTATTATACATTAGAAAAGGGACCGCTGAATGTAGAACCCTAGACTCCAGAACCGCAGGACACCTTCCAATGCAGCGCCTGCGGAAGAACGTCTGCCTCCAGGATTTGTCTTCTATCCCTCATGAAGACCTCAGGATTTGTTTTCTGTCATACATGAAGACCTCAGGATTTTTCTGTCCTACATGAAGACCTCAGGATTTGTTTTCTATCTTGCATGAAGACATTTCAGGATTTGTTTTCTTACTTCAGGATTTGTCTTCTATCCCACATGAAGACATGAAGACCTTAGGTTTCGTCTTAAATCCTACATGAAGACCTCAGGATTTGTTTTCTATCCTACATGAGACCTCAGGATGTGTCTTCTATCCTACATGAAGACCTCAGGATTTGTCTTCTATCCTACATGAAGACCTCAGGATTTGTCTTCTATCCTACATGAAAACCTCAGGATGTGTCTTCTATCCTACAAGAAGACCTCAGGATGTATCTTCTATCCTACATGAAGACCTCAGGTTTCGTCTTAAATCCTACATGAAGACCTCAGGTTTCGTATTAAATCCTACATGAAGACCTCAGGTTTCGTTTTCTAGTCTACATGAAGACCTCAGGATTTGTCTTCTATCCTACATGAAAACCTCAGGATGTGTCTTCTATCCTACAAGAAGACCTCAGGATTTGTCTTCTATCCTACAAGAAGACTTTCAAGATGTGTCTTCTATCCTACATGAAAACCTCAGGATGTGTCTTCTATTCTACAAGAAGACCTCAGGTTTTGTCTTCTATCCTACATGAATACCTCAGGATGTGTCTTCTATCCTACATGAACACCTCAGGTTTTGTCTTCTATCCTATATGAAGACCTCAGGATGTGTCTTCTATCCTATATGAGGACCTCAGGTTTCGTTTTCTAGTCCACATGAAGACCTCAGGATTTGTCTTCTATCCTACATGAAGACCTCAGGATTTGTCTTCTATCCTACATGAAGACCTCAGGATTTGTCTTCTATCCTACATGAAGACCTCAGGATTTGTCTTCTATCCTACATGAAGACCTCAGGTTACGTCTTAAATCCTACATGAAGACCTCAGGATGTGTCTTCTATCCTACATGAAAACCTCAGGTTTTGTCTTAAATCCTACATGAAGACCTCAGGTTTCGTCTTAAATCCTACATGAAGACCTCAGGTTTCGTCTTAAATCCTACATGAAGACCTCAGGTTTCGTCTTAAATCCTACATGAAGACCTCAGGTTTCGTCTTAAATCTTACATGAAGACCTCAGGTTTCGTCTTAAATCCTACATGAAAACCTCAGGTTTCGTTTTCTAGTCTACACGAAGACCTCAGGATTTGTCTTCTATCCTACATGAAGACATCAGGATTTGTCTTCTATCCTACATGAAAACCTCAGGATTTGTCTTCTATCCTACATGAAAACCTCAGGATGTGTCTTCTATCCTACATGAAAACCTCAGGATGTGTCTTCTATCCTACATGAAAACCTCAGGATGTGTCTTCTATCCTACATGAAAACCTCAGGATGTGTCTTCTATCCTACATGAAAACCTCAGGATGTGTCTTCTATACTACAAGAAGACATCAGGATGTGACTTCTCTCCTACATGAAGACATCAGGATTTGTCTTCTATCCTACATGAAGACATCAGGATTTGTCTTCTATCCTACATGAAGACCTCAGGATTTGTCTTCTATCCTACATGAAGACCTCAGGTTTTGTCTTCTATCCTACATGAAGACCTCAGGTTTTGTCTTCTATCCTACATGAAGACCTCAGGATTTGTCTTCTGTCCTACATGAAGACCTCAGGTTTCGTCTTAAATCCTACATGAAGACCTCAGGATTTGTCTTCTATTCTACATGAAAACCTCAGGTTTCGTCTTAAATCCTACAAGAAGACTTCAGGATTTGTCTTCTATCCTACAAGAAGACCTCGGGATTTGTCTTCTATCCTACATGAAGACCTCAGAATTTGTTTTCTATCCAACAAGTTGACCTCAGGATTTGTCTTCTAGTCTACACGAAGACCTCAGGGTTTGTCTTCTATCCTACATGAAGACCTCAGGATTTGTCTTCTATCCTATATGAAGACCTCAGGATTTGTTTTCTATCCTGCATGAAGACCTCAGGATTTGTCTTCTATCCTACATGAAGACCTCAGGATTTGTCTTCTATCCTACATGAAGACATCAGGATTTGTCTTCTATCCTAATGAAGACCTCAGGATTTGTCTTCTATCCTACATGAAGACCTCAGGATTTGTCTTCTATCCTACATCCTACATGAAGACATCAGGATGTGTCTTCTATCCTATATGAAGACCTCAGGATTTGTCTTCTATCCTACATGAAGACATGAAGACATCAGGATGTGTCTTCTATCCTACATGAAGACCTCAGGATTTGTCTTCTATCCTATATGAAGACATCAGGATTTGTCTTCTATCCTACATGAAGACATCAGGATGTGTCTTCTATCCTACATGAAGACATCAGGATGTGACTTCTCTCCTACATGAAGACATCAGGATTTGTCTTCTATCCTACATGAAGACATCAGGATGTGTCTTCTATCCTACATGAAGACCTCAGGATTTGTCTTCTATCCTACATGAAGACATCAGGATTTGTCTTCTATCCTACATGAATACCTCAGGATTTGTCTTCTATCCTACATCCTACATGAAGACATCAGGATTTGTCTTCTATCCTATATGAAGACCTCAGGATTTGTCTTCTATCCTATATGAAGACATGAAGACATCAGGATTTGTCTTCTATCCTACATGAAGACATGAAGACATCAGGATTTGTCTTCTATCCTACATGAAGACATGAAGACATCAGGATTTGTCTTCTATCCTACATGAAGACCTCAGGATTTGTCTTCTATCCTATATGAAGACCTCAGGATTTGTCTTCTATCCTACATGAAGACCTCAGGATTTGTCTTCTATCCTACATGAAGACCTCAGGATTTGTCTTCTATCCTACATGAAGACCTCAGGATTTGTCTTCTATCCTATATGAAGACCTCAGGATTTGTCTTCTATCCTACATGAAGACCTCAGGATTTGTCTTCTATCCTACATGAAGACCCAGGATTCGTCTTCTATCCCACCTGAAGACCCACACAAAGGCAAGACCTGAAAACCAACATGCCTGTCCATCTGTCGGATCAGCAGAAGAGTCCATCGTCATCATGATTATCACCCATTTTTTTTTTTATAAATGCTTAATAACTGGTTATACCGCAAAAAACAGACGACACCAAGAGTAGGTTGACATAGGAGACCAAATCGAACCAAAAATTTTCAGAAATATGCATTTATAACTTAATTGTGGCTTTTTACTTTTCATTATGTAAACATTTATATAAACATCCGAAGCAATAATTATGTTGAAACGTTAAGCTTTGGATTCCGTAAATATTGTTGCGTATGCTGTTTTCAACGAAATATACCGACACAACCAAGTATACCTATAAGATGTTAACAAACGCCATCAAACTTACCAGAGGGTTGTCAAAGATCTCCAGGGCACAATGTTCTTCGTTACGGTCCATGCTGATGACCACTCTCTGAGAGACGCCTTCTCCTTCCTCCACCACCCGACCTGAGCCTTCTGAAACCATACAGACATGCAGGGTTTGTCGTCAGTTACGATGATGGTGGTGATGATAGTTGTTGCAGTAGTGAGAAATTGCAGAATGAATAAAAGCTTAAACGATTTGTTTATTTACAATTTGGGCTGAAATTTAATACAACACACACACATGCACACACACGTGCACACACACACACACACACGTGCACACACACACACACACACACACACACACACACACACACACACACACACCACACACGCACACACTCACACACCAGCAGACACAAAGACGTAGACACACACACGTATGCGCACGCACACGCACACACACACACTCAAACACACACACTCACACACACACACACACACACACTCACACACACACACTCACACACACACACACACACACACACACACACACACACACAGACACACACACACACACACACACATATATATATATATATATATATATATGTATATATATATATATACACAAATAACATACACTCTAAAAAACATAGAAGTACTCTCTCTGAATGAGAAAGACTGACGACCATAATGACATAATGAAACGAGTTCGTATGTCCTAAATTTCTTCTCTAACATCGAATGTCAACGATTAAGAGAGTCTGATGAACAAGTGGGGGAGAGTTGGCAGAAAACGAGAGTGGGTGATTTTTCAAAATTCGCCAACCAAATTGGGAGCCACACGTTTATCCTATTAGCCTTTCGCCTACCTCCCCCCCCCCCCCTCAACCATTTGTATGCAGTCCCTCTGTTTATACACTGCAAAGCAAATCCCTTGATTTCATATTTCATATTCATTTCGTCACAGTGGATTTACCGTGTGAAACTAAGACCGCTCTTCCTTTTGAGAGCGAATCGCCGCAGTGCTGCGCCACCCATTTTTCTTACCAATATGAGGACAAAGAAAACATTGAAGTCTTTAAATTCTGAAAATCACTCCTTCTTTTTCTCTCGATCATTGTCGGCAGGATCGTTTCGCTTACGCAACCTTACTATCATTTCGCCGACGGAGTGAAAGGAAAAGGGAGAGAAAAAAGTAACAATTAGACAAACAAAGTTAAACCAAACTGAGGCGAAAGTTACGTACTTAGGAGTGAGTAGATGAAATACGAGTAGGCAAACGTATCGCCCACGGTAAAATCATAATCTGAACTCTGCCGTAATTTAAGTTTTTGTAAAGAAAACGTTTCCGCACTCGCAATAACACCAGTGACTCCAGATACCACGTGATGGGGAAAGGTCCAGAACTATCATGGCACAAGACAGGAGCCTGCACATAAGGCCGACAATCATTGCGGGATTTTTCGGCTCTAACCGGCTCCTACTTAGAGTTGGGCGTGCTATGAGCTCATTGGGAAGACTGGGACTACACACAGTCGAGTCTCATCCACTTCACGGATGCGTCATTGAGGGTGTTGCTCGAATCTTCTGACCAGCACAGCAGATGTCTGTATCTCTCGGGCCTGGTTGACGCAAGGATATGTTATGATAGTAAGCGTAGAGTACAGCCCTGTCACGCAGTCTCAATCCTAGATGGAACTCCATAGCATCATGATTATCTTCCTCATCGGCATCATCATCATTGCACTGCAAAAACAAACTGTGCCAGCTTCTGTGGCCATTAAGGTGGCGTAGAAAATGGGACAAAAAAACAAAAACAACAACAAAAAAGATGAGCACAAAGGTAACCTCCCTGAGTGTAATTATCCTTAAGAAAAAAAAAGACTTCAGATCATTTGCTGAGTTGCAACACAGACTGTTGTCATTAAAGGAAAAGAAGGGGGCAAAAAAGTCTGAAAACAACGAACACAAATGAAATGTGATTTTGCGAAAGGCCACCCACGCTTTCATTCAGAGTTGTCTATTAACTTGGTTCACAAAGTTACGACCATGACCCAGATCTTGTCAGTACCAAATTGCCACGTTTGAAGCAACAGACCCGACAATATCATCATGTTAACCCTTTGACTCCCGCACCCTGCCCACCAGCGTTCTGCATTGTCAATCATGCTAGCGAAGCAAAAACTTAACCCTTTGACTCCCTCACCCTGTCCACCAGCTTCCTGCAGGAATATGTGTGTGTGTGTGTGTGTGTGTGTGTGTGTGTGTGTGTGTGTGTGTGTGTGTGTGTGTGTGTGTGTGTGTGTATGTGTGTAGTATGTATATGCATAGATATAGATCAACGCAATATTATGGATGTTATCTGATTCACTTGTTTTATGAACACTTGATCGAAAATTGGCACCTATGTTGTTTCGATGGTTAAATAGACGTCCTCATTATATTTTCATGTCTTTCTGGTTATCCTATGCCTGAAAGCCACTTTTGATATTGATTATACAGATGCTAAGAAATATGAAAATATTAACATTTCGATATGCACAGCGAGAGAACACGTCGATGAAAATTACCGTACCCACCTCCATATTTTTACTGATGGGTCAGTCTTAGAAAATAAATCTGCTGGAGCAGCGTTTTATGTTCCAAAATTTAGAATACAAAAGTCATTTTTCATTGGGCCAAATATATATATATTTACAGCGGAATTAGTCGCTATTATACAAGCGTTGCATTATTTAGTAGACCTTAAACCTGTAATTGTCAAAGTAGTTCTCTTTGTTGATTCAAAATCTGTATTATATGCCTTACAGTCTTTTGATACAGACACAAGACCTGACTTAATTACTGAGGCAAATCATCTTATACATCGTTTAAGGACAAAAGGTACATATATCAGTTTATGCTGGGTGCCTTCTCACGTTGGTCTTCACGGCAACGAAGTAGTAGACAGAGCAGCTAAGCAAGGTGCACACAACACTGATAATACTATAGAATTACGTATTAAAACTTCCATAAAAGAAGCTTGCGGCTTGCTAGAATCAGCCTCATGGATTCGTTTTCATGAACATTTCAATGAAAAGTTTGTGACACAGCAAATGATAAAACGTTCTTTTCAAAATGCATGTAAAAAATTGCAGTATTCTTCCATATATCATTCGAGATCAATTGTTGCTGTTCATTTTCGTATTCAGCTAAACGCGTTGAAACAAAATATTGTAAAAATATCAAGTGTATTTGCGGAGAACAGTTCACACTGTTTCACTGTTTATTTTACTGCAAAAAGCTACGTTCCTTTTTACCAAAAATGTTTACACAAGAAAACTATTCTGAAACTCATTTTAAAGAAATAACTTCAGATCAATCTTTGTCAGTTAAAATTTCAGAATCATTGGTTCACAATCCTGTTAATGTATTGCTTTAAGTTTATGAAGTTTGTACTTTAGCGTTAAATTTTCCCTTCGCATTGTTAATGTTAACTGTTAGTGTTAAGATTTTGTTCCATTTTTATATTTACCCGCTTACTCATGTCTCATACTCATTCTCCCCTCTGCCCCCAATCTAACTCGCCCATCTCCCATCCTCCATTTTTCCCCCGTCTAATATCACTCATAGTGAACAGACGTTAAATCAAAGAACGAACGAACACACACACACACACACACACACACACACACACACACACACACTCACACCACACACACACACACACACACACACACACACACACACACACACACACACACAAAGAAAATAGAATCAGAACGTGTATTGAACGTAAAAAAAGAAGACAGGCGCAAATTTAAACCAAATGCCCTTAATATGAATTAAAGTCTTTGATTTGCCAAAACATGTATTACCTTAAATATGAAAACGTCACTTGTCTTGTTTTGTTACATCAAATAAACGTTCTGATTCTGTTGAATTGTTTTAAAACGTATATTTTAAAGTGACTGCACTATATCTTAACAATGTATGTATACACTCATATTTATATACATACATACACACATCTAATTATCTGTCTATCTTTCTATCTGTCTATCTATCTATCTATCTATCTATCTATCTATCTATCTATCTATCTATCTATTTGTCTATCTATCTATCTATCTATCTTTCTTTCTATCTATCTTTCTATCTATCTATCTTTCTATCTATCTATCTATCTATCTATCTATCTATCTGTCTGTCTGTCTGTCTATATCTGTCTATTTATCTGTCTGTTTCTGTCTCTCTCTCTCTCTTTCTCTCTCTGTATATATATATATACATACATATATATATATATACATACATACATACATACATACATAC
>JAPXFY010000014.1:46637167-46642167 GCA_030674185.1 Monoplex corrugatus | reverse complement strand
TCTCCCCCCCCCCCCTCGACGATCGTTCCCGTCGAGATTAGTGTATAGTAGCACCTTCCCCTTCCCCTCCCCCCTCCTCCCCTCCCTCAAACCCTCAACTCCCCCCCCCCCTGCCCCCATCCCAACTGTCCAGTCCATTCCGTTATTCCATTTTCAAGACGTTCCCAACGCTGGCAGATCCACCGCGGAGCGCATATGGATTGTCCGGGTGCCATGAATCTTTAACTTCCAGTTCCAGTTATATGTTCTCTGGGTTGATTTGTTGGTTTTGCTTGGGTGATTGAGGGGGCTTGTTGGTTGGTTGGTTGGTTGGGGTTGGTTGGGTGTTGGTTGGTTGGTTGGGTTGGGTTGGGTTGGGTTGGGTTGGTTGGTTGGAGTAATCAACTCCTTTCAACCGCTGCCTTTTGTCATCGTTTGATTATTGTTGGTTCGAGGAGAGAGAGAGGGGGGCAGTCAGATTAGACAAATGATACATAAATAGGTAGATCAATAGATTAAGACTGAGAGACAGATAATTGATAGATAGATTTAGATAGTTTAGACAAACATTAGGTAGGCAGACATAGACAGAGGGAGGAGAGAGACAGACAGAGACAAGAGAGAGACAGCGAGAGAGCAGACAGACAGACAGACTAGAAGAAGAAGAACACACAGAGCCAGAGAAGACAGACTGAGATAGATAGAACAGATAGACAGAATAGATAGAAGACAGACAAACAGACAGACAGATAGAGAGAGTAGATGTAGTAGATAGTAGACATGGATAGGAGACAGATAGAAAGATAGATATATAGATATTTGAAGAAAAAAGAAAGATAGTAGATGATAGATAGATAGAAGCTAGATAGATAGTTTGTAGACAGACAGGAGACAGACATAGACAGAGAAAGAGGAGACAGAGAGAAGCAGATAGATGATAGATAGACAGACAGATAGATAGATAGACAGAATTATAAAATAAAAGATAGATAGACATATTATTAGTAATTAGTGAATTCACCCAACCATGCTATGGTTATGACAGAAGGCCGTAAATACTATGGAGAAAATCAGGAAGCAACCGAGGGAGAGGAGAGTACCAACGAAGACTGTATATTTGCTACATGAAAGATTAATGAGGCGTCAACGTCACAGGTATAATCAGCACAACAGACCAGACCGAAAATTAGGTGATAACATGTTCATTAACACACAACCAATGGCAGGGCTGCTAAACTACATCAGCCGGCAAATTTTGGAAACGTTAGCAAATCCAAGGGATTCAACATAGAGATCGACATTACAACAAATTGGAACTTCGTTTTGCCAGCCAAGGTCTTCAACATAGAGATCGACATCTAGCAGTCAACTGGGGAAACTCCGTTAGCAAGCCAGCCTCAACATAGAGGATAACATCTAGCATCAAACTTGAACTCCGTTTTAGCAACCAAGGCCTTCATCATAGAGATCGACATCTAGCAGCAAACTTGGGAACTCCGTTTTAGCAAGCCAAGGCCTTCAACATAGAGATCGACATCTAGCAGCAAACTTTGGGGAACTCCGTTTTAGCAAGCCAAGGTCTTCAACATAGAGATCGACATCTAGCCTGCAACTTGGGGAAATCCGTTTCCAAGCCAAAGTCCTCAACATGGAGATCGAGCAAGCGTGTTTGTAGGAACATAAAACTTAAAATGTCCATAACCTCATGAAGCAGCTCTCCATTCTAAGGAAAAAGACGATCAGAGCCCTAAAACCCATGGCAAAGGCAGCTGAAAATAGCTTCGGCTGGATCTAATCGAGGAGAAACAAAAGTGACTTTCATAAGGCTTAGATTTGCGTAACCCTTTGACACCCGCACTATGTCCACCAGCAATCCTGCATTGTCAACCATGCTAGCAAAGCAAAAACTTAACCCTTTGACTCCCTCACCCTGTCCACCAGCAATCCTGCATTGTCAACCATGCTAGCAAAGCAAAAACTTAACCCTTTGATTCCCTCATCCTTTATACATAGGGTGACGGAATCATGGATTTAGTTTTTGCATGATAGGGTGAGGGAATCAAAGGGTTAAGTTTTAGAGTTTAGCGGATAGGGTGTGAGAGCCAAGGGTTAAAGTGTGAGGAATTTGGAGCCGAAAATCTTGTTTTAAATGGGTCTTCTTCTGTGAGGACCTTCTACTGTCAAGATGTCCCCAGATACATGTATTCTTGTTACTATAGTTTCATTGACGTGCGCGGCAGTCAAGTGAGTAAAGACCCCAGACTTCTAATTGGAAGATCTGGGGTTCGATCCTACTTGGGTATCTCCCACCTGGAAGGTAAAAAAGGTGGAGATTTTTTTCTGATCTCTCAGGTTAATAACATATTTGCAGATATGTTACTTAATGCATGATCCCCTTCGTGGTTTGTACACACACGAAACATCAAGTACGCGCGTTCAGTATCCTAGAAAACATGTCCGGTGGATTATGGAAACATGGAAACCTCCAGCATGCACACCCACCGAGGTTTGAGTATGCAGACTGTGCAGACAACAAACTGCCCGCACAGTGTGGCAAACACACACCACACACAACACACACACACACACACACACACACACACACACAACACACACACACACACCACACACACACACACACACACACACACACACACACACACACACAAACACACGCATCCGAAAAACAAGATCAAAGCTCTGCAAAAAAAAAAGAAAAGTCAAACGTTACCCATCGTCAGAAAACGCCACAAGTCATATCTCTCTAAGAAACGCAGCGGTTGGTGAATCGATGATGTACGGAAACGATTTTCATCCGCGCAGCGAAACCAAAGCAGCCGGCTTTTCACCTTTAAAGGTAAAGGGGGAGAAGCGGGGAAAGGGAGGTGGAGAAATGGTCGATGAATGGAAGCAGTTAGGGAAACAGATCGAGCGGAAGGTGAAGCGAAAATAACACAATGCAGAACAGACTGGTTTTTCTCGCGCCAGTAGCAAGTTGGTTCTGATGAAGCTTGTTTGCTTGACACACGAACTAATAAGCTTGGCAAGGTCGATAAGTTTTGCTTGCTCATTTGTTTCCTTCCCTTTCTTCTCCCTGCTCATTCTCCCTCTCCCTCTCTTTATTCCCCCCCCCCCCCATCCCCAATGTCTTTCTCTTCCACCTTTCTTCTCTTCATATTTCTCTTCCTCTTTTTTCCCCTTCTCTCTCTCGCTCTTTCTGTCTCAGCCTCCCTCTCTTTTCCATCGTTGATATTATTTTCATTGTTATTTGAAGCCCAGCCGACTGTGCAGAGCAATATCAGGGCTATAGCTATCTCAGAACGTACACAATACCTCACCAAACCCTGATTACATACACACATCAATGCATTCGCGCTCACAATCTAAGGACATGCTCCGGGCGCTGATCATTCTGTCCACTTTATCATCAGGGGGTTAAAACAAACTTGAAAGCAAACATTACTACGGACACTAAAACATACATAAAAACTGTACTGAATGACCTAAACTGCTTCTGCACATCACATGTCCTTATAGCCAAAAGTGCATTTAATACATGCGCCCAAATATCAATCCTAAGAGAAAGTACGTAAAATTACATAGAACACATACAGAACCGGCCAGCTCACTTCACAAGGTCTGGTACCCATTCACAGCTGGGCAGAGCTGATGCCGCAAACACAATGTGTTTGTATCCACAGTCCAGATTCTCCTCACCTGTTGAAACGCATGCAGTGAGAGTAGCAGGCAAAATATCTATTTTTCGATGATAAGTTTCCATTTTCAAGAAGTATTCTAAATGACAAAATTGTTGGAGCCTTTATTTTCCTTTTCGTGAGAAAGTGTATAAGATTGAAACGATTTTAACATAAAGTTAAAATGTTTCTAGGAGATTAAAATGTGTCGTGCACCTAAGCCCAGGGTTGATATCATCGTCATCAAGTGCCCTGCCGCATGGCGTTGGCGATCATGGCCCACCATATGCATCTATCCCTTGTTGCCGCAAGCACATCTTCAACCCTCTCTGTCCTCAGCCACCCTGCAAGTCCGTCCAACATTTCTCCCTGGGTCTACCTGGTGTTCTCTTTCCTTTCAAGCTTTCCTGTTGTGACCAGGTGCTCTAATTCCCCTTTCGTCATAAAATGGCCTGTAAATGTTGCTTGTTTTTTCCTAATCTTCCTTATCAATGATCTTCTTGTGTCTGCCTCCATCAGGACTGTCTCGTTTGTTTTCTTTGCTGTCCATGGAACTCTCAACATTCTTCTTATAAACCACATCTCGGCTGCCTCAATCTTGTTCTGGCTTTGCGTGTTAACTGTCCACGCCTCACAACCGTATAACATTATCGGTTCTATATAACATTCATGGCCAGCAAACAAGAAAATTGAGGGTTGATATAGAGATATAAATTCTTGCCTTCAAATTCATTGGACTGGTTTCGACGGAATGAGGTGGATCTGATCTGAAGATGAAAAAATATTGAGAAGAAACCCTTTGTGTTTACGGTCTCTTGTCTGTCCAGCTGTGGATGGGTTCCTGATCCAGTTATACAGTCCTTTTCATCTTTTTCTTCCTTAACTCTGTGAAAAGTCATTGAACAAAAAACTGCTCACCAGATTCCTCTAGCTCTGTCGGTTGCGTGCCAAAACCTGGGTTTCTGCAAAATGGTTTCTCTGTCCATTCTGCAGTGTTGTCAGTCTATCGCTGCTTTATGTTCCCTAGCATTTGACAGGGAGTTAATCCTTTGACTCCCGCACCCTATCCACCGACTGTAAAAATTTGACTCTTTGACTCCCTCTCTCTATCCACCAGATTCCTGCAGGAAGCTGGTGGATAGGGTTAAGAAGTCAAAGGGTTAAGTTTTTGCTATGTTAGCATGGTTGACAATACAGGATGCTGTGGCCAGGGTGCGGGAATCAAAGGGTTAACATAATAGTATTGTCGCTTCAAACGTGGCAATTTGGTGCTGACAAAATAGGGTCAGTGGCAGAGTTGAGAAAGCTGGTGGGCAGAGCGTGGGA
>JAPXFY010000014.1:46629667-46632167 GCA_030674185.1 Monoplex corrugatus | reverse complement strand
CAGAGTGAGGTCTGTACAACAGAGGACAGCACAGTAGCCTACGTGCTGTGTACGCGCGCGGCAGTCAATTGATGATGGTTCTACACTTGACGACAGCCTGTCTGGCAGTCAGGTCTACGTGTGTTGTCGTCTGTGTGTGCTTGGTGGTGGTCCTGACAGCAGTGTGTGTGTGTGTGTTTGTGTGTGTGTGGTGTGTGTGTGTGTGTGTGTGTGTGTGTGTGTACGTGTGTGCGTGTGTGTGTGCACGCGCGCGTCCGGCAGCTCCTGCGTCTGTCGCAGAGATATAGATAGGAGACAGGCAACCAGCTCTGGTGACACTCTCTGTAATATGACCTGACCGCCTCTGTGATGTGCCAGTGGGTCTTGCAAGCATACACAGCTTAAAAAAAATACGTTGGTGTTTCATTCACCTGGCTTCAGTTCATCAAACTGGCCATCCATTTCTGTTAGTGGAAAAACAGACATCAAATAAGCTGTCTATTTACAGTTTATTCCGAAAGGAGAAGTTTCTGACCCTATATATCCAAGACTGACACTGAAAACGACAGCGAATTCAGTGAAACACTGCTCTCATTTGCCAATCAAAGTAATTCAGAGCCCGCGTTCAAGCAATTAAATAAAAAGGAGAACTCTCACACACACACACACACACACACACACACACACACACACACACACACACACACACACACACACACACACACACACACACACACACACACACACACACACACACACACACACACACACACACACACACAGAATTAGATAAGTGTTTAATGTGACAAAACAACACAGGCGTAAAATTTCGGGCAACTGTTCTATTTTGTCAAACGAACACAAAAGACAAAAAATAAAATAAAATATATAAATAAATGCTCGACAAAACATTAAATTTTGTGTATTTATTCCTTGTTACATGTGTGTACGCTTGACAAAGGCCATTTGGCCGAAAATGTGTCTCTGTCTTGTTTTGTTACATTATATACACGTATTTTTGTGTTGTGTGTGGTGGGTTTTTTTCTGCTTCCTCTTATCTTGGTCAATACTACACAAAGAGAAGCAAACTATCACCACATGAGTGCAATGCTATTTGCATAATAACAGGAATCAGTTTGTCTGGGCATTGTTTCTAGATATAAAGACATTAACCCTGTCCGCCAGCATCCTGCATTTTCAACCATGCTAGGAAAGCAAAAACTTAACTCTTTGACTCCCTCATCCTATCCACCAGCTTTTCACTTGCGTGGTGAGTATATCGGATTACGGAGTTGGTGGTAAGTCGATAGGGTTAAGGTTATTCTGCAGATGGTGGATAAGGTGTGGGAGTCAAAGGGTTAAGTTTTTGCGGTCGGTGGATTGGGTGTGGGAGTCAAAGGGTTAAGTTTTTGCGGTCGGAGGATAAGGTGAGGGAGTCAAAGGCTATAATTTTTGCGAAGTCGAAGTGGCATCAACAAAGCAAAGCAACACAACACACACAAAACAACAACAAACACAAAAAGCAACAACACAACACAAGCAACAACAACACACACAAAAAGCAGGAAGCGATGCCAAAATCTGTCTCACAAGCCAGAAACCAGAAGCGTTCTCAGTTGCCAATCTATGGTGCTGTCAGTATCTATGGTCGAGTCTATCCACAGTGGTGGTGATCAGGTGGGGCGGAGCGTGGAGGCACAGCAGTGACGTGCAGGGATCGAGTGTATCTACGTGTCTGGCACCACTAGGTGATGTTTTGCCTGCCATCCACACACGCCGCTCCTGCTTCTGACACTTCATTGACAGCTCGCGCGCACACTGAGCATACATTATGTAAGACCAGCAACCTACGCACGGCAGGAGAGACAAGAGATTGGATTTACTGATTTTTTGATTTTTCAATTGATTTGATTCATGTTCCATGTCGGCCTGATTGATTTGATCAATTTGATTCATTTTCATGTCGGCTCGATTGATTTGATTAGTGTTATTGGCTTGACTGATTTGATCAATTTGGTTCAGTTTCGTGGCGGCTTCATTGATTTGATCAGTTTAATTCAGTTTCATGTCAGCTTGATTGATTTGATTGAGCTGAGTCAGTTTCATATTGGCTTGATTGATTTGATTAATTTTTCATTCAGTTTGATGTCAGCTCGATTGATTTGATCAGTTTGATTAGTTTCATGTCTGCTTCATTGATTTGATTAATGTTCATGTCAGCTCGATTGATTTGATCAATTTATTCAGTTTGATGTCGGCTTAATTGATTTGATTCATTTGATTCACTTTGATGTCAGCTTGATTGATTTGATCAATTTGATTCAGTTCCATGTCGGCTTTGATTGATTTGATTAATTTGATTCCGTTTCATGTCAGTTCGACTGATTTGGTTAATTTGATTCGGTTTCATGTCGGCTTGATTGATTGATTTGATCCAGTTTTTTAGCAGCACCACATCTCTGCCCCTCAGAGGATCACCATCCCAGTGAAGCGGGGGAAAAGGAGGGAGGGGTTATCTAAT
>JAPXFY010000014.1:46619667-46622167 GCA_030674185.1 Monoplex corrugatus | reverse complement strand
ACACACACACACACACACACACACACACACTAATACAAATACAGATTACGCCGCACTCGCGTGCACACACACACACACACACACACACACACACACACACAACACACCACACACACACACGCGCGCGCGCGCGCGCCTCGCATGCACGCGCGGTCACACATACTTCAGAATTACATATTGTTGATTACTTTTGCTCTCACTACGACAACGTGAATTCGGTTGAAAAATACCACAGAAGATGTATATTGAATCGTCTATAAATAGGTGACATTAAAGGAGTTGTGTGGGTATGCGCGCGCGCACGTGCGCGTGTATATATATATATATTATATATATATATATATATATACGCGCGCACGTGCGCGTGTATATATATATATATATATATATTATAATGTGTGTGTGTGTGTGTGTGTGTGTGTGTGTGTGTGTGTGTGTACTCGCATGTATGTATATGTGTGTGTGTACATGAGTGCGCGTGTGTATAAATTATATGTCTGTGTGTATATGTGTGTATGTAGTGTGTGTACGCTCTGACATTTCATACACTGACATCTCTTTCTCCCTCCTTCTTTATCTCTCTCTTTTATGATTTTCTCTTTCTTTCTTTCTTTCTTTCCTTTCTTTCGTCATTCTCTCTCTTCCCTCTCTTTTTCTGTCCGTATGAAATTCATTAACTCTTCTGTACCGGGTACTTGACCGTCGGTCTGTCGGTCTGTCGGTCTGTCTCTGTACATATTCATCCATTTGTTTGTATTGATACCTCTCTCTCCCTCTCTCGCTCTCTCTCTCTCTCTTTCTCTCACGCACACACGCCGAGACACAAACACACACACACTTACACACACACACATACATACATAATCACACACGGATAGATGCACTCACCAAAATTCACAGCCAAACGCACGGTCACGTACAAACAGGCACACTTTTACACACACACACACACACACACACACACACACACACACACACACACACACACACACACACACACACACACACACACACACACACACACATTAACACACACACACATTAACACACATGCAAGCACACACATACTCTCACACACACACGCACATATATTCACATCGTCGTCGTCATCATCATCATCATCTTCATTATCATCATCGTCATCATCATCATCATCGTCGTCGTCATCATCATTATCCACTATTTATTGTCAGGTTAACATTATTGAAGCTTATCCTTAGAGGAGCCATGTGCCACATATCGTTCCAGCTGAGACTTCTTTGGAGTGCGCTGTCCCATGTTGTCCATTGCCCCTGTTGACCTTGCTGGACTGCCTTCTGCACTCTTTTGACATCTTCTTCTTCCTTCAACTCCTGTATGATCATGTCTCTTTTTTCCTTCCCTTTGGCTTTGGACCACCACTGCATTTTTGTTGCTCCCAGTCCCTGTCTGTTGGTTTGCGTGTGTCCAATTATTTCTTTGATGCTGAGGTTTCTCTTGGCATTGTTTACAGCCTCTTGGACTTTCCATTTTTTGCCAGTTCTCAGCTTTGGCTGAACTGATCTCACGATATTGTCTTTCGATTCCTCCAGCATGCTCAACAGTCTTGCTTTTCCAACTTTGTATTCCTCCACTATGGATTTGAGAGGTAGCTTCAGCATTGCTTGACGACAGTAGAATGCAACATCAGTGAGACCAGGTGGGACACCAAGCCATTTTCTTGTGTATTTGTTGATTTTGGCTTCCATTGCTTCCACTGTGCTGGTGCAAATGTCATAGATTAGCAGTGGCCACAGCAGCTTTGGTATCAGCAAGAACTGTAGACACCAGACTTTGTATTTGCCTGGCAGTCCGCAGTTATCTATTTTCTTCAGGCCTTCTTCTGCTGTTTGCTTGGTTTCACATCCCCTTTGTGTGTCTTTCAGGGAGTCATCATACCATCTTCCGAGACTTTTTACTGGCTGTTCTGTGACAGTGGGGATGGCTTGGTTGGCTACCATGAATTTGACTGAATCTGCCACTTTTCCTTTTCGCAGTGAGAGACTTCGGGATTTCTTTGGTTTGAACCTCATTCTTGAAGAGGCCACCAGCTCATCCAGCTGCTTTAAGACTTGGTGTGTCTCTTCCTCATCCGTGGACAAGACTGTTGTGTCATCCATGAAAGCTTTCAGAGGAGGCATCTGGTATCCATCTCCCAGATTCACTGGACCTGAACTCTTCATTGCAGCTTTCAAGATGACTTCCATTGCCAACACGAACAGTATGGGAGAGATTGCACAGCCCATTGCAATGCCCACCTCTAGGTCTATCCAGTCCGTGGTGTATTCTTTGGTAGAGAACCGCATTGAGAACCCTTGGAAATACTTCCTCAGCATTGTTCGGATGTTTTCTGGGATGTGATACATTTCAAGAGCCAGCTGGATCATATCGTGTGGAACTGATCCATATGCATTCGCCAGATCAAGCCAAACTACGTCAATGTCTCTCTTCTCTGTTCTTGCTTTTTGGATGGCATCCCAAA